>CM022533.1:6542021-7047002 GCA_012273795.1 Dendrolimus punctatus | reverse complement strand
CATGCCGGTCGATGCTCGACGCAGCGTAGCCGGTGGTTTGTATGGACTGAAAAGGAAAAATAATAATATACATAATGATTGTATTTAGAAGATATGAAGGACCTGCAGATCTTGACGCGGAGGCTGCCCGTCAGGCGGGTGAGTTTGATGTTCGGTGCGGGCAGCGGCCGATGCCACGGACCCCGGATGAGTCTGAGAACAAAGACACTGATGAGTGGAGGATTCGTGAAGTAGATGAAGGGGGATACTTTTCCTATCTGCGACAGCGAATGGCTGTCGTAAAATATAAATTTAGACTAAAAAATTTAAATAAAATCCCTATTTTTTTACAATAAAAATATACGTCAAGTCACTTTGACTGACGTGACGTTTTTTTTCTATATATAAACTATATATAGTGTATCTATATATACACCATCTTTGTGAGCTAAAAAAATATTTGATTGATTATTGTTAGCAAAAATACTAAATGAAGAATAATGTGTCACATCCCTTTTCACGGGTCGTGAATAAATAGAAAGTACATGCTAGCGAACCTCGCTTTGTATTTCGATGGAATTTGCACAATATGCATTTAATGCATTTCGCGCTGCCTGTAGTGAGAAATGAGAGAATTGTCAAAGCGACGCGGTAGTGATCAGATCCGTCATTTTCTAAAGTAATAACAAACAAAGTAATAAATAAAAAACGTTCGTCTATTCTCATTTTTTCAATAGAAAATAATATTTCTATTATACAAAAAGTAAGGGAAATTTTTAGAAATTATCTTCTCAATCTTAAACTATTATTAATATATAATTGTATTTTTAAATTACTTTATACAAGTAACTTAAAAATAAAATTATAAATACTAACTAAAATACAATATGAACTTCAAAATAAATGTACAAATTAAGCTATACTAACAAATATAACTAAATAAAAAAGGTATAATTATAGATAAAATATTGGTCCCAAACCACTGTCACCTATATATATGTCGTTTCCAAAAGACTGGCGGCGTTGCTAAGTTATAGAGCAATGTTTAATTTCTGGGCAAGACGCCAGACTTTTAATTGTGCAAGATGTGTACAAAGAGTTAGCAACGACACGATAAATCTTTAGAGCATTAACGCTTTCTTTAATCTTTAGAGCATTAAGTACGCTCGGATCCAGAGTTTCACCCCAAATGCCGCAAATGTGCCATTCCCAATGACGGCATATTTACAGTGCTTGAGAACTTCCTTTTTGGCAGCAGCAAAACCAGCGTTAACGCAGGTACTTAAAAGATGGGAGGGACGCTGCCAAAGTGTCAATGTAAGTAGCATGATAGCGTCCGACACTCAGGGGCGGCGCCCATCTTTCAAATTATCAACGTCATCCCATCCGGTTACCTGCTATCGTCGCGGCACAAGTTGTTTACTTCTAGAACGGTAGGTACCCCGGCGGTGACAAGAGCTAGGCGTAAGATATGTCTTGAGTGCCACGAAACAAAGAAATCTGTCGACTCTTCTATTGGAGGATAATCTATGGTGTCCCAAACGGTCCACCTTGTCCCCGCATTGACAGAGATTAGAGATCATACAAGTTGCTTCCAGGCAAAGCTGGCACAGATTCCGAAAGAAGTATCATTCAAGAGATACCTGTCCACACAAAAAGCAAGAAATATAGCAATTAGTCTCCCAGATTGCGAACTTCGCGATGTTCGCCGTTTTTGCTCAACACTTCAGCACTTGTTAGAGACTAATATGTTTGTAGATTAACAAAACTTGATGGATCTTTTTAATTGGTATTTATTTACTTTTAATAAGAAATCAGTGATATTATTATGTTGTAGTAGATTAGTTAGTTTATGTTTTGTTACATACGTAATTGTACTTACCAGGGCATCATGGTCGCTTAAGCGACAAAGCCCTTCAATTTTGAATAAAAAAAAAAAGAAAAAAGATATGTGAGGTGTGTAAGAATAAGCCTAAATGGCGCTCTGTTGTTCGTGCCTAAATGCGTAATAAGATGTAGGAAAAATGTTTTACATACATACATACATAACTTCACGCCAGGTCCCTTGCGGAGTAGGCACGAACAACAGAGCGCCATTCAAGCTTATTCTTACACACCTCACTTGCTTCTTTGACATTCATAGCTCTTGTCATGCACGCTCGTCTGTTCTTAAGGCTCCTGACATCACCTTCTGCTAGTACACGATCAATTTGATCATGGAAAGTGTGTCGTGGCCTTCCGCGGCTTAATTTTTTTTTATTGACATGATTTTATATCTAACCAGCTGCGCCCGCGACTTTTCCCGCGTGGTAATGGAAAATCGTTATGTTTTGTATAATTCATATTGTATCTTTATTATTAGCCTATATTATGTTATTCTGATGTGTAAGCTATATTAATGTAAAGTTTCATCAAAATCCTTTCAGTAGTTTTTTGCGTGAAAGAGTAACGTATCATATCCATACATATAATATAATATAATTAATATAGGATTACATTTTAGTATATCTTTGTTAAAAATAAAGTCCCATTTACTGATCTATACAAAATACATGTATTCATTTAATAATTACATTGAACAAATTATAAAATTACGCACAATTGAATACAATGTAACAAAACTTAAATTAATAAGTTTTTGTTACATTGTGAATTTGCATTGTATCACTGAGCCCAGATCACCGTCTTCTTTACGTAAGGTGCAATATATATCAATCAATTAATCAATCTAAATCTATACGAATAAACATAATTGAAGTGTATGTCTGTACTGTCAAAATAAAAATAAGAGAAAAATACGGGGGATAATTCGGACCAAAAGATTCCGAAAAGGAAATTTTTAGAATTTTCGTCTGTCTTCCTGTAAGTTCCGGTTAATCTTTAAAAGGGCTTGAGACCGATTTTGACATGATTTTCACTGGCAGATAGCTGACGTTATAAGGCTACCTTTTTAGGGTAGAAAGTGGTGTAGAAAGAAAAGTCCACACGGATGAAGTCACGGGCACACCTAGCACTAAGTATATATCAAATTTGAGGAAACACAGTACCGTGGTTTTTACGTGAAAGCGTACAACGATGACACATTTTTGTGGCATTCATAATATAAGTATTTATGTAAGTAGGGATTATGAACGTTAATAGCACCTACTAGCTGTTAGTGTTTAGGGCATACGCGCTTCATTCTAAAAATGTGGGCACAGAGTTTCCATGGTCCTCAAACATAATTGAAATCTTTTATTGGTTCCGTAACCATTTTGACCGATCCGTTATCCCTTATGAAGTAGTCGTGACTATTTCTAGGATAGTATTGTTACACGCCGACAAAATGAATGCACACGTCGTTTATTACCTTTCCCGCATTTAGGCTTCTTTTGTTTGCTATGTGTTTAAAATTGTAATTAGACAATAGCCTATGGTTGTTGTACTTGTTTATGGCTGCAGGTGTGCAGATTACGTTGTATTGGAAACTTCAGTCCACGCAGTCGATTGTTGTATTGTACAGTTTAGTATAAAACGATGCCCGAACTGAGAGGCAGTCAAGCGATAATTACGATACGAGCAAGACGTGTACATTCGACAAGCAATATAGTGACGGACTTAGCTCGTGTTATTGAATCGTGCAGTTTGTATTGGTTGTGTGCAGTTATATTTGTACCTGTGTATACGTGTTTGTATAGTTGTAATAAATTCTATAGTAATTCTTACGGCATTTTAATTCTAGTCCCGCACTCGTAACATAAACTACCTTAAAAAATAACGGACTCAACATGCGTTAATTCATTTAAAATATGGCTCAAGAAGCGGGTTAGCTGAGCACACCTTTTATAGCCATAAAGAGTTTATGACATAAACCATAATGATATAATTCAAATTGACTTTAGACATTTTTATGAACACAATATTTCTTATTTCAGTCCGTCTGTCTGTGCACACAGACAACAGACAGTGATTGTTATCAGAAATTACTGAACTATATGAGTTAGGTTGGATAATAATATCCAACTTGATTCACATAATTCATTAACTAAATCATTCAGAACCGTGAAACGGTTTATTTCTGTCCTTCAATTTTCATGAAGAATATTATGAACGAACGAAAATTGTTTTAACAAAATCTCTAGACTAGTAGTTAGTGTGGTATAAGGTGTTTTCAAAGGATTGGATATGGCCAGTTCAGATGTAGTCACTATCTTGAGGCTGCGATTCGGGCACATTCCATTAAATAAATTCCCTCACCTCATGGGAAAAACAACCTCATCAAATTGTTCAGAGTGTGGGTGGTTGAAGATGTCTATCATATTCTAATGGAATACAACCGGAAACATACAAAATACAGAATATTTTCCCTGGTAAATTAAATTCGTGTATTGATTTCATATTTTTTATTATTGTTGAATCCTTACAACTTATACTGATGTGCCGCTGGTTTCGGTTTCGCCGCCATTGCGTGGTGACGAAGTTAGTCTCCAGGGCACGCGAGATCAGTCCGGATGTTCTGTTTTCTCCATGCTAGGACCAAGTGGACGTTTCACATCTTCAATATCACATTGAACTTTATACACAAGCCATGCTTGCTCTTTAGTGTGAGTGTGCCACCGGAGGACTTGTTAGTGCCGTGCAGTCTCAGGAGCTGTCTGTCTGCACCAGTGGAGGTGGATTCCGAGGTATGTGGTGCTTATTACCCCATTGGTTTTTGTGCAGTTTTTGGTATACCTCACTCCCATATATCCCCTTAAATGTAAGTCACAGACCACTAAACAATTGCTAGAACAGGGAAGCTGTGTGGGATCCTTGAACCAGCGTTGCTACTTGCTTTCATACTGCTTACGTACTTGCTTACATATTCGAACAGATTTAGGTAGTGTAAGTTATTGTTTTTCATGGCAACGACTTCAAAATGTAGAAAATAATTGTTTGTTTCTTTTTAGTTACTCATGAAAAGAGTTTCTTTTTTGCTAGAAATTATTCTATTTTACTTTTAATTTATATATAATTTTAGTGTCAAATTACAACGAAATTTATATGCAGCTGTCTTGAAGTTTATGATCGAATTTAGTTGAGACAAAAATATGTCTGAAAAATCGCAAAATAAACATATTTTCTGTCCGATTTTATTGAATTTTCTGCTATATCTTCGGAACCAAAACTCAAATAGTAATAAAATGTATACGAGATAATTATGAAACTTTGCTGAATCCAAAGCAAAGTTATCAAAATCGATCCAAAAACAAAAATGTAATGGCTGAAAATACATAAAAAATACATGACGAACTGCGAACCTCCTTCTTTTGTTAAGTTGGTTAAAATATTAACGACCTCGATATAACATTATTATAGTGAGTGTACTAATACCACCATGACTCACCATGTTCTATTGTACGCGGTTGTCATATTTGATCTCCGGTGCGCCATTTTCCATGTAAATATATATCTGATTAGCTTGTAAAGGTTGACAACTTACAGCGAGTACCCTGTAAGTTGTCAACATTTACATTTGACAAGATTACGGAGCCTCTATAGTATTTAGTTGTCGAGGCACCCTTCTTCCCGCCTGAAAGCGCGTTGCATCATCCAACTGTGGCGAAGCTCAAACTTTACGATTTTTTTATTAAAATTAAATCTTACAGTGAATTTTCGTCAAGTAAAAACTTAATTTTTTTGCTAACTGCAAAAATTCATTGCGGAGCTCTCACAATGATAAGAATTTTACATACACATAATTATTACATACATAACATACAACATACGTACATAATTTTTACATTTTTTTGGTTTAGACACGTCTGGGACGCTGTAGTTTTGGGACTCCGTATCATGGATATGGTCAATATAACATTAGCTACGCCTATGGCTGGAACCAGACTGGCACACTCGAATAACCCCATTAGCTTTTTCTTATAATTTTTTTTGGGATAAAATTTTAGTAAAATTGTGTCTTAAGGTGGTTGATATAAAACCATATAAAACATTTTCCACTGTAATACTCGTATCTTACTTTCAATGTATGCGTCTCAAGTTGTCTCAGATATTTAAACATCACTAAATAGAATAGGTAATTCAGTACAAAAAATACTGTTTGTAATATACGAGTAGAAGATCAACGTATAGAGAATATTTATATAGAGGCTGGTTGCGGGGGGACTAGGCGGTATAGGTACAGACTACTTAGAATAACTGTTACTATTATTAGTACCTAGTAGAAAAACATTTAGATTTTATCGAACCAATGCCAATAGGAAGTTGGGGAAAGTACGTTAACATTAAATTTAAAAGACATTTCTTGAGACTATCCTTTTTTAAGCGAAACACACAATGCCATCTGGAGGGAAAATTTAGATCATTTAGTCAGAATTGGTACCATTTCTTTGTAGCTTTTTGGTTTCTAAGTTTTATCTTATATATAAAAATGAATGTTTGTTTGTATGTACTTTATAGAATCGTAAACTCTACATTTTATCATGTGGTTAAAGATCACCACATGATAAAATGCAAAGTTGTTGTGCTTTGAAGGTTTGTGCAAAGAGAAGGTTTCTGAGTTGGTTCACAATTGGATCCGGTAGGTGGCGCTGCTTTCGGCATTTCGATTGAATAAATAAATAAATAAATAAATATATATATATATATATATATATATATATATATATATATATATATATATATATATTAATTAAATATAATTATATAATTAATAATGTTTTATTATTAACATTTTATTGTACTTACAAGTCTACTTGGTTGTATTCAGCATACCAGTTTCCAAACGAATGTCATGATTTCCTCAAAGTTTTGAATAATTTTATAAACAATTTTTTTAACTAAAAAAAAAACAATATAGATCCTCGGGCACCGCATTAGCGTTGTCATTCAGCGAGGTAATGTAACCAGCTCCTTTCACGCGCAGTAAACATAATTGTATACATATATCAGACTAATTAAAGTAGATAATTAAACAAAAAATGGGTAATTTCGTATGAGAACAAACGTATTTTGTGAACGAACAATCGAAAATAAATATTTACGGGTCTTTATTGACGGAAAAGTATTAAAAATTACAATAGGGGGCTAACTAGAAGGTATATTTTTTTAAAATAAATAAATGAAGAACAAACAATTATTAACAGCAAACAATTAAGAACAAACGAATTATTAGAAAAATAATTGAAATTAGAAAAAAAAAATTGGGGGGCAACTTTGGTGACCCTAAAAATACAGCAACGAAAAGTTTTTAAACCTACCTACACCATCAGGTGTCACGTGCCATTGTTCTCTGGTTCTTTTATTTAAAACATATTTTTAAAAGAAATCGATTAAAATATGATTATAATATTTTTTTACCTGATGTATCTAAATATTATATTTTAAATTGTAAAACGTCCAAATCAAAATTATCTGTGGCGCCATATAGTTAAATAGTTGATTTGTTTATGCGCTTTTGAGAGTTACACTGTTTACAGAGTAATTGTTACTATAAGATAGGAATCCTCTTCTATGGTCCGTTTCAATAACAGTTAACAAGATTCTATTAAAACCGTAATAAACATTGTAACGACAATTTATTAGTTGCATATTACAGTGCCATCTGTAATCTCTTTTTTATACCTTCTCTCAATAATTTGGGGTCTACACATACAACAGGTTTTTCCTTCCATATTCCTCTATTCTGTTATACGTCCTCTGTCAAACCACAAATCATCATGTCATCCTTCACGTAATCCACCAAATTCTTTTCTGGTCTACCTTTATACTTGTACTCGTTATGTTTCAGTTAAACAGTGCCATCTATGATGGCTTACGTAAAATATAAAGCAGTATGACATCTTTACTAGCGATTTATATATAGCTTGATAGATGCCGGTTATTTAAATAGGTACAAAGTAATTTGCATGATACATTAAAATACTCTTATTTATCGATGTAAAATTTTAATTTATATATATAAATTTGGTAAAAATTTAATGAAGAATTTATTTTAATAATTCCGCCCTCTATACATATTTTACATATCATGTAGGTGTTAGAATTCGGAAAACTGTATTTTCCCTTATTATCACTACACAAGTATAGACACAAGAACATTTTTATTGTAGTATAGGTTCACGTTTGAACATAATCTGGTCTGATACTAGGCGAAGACATAGTCTAAGGTGGATCACGCTTATCTAAAAGGTACTATAACGACCGGGTCGGGGAATTAACACATTTTTTTATTGCATGAGTTTAGCAGTCAGGCAGATGGCCCACCTGATGGAAAGCGGTTACCATCGCCTATGGACATTTGCAATACCAAAAGTGCTATAAATGCACTGCTACTCTTAAGGGAGACTGGAACCTGGTCACTAATACCAGAGCACAACTCAAGGTTGTTATGGCGACATACTTTAGACCTGAGGTGATAGCCATCCAGTCACAGCCCACTTACAACAGGTCGCCCGGCCGCAGGAAATCGTACTTTTTCTCCGTCCCTGCTTTGTTCAATTCAAGATTATTATTATACTTTAATTCTTTTCATTTTATTCCATAGGTAGGCATCAGCGCAGGCCACAGGCCACTGAGAGATTTCTTTAATTATAAATACATACTGAAATTTCATTTTCTCTATATTCAAATTCAAATTCAAAAGTTTTTATTCAAAATAAGTTCCACTGGAGAACACTTTTTGAAGGTCATACATATAGGTTAAAATTTAATTTTACTTCCTAGTCTATGTACACCGCTTCGCAACGTGTTATTGCTGTTAAGGAGAAGAAGCGGCAAGAAACTCCCCAGCAACACGTCTAGCTAAAAATTGTTTTTCTTTATATTTGTTGTTCTATTTTTTATATTTACTTAAGTACTTTTAAAAAAAAGATTTTATACAGAATTATGTTACAGAATAACTTTTGAAGAATTAATGGAGTTGTAGCAAACAGTGCATATTCAATAAGACAAAAGCGCAATAAAAGGATAGAAAATAATTATAGTTATAAATATAAAGACGTAACGTAATTTTTTTTTGCAACATATCTCCATATAATTATATTCCTTACAAGTACGGCAAGATAAAAACGTTATACTCGTACAAAACACAGTATAAGAAGTTAGAGCGAGCTGTTATGTAAATGAAGTTTTGTCATTTAAATATTCTTCAATAGTGTAGTATCCCTTTTTAAGCAAGATAATTTTTATTTTGATTTTGAATTTAGTGAAGGGCAGATCTAACATTTCACTCGGAATCTTATTGAAGAAGCGTATACCAACCCCCAAGAAAGAAGACAATACTTTTTGTAATCTAAAAGATGGCAATATCAGTTTATTACAATGCCTGGTGTTGAAATCGTGAACATCCTTATACCGCTTGTAGGTACTCAAATTATTACGAATATAAATTATATTATTGAAAATATATTGGCAGGCGACCGTCATAATACCGATTTCCTTAAAGCGTTCCCTAAGAGACACCCGAGGGCCGAGGTTGTAAATTGACCTTACGGCTCTTTTTTGTAAAACAAATATAGTCTCCAAGTCAGCAGCGTTGCCCCAAAGTAAAATACCATAGGACATGACACTATGAAAATAACTAAAATAAACTAGTCTAGCAGTCTCTTCGTCAGTGAACTGCCTAACTCTTCTGACCGCATACGCAGGAGAACTAAGCTTTCCTGAGAGACTAGATATATGAGCGCCCCACTGGAGTTTCTGATCTAGGTTAATGCCTAAGAATACAGTTGAATCTACTAGGTTAAGTCTAGTGTCGTTAAGGGAAATATTAACATCGTATTCTTTTACATTGGGCATAACAAACTTAACACATTTAGTTTTATTCGGATTGAGTGATAAGTTATTTACGGTAAACCACTTAGATATTTCGGTTAAGGCGTTGTTTACATCGTCAAAGTTCTGTTTATTTCTGTCTACTTTAAATATAAGTGACGTGTCATCAGCAAACAACACTACCTCACACATGTCATTAATAAAATATGGCAAATCATTAATATATATCAAAAACAAGAAGGGACCTAGAATAGAGCCCTGAGGCACACCCATAGATATGACAGTCTCACGAGTTTTGATATTGTTAATTTCAACGCTTTGGGATCTATTGTTTAAGTAAGACGACAGAAGATTGAGAGAATCGCCATAAATACCGTAATAATTGAGCTTTTTCAGGAGGGTCACGTGTTCAACGCAATCGAATGCCTTGGACAGGTCACAGAATACACCAATGGCATTCTGTGACCCTTCCCAAGCACCATAAATGTGTTTTAACGAAGCTCAACACCTGCATCGGTAGTGGAACGACCTTTGGTGAACCCGAACTGTTTAGTATGAATTAATTTATTAATATTAAAATGTGAGAGCAGTTGATTTAAAATTATTTTTTAGAAAACCTTGCTTAAGGTTGGTAAAATAGAAATTGGCCTAAAGTTGGAGGGGTCGTTTTTGTTTCCACTTTTAAATATAGGAATAACTTTGCTAACTTTCATTAAGTCAGGAAATACTCCTTTATCTACACATCGATTAAACAAAACAAAACGAAAATTATAAACAAAACGACCATAGAGTTTGGTCGTTACAGTACCTGTTTACAAGAGCGTTGAAGATATCCAGGATTTAAGTTTTATACAGAAGTATGTTACAGAATTACTTTTCGAAAAATTCATCCCAACACAACAACATAGGAACCTGCCGTACTGTGTTCTAAGAACGCATCTATAATCGCTACAATATTTTAGAGAAAATAATGAAAGCTTTAAACCCGTCTTATACTCCATGCGAGGCCTAACATTGTATCCATGTCGGGACGGAGAAAGAATACAACTTCTTACGGCCGAGTGATAAGGTACTTGCCAGTCTGGATGGTTCCCACCTCTGGTCTACAGTATGCCGCCATAACAAATTTGAGTTGTGTTCCGGCGTTAGTGTCCAGGCTCCAGTATCCCTTACGGAGTAGCGCATTTTTAGCACCGTTGGTGTTACGAATGTTTAGCTTTCCATCAGGTGAGCCGTCTGCCTGCCTGCTGAACTTATGCAATAAAAATATAATAGTAAATTGTTACACGGGAGGTGAAAGTGATCTATTTCGGCTAACAATTCGAGAGCCTAAATAGGCATTTTACTCGAGATTGACACTTTAATTTTCATTTAAAAAATCAAAAGTGCTGTTTTCATCCCTGTGATCAGGCAACTGAAAGCGTACTTTCAGGATATGAGAAATGAAAATAATATAATTACCCAATTTTTTTGTAACCTCATCGACATATGTTACGACATCGACACCGCATTGGTGACACACCAGGCCCTGTAGACAAGTGGCATTAGCGCCAAACGAACAAAATAGAAAATGTATGGGAACGTTATATTGTTATGCTAAGTATTGGTTATTTCCATACATTTTCATTCTATTGGTTTAGCGCCAATACCACTCGTCTACAGGGTCTGGTGTTGTAAAAGTTTGTAGATGACGACGGTAACCACTTTTAATGGGTTTTTTATTTGTAGGTTATGCTAAACTAAATGACATGAGCATAAATGGATATGATACGGCCTATAAACTGTAAAAGTGACGCAAACACGTTAATTATGTCCTGTTGAATAATAAAAAAAACTTTTTAATCTGTATTATAATATTAATAAATAACAATTGCCTTTTCAGCTCACAATCTCTTATTACTTACATCACGTGAAATTAATAATTAGCATATTGTATTGTATACGTAATTAAAAAGTTCAGTAAACTGCTTTACTCCCAATATCTACAAACCTGAAGTTCTTATAGTTCCGACACTTCGGACAAGCGCCACGAGAACAGAGACAACTACGCAGTGTATTTAGTTTTATAATTATTTCTATATTTTCTCGGAGTCTCACTATAAAATCCAGACTAATATGTAAAGATACTATGATTGGATATCTTTATTTGCGTTTGTTTTTCCTTCTACACATTCTAAGGTATGAACCGATTAGAATATTATTTTTTTACGTGTAAGTGTTCGTTTGATAAAGAGGATAAAGAGGCTGTAGGATAAATAAAGTGAAAAAAAAGATTTTTAAAATACAAGTAATAATTAATTATATTTTTTATTATTTTCTGGTCTGATAGACCTTTGAGCATTATTTTTATTTCATATTCAACACTGTAACTTACTGTTGTTCGTGCCTACCCCGCAAGGGACCTGGCGTGAAGTTATGTATGTATATTCAACACTTCATTTATTAAAATTTTATCTAAGCGACAACTACACTAGAAGAACTAGACTAGACATTTCTTGCGGCATGTTTCATATAACGCTTAAAGTTTTTCACATAACCACACAAATAATATGTATGAAAAATAATAAACATCCCCGAATTATGACTTTTACTACACTTCAACGTGTTTAAAATTACATAGTAAAACACCACTCTTTATGATCTTTTCATAAACTCTATTTACTTTTAGATATGAAACGCTTTAAATACATCTCAATGTATCTTCTGTTCTGAATGCTGAAATATAAATGATAGGAGATGCGGCAAACATCTATATTGAAAAATTCCATTCAGTCCGATAATTTCCAAAGTTCACTTCGGTGTGGACCCGTCGTCTGTTTTAAACAAGATTTTGCTTTTCTTATACAATACCTTTTTCGGAATACTTAATGCAGACATATAACCCTTTACAGTTCAATCGAAGTAAGTTTTGGGTTCTTTTACAATCCGCCCAAAGGGAATCATGCTTTGTAGAGATTTAGGAAATGAGTATAATTTATTTTTAAGTAATAAAGGAAGAGTTTTAAATATTTTGTTTCTTAAACTGGTTCTTGTATTGATTTTTAGTATTAGTTACGTGTATCATAAACTTATACTTTGACCTGGGGCTGAAACATGGATTTACTGGTTTATTCTTTATTTTCTCTTTTGCCTTTATCCTATCATTTGAGATGGCGCAATAAATGTTATTTGTTCCATAATCCTCTATCCTAATATACGCCCTCTGTCACACCACTTTTCAGGGCGATATGAAAATTCTTTTCTTCTTTTTGTTCTACTTTTACATTTATTTATATTTTATGGCCTTGGAAATCATGTATCGATTTTCATCAAATTGCAACACATTAATGAGGACTGTTATTCTGGAAAATTAAAGATTCCTTAAGAGATATGGAATTTAAAATATCGTGCAGGGAAAGTATTGTTATTTACATAAATAATATATTTCTGTCCGAGTAACTACCCTCATTTATATTATTGTGCTTAGAATTAGAAAGATTATTTCACAAGAGGATTAAATTGCCTATAAGCTTTAGGTAAGTAAGGCAATAGACATCTCACGGTAAAACCGTAACGAAAATACAGAAATAAAACCTTTTCAATAAAACATTTAAGGACGTCTTCGTATCATTAAAATTACTTCGAAAATGAAAAATAAACTGGTTTGATCAATGCTCTCACGCGAATGTCGAATTTATTCTTAGCGGTACTAAGTTGTAATTTGCTCGAGACCCTTTTTATAGCTCGTGGTCAACAAAACATAAATGTTACAACCATTCGTCATAAGAAAATATAGGAGTTATTTACATATGAGTGAGTTCGTCTTCTCAAATTGAAGACAGAATAAGATATTGTAAATTATGAAAAACTAAGTATGTTTCATTTATTGGAAATATAATATTTACAGGTTTTCTGGTTACAGGATTTTAATGAAAGTAGCAATGAAATGTATGAGTTAAAGTAGAAGTTATTGTGGAATGGAAGTAAGCCTGGGTCTGAATACAGGCGATTCTTTCCGGGGACTCGGAGCCAAGACCCTAATTGCAAGCTATATTTCAAGCCTTAGACGTACTTAGTGAAACTTAATCGTCGCTCGTAGGACACTTTCAAATTAAGTTTAATCGCAGCAAGTGAGGGGGTCAGTTAAAAAAGAGGCCCCCTAATCAGGTCCGCGCTAACACGCGTTAGGTACGCACTTACATAATGAAAGGGGGAAGCGAAGGGGGTCGGTGGGGGCTGGGGGCCAGCGGGGGCCGTCATCTGCGTACACCCTGTCCGGCCGCCCTCGATCGATACCTATACGTGTGGACTTTATGTAAAAAGCCTCCTGCACACCCGGAGGACGGCGACCATAAGTGTCGAGAAACGAGTCGCCCCCGGGGAGAAGGCACGGAATATCTTCAATTTTCGAGAGAAAATTTTCCAATGCGGGGGCGAGAGCCCGCGGCGGAAGGGCTGGCTTGCTCGCTCGCTCCGGACGCCGCGCCGGCCGTGTCCGAAAAATGCTCCAACCTTAATTGAATTTACAGATTTGCGTTTCGGAACGCACGCCCGGCCCTAACGCTGTTTATTGCGGGGGCTCGTTATGACTCTTTACGAGCCGAGCCGATGTGCTCGATAAGTTTTTTATTCATTTTCATTTTTTGTAGGAGAACAAACGCCGCATACATTATGCGCTTTAGGATACGTGTTCATAATTCACCCATATCCCCTAACTTTACAAAGTAATAGGTACCTTTATAATACAAGATAAGGTTTTATCATAATACAAAGTAACATTACTTTACATGGTTATTAGAAACGCATATCTTGATGCTACCTAATCTTATCTAAATACCCTAACAACCGTAAACTCAATCTCCACTTAAAATTTAATGAAGTAAGGTATTCAAGTGTGTGTATTTCTAAATACATCATAATATAGCCTTTCCTAATGAATGCTTTTTGTGCTGGGAATGTTGGAAACCTCCGCTTTTTATTTACTTTTAGATAAATGTAACCCTTATTCGCCGAGCAGTGCGTTTTCATTAATACCTTCATTAGGTGTCAAGAGAATTCTTAAAACACATAGAGCCGCTTGCATAACGGTCGCCTTTAAATAAAATTAGTTAATCATATTTAACTGCCTAAATACGTTTTACACAAAATATATTGTCAATTCTAAAAACATATTTAGCGACAAATTTTGCGTTGTGCAAGACGCCAATCGTATTTAAGGATGTTAAATGCATTTAGTGTTTCTGTAATAATCTTAAGGAAAGTTATGCAAGCGGCCCTAATCATGACTGGAAGAACCTACTTTCAATCAAATCTTGATATTATCAAAACATTTGTGAAAGTTCAAGTCGAGTAAAGGTCTAAATACCAATAACTCCGGTGTGCAATTAAAAAACACTGCACACCAAAGTTGTGACCTACTGACCGACATTTTTATGGTGGAGTGATAGTAAGTATAGATAAATTAGCTTGGAGACGCTTTTGCTTTTGTAGTAGTATTTATATATTTACAGGAATTCTATACTTGAAATTTAGTCCCTTGTACAATCAGCAAAAAAAGATACGTTACATTTTGAAGAAGAAAATATATTTACAATCAAAAGTCATAGTGAAAGTCAAATAAATAATTATTATTTACATTGCTAATTTGTGTCAAGTCTGAATATTTGGTTCTAGTTTAATAATTACTGAAGCAATTGATTTTATTTGTTGTTCATTCTATTTTTTTTATTATTCAGTATTATTATTTGTTGCTAATTGTTGTTTGTGATATTAAATTTTTTAATTAAAATGGTTCTGATATTGTAACGTGGTCGAGGTAAGCTTTTGACTTCCCAAATTAAAGAAGTTTTATATTTATTTGTACAAATATTCTGAAAATGTGTGCAATATCAATATTATAAGTTAATTTAATCCGAGCAGTATTATGACTCTCACTCAATTAGTTGCTAAATTAACCGTAATTTAATGGACTTCCATCAGAAAAGTACTACCAGAAAGCAAATATAATACTTAAGAACAAGGACCATCAGTTTGTATTAAAAATTATGTTTAATATTGATATTTATACTATTTTAATATCATTAAGGCTGGTGTGCACCGAAATTTAACCGGTGGTTAACCAAAAATAATCACTGTTTTTCCATAAATTTTTGGCGATTATTTTATTTTAGCCATCGATTAAAAGTCGGTGCACACCAGCCTTAATATTTTTAATGTTTTATATTAAGTACCTGCCTATAAAAATAATAAAAAGATAAAAAACGTATTAGTTTATTTA
This sequence comes from Dendrolimus punctatus, assembly GCA_012273795.1. Taxonomy (NCBI): domain Eukaryota; kingdom Metazoa; phylum Arthropoda; class Insecta; order Lepidoptera; family Lasiocampidae; genus Dendrolimus; species Dendrolimus punctatus. The sequence goes on along the minus strand of CM022533.1, from coordinate 7,031,017 downwards.
TTTATGTGCTGACTGTACACTACTGTACTACACACTACTACACTACTACTACTGTACTACACTACTGTACTGACTGTACTACAAACACAAAAACGTCTGGAAGCTAATTTGCCCGTAATATCTATTGTTTTCAAATGTCTTGTTTATGTATATTTAATGTAGATATTTTGCAGGAATAAAAAGACAATATCTAACGTAGTGGCAGCAGCAGCTACTTATGAAATCAAATTACAATCATAAACAATATCAGAACCTAATTTTGTTTAGCCGTCAGTGACTTACGGTCAAGGTACAAGAATAGCAATGACTCAGAAAAAGTAGGATTCCAATTTAAAAGATCTGAATTTTCAAAAATAAGCCTCTAATCATAGATAATGATAATCGCTTAGTAAAATACGTAATCTTGATAAGACACCCAAATTTTTCATTTCCACAGTGTTATATGCTTTCATCTTCTTTCGGTTTTTGATATAGAAAAACATGACCAAAGCACACAAACTATGTTTTATTACCTAAAAAATATATTTTTAGACAAAACCAGTCAATAAAGTCTTATTAACTTATTCCATAATAATTACTAAATAACATAAGTAGAATTACCAAGAACCGATACTGACGTTTACGTAATAAACATGGAACTATCAAGGCAATACATTCGTTTCTAGTATTTTTCTTCCTCGTCCTGATCTACCTGTAATAAATTCATAGACATAATAAATCAAACTTTCACTCTCGAATAATCAACCAATAGAAATTTGTTGAAGGATATATAGGTAACTTATTTTAGGTCAACTGCGTAGGGCTCAAGATATACCGGAGGCACGTAAACTACACAAAACTTCCAATATAAATAGAACTACGTATTTTACAAAGCAGTATCTTTTCATATTATTTTAGTAGTATGAAAGTATTATATGGGAAATAAGATTTTTATAAGTTTGGTGTAGGTATTTTAGCAAAAACGGAACCCGTATGTTCTCGTCATATGTCCTTCTTTTTGTCGGTCACACAGGAAACTAATCGAGTTTATATGGATGAAACAATGAATCTATATACCGCTGCATAATGCTCTTGTGATATCTGTAATATAGTAAATAAATCTATAGAAGAATAACATAATATTTGATTTGGTGCCTATGTCGCCCTTTTACCAACGTACCTATCTATCTTTGTTGTTGCTTGCTCCAACACCTTTGGCATTGATTTTGTAATGCCATGGTAATAATACCAGCGTAGGTAATGCTCGCCGGGAGTTTATCCACACTTCCATGACACCTGGAAACTCATCCTCTGTAGTACGAAGCGCTCGTTCCTTTATGCTGTACGTGAGCAAGCTATGGAATGAACTCCCCCCTCCCGCAGTTTTCCCAGAGTGCTACATATGGGGCTTTACAAAAAAGGGTGCTAAAGAGATATTTGAAGTCTCAACGAGGTGGGCAACGTATTGACTTACTTAGTGTTGCAGATATCCTTGGAGGTGACGGTAGATAGACGGTGCCATCAAGACCCGTTTGTCAGTTTGCATGCAAGCACACATAAAAAGAAGAGTTGAGTTTGTACAATGAATTTTAAAAAGAGAAAGAATCCCCATGACTCTTTTTAAAATTCATTGTACAAACTTGTTTGTCAAGTCAATTGTCAAGTCAGGTCAATTCAGACTGCTTTTTAACCGACTTCATAAAAAGGAGGAGGTTCTCAATTCGTCTGGATCTTTGTTTTCGAGTCAAAAAATTATTTTTTTAACACGTGAACGAATTTAAATGAAACTCAACACATATCCTATATCCCAAGTCAACAACGATGGTCAGCGCTAAGTCTGGGTTAAAAGACAATCTGATATAATCATTGAAGTTTCAGCGCTCAGATACATATCGTAGACTCCTGACACCTGCACACACTTCATCCTTTATGATAACTATTTTATAGTGCAGGCTGTCAAACTATGGAATGCGTTACCTCTTACTGTCAGAGAAGCCAAAACATTACCTACATTTCGAAACTCCCTTAGAAAGTACTACCTTTAAATAATTATGTTTAATATACAATGTGTTTCATTTCAAATGACAATAAATCATAATCTTAGCAGTCTGACACCATACAAAGTTTTTGGTACTATTAAATCAACCGTAATGTCAAAATTAAAAACAAACAATTTCCGAACAAATTAATTACGATAAAAAAGGAATAAAAACAGAACATCTTGTAAATATTGGTTCACTGACCTTGGTAAGAATGAACAACTTCCGCGTTTAATGATGAAAAGACGAGCTGGCAACATGATACATTTGGTCACTAACCTACCGATTTAGTCACAATAACTGATACATCTTGTTGTAAAATTCTGAAATGAAAAATGAGGTCCTGTGGCTAAACCAAAGAAGCTACCTTGATTCGTTTTTGTATTTGGGCAGAGTACGTCATGAAGAAAACGTGGTCTAATTTATTGTCGTAAGGTCTGAAACACGCTGTACATATAAACATTTACTTATTTATCTATTGCAATATATTTTAATATAAAAGTTTGTCTCATATAATGTTAACAAATATTTTTTAATTTTTTTTTTGTATATACGTATATATATTACTATTATATTGATGTATGTATTCAATTTATAAATTAGTGTAAGTATGTATATTTAAATTGTAAAGTCCTATATTTTTGTTGCTCCACCTACATCGCCAGATTAGTTAACAATTTCTTTTAAGTTAGGTTGCCTGCAAGAGATCGCTTTTAGCGATAAGGCCGGCTGTTGTTTTCCCAAGAAGTATTGTAATTATGCATTTTGTTTCTGTATTTTTTTATTTTGGTGAGCAATAAAGTGTTATCTATCTATCTAAATTTCAGTGCTTGTTTAGGGTCAACGGCGCCTACACTAAATAGTTTAGCTTTGTGTAGACAGTTGCTTGAACGATTCGAAGGAATGTAACCAGCTGTGACAAGGACGGAGGAGGGGTCAGAAAATCATGATATTCGCGTGACGTAATTTGATGAGATGGCCCCTAAGCCACATAAACATCATAGCTAATAAGCTTCCTCTCGCGTTATCTCAGATTTCTCTCGCTCACTGGAAAAATTTTTAAAATATAATACTTGATAATATAAACCTTCCTAAAATGATGTAAGTTCCAAATTTTTTTTAAAGTGTCCGTCAAAAGTTAGGCCCACAGTAAATGTCTGGCATCTATATAATATCTTTGTTTATAAGAATATATGACACACGTAAAAACTAGTCTTGCTACTTTGACGTAAGTAAGCATGGTTTTTTCCACCTTTGATACCTGCTACCTGAATAACGGGGCTCTTTCAGCTTAGCGAGTATCCATTCCTTTCTAAGTTTATGTTAAACTATTGATTCTAAAAATTTCATCATTCTGAAAATCACGTTAGTCCCCAGACTGGGATCTCTTACTAATAGTTTTGAAATTTTTTGACAGCAAGGAAAATTGTTTCCCAGATCATCAGGATGAGGATCAGGTGATCAGGAAACTCCAAATATACTTTATGAGAAATCAAAAAATATGTTACACGAAGATTAATTATATTACACAAACACAGATTTACATAAAAACAAAAATGATTATCATACAAATAGTAATACATTTAATGTAGTACAAGTATTGCGTGTAAAACCATACCGAGCCAGAGTTTTCTTGGTAGCGGTCTAAAATTGTAATTTACGTTATCCCTGAAATCCTAAAGGGGTAGATTGCATGCTAGGTGAAAAAGATTATGGTCAGAAAGATATAGCCTATCGAAAGAAATGTGATTTGGGCATTATTAGCTTTACATAAGGTACAAATCACAACGCAGTATTATCTCGATCGTCAACCGTAGTTTCAGAGCTTGGGCAAATTTCAGTATCGGATAGATAAAACTTTTTTCTAAAAAGTATCTTAACGTAAGCATACGTTAAGCAAGTCAGCTGGAGTGGACAGAGGATTACTGTAAAATCATTTTTTCAAAGGAATATGCAAAGCTGAGCCGGTCACGTCTGTCGCAGGACCGATGGCCGATGGAGCAGACGAGTTCTGGTAGTGTCGGACGTCCTCCAGCCCGATGGACCGACGACCTACGCAAGGTCGCTGGTAGGCGCTGGTTGAGGAAATCGGAGGACAGGGATGAGTGGCGCCGTCTTGGGGAGGCCTACGTCTAGCAGTGAACTGCAGATGGCTGACGACGCATGCAGAGCAATAAATCCTTCAATGACGTTAGGTGATATTCAATTATAACTTAGAATTTTAAGCAAAACTTGTTTAGATTCGGAGTACAATATTCCAGATATATCCCCGTGGCTATACGACGAACCAAACATAGCGACTGTCACTTCAAAAGTATTATTAAAATAACGAATATAAATAATTATTCAACGAAAGCCTTGAATGTTTTGAAGTGAACCTTCTTTAGAATCGTTGTGATTTGACACCCGATGAAACGAAAAAGCGACCGTAAAAAGAGATAAACACATAAATCTTTAGAACTAAGCCTGCGAGAGAATGAAATACGAGATTTACGCTGTGCAGCACAGACTATAAGTATATAATCTTATAATAATAGTATAATTTCTGAAGTTTCACTTCTATTGCGTGTTAACTGCACACATACGCACACCCTTTTTTTTAAATCAAGGTTAATTTTCATTCAGGTCAGGGTACTTACTCGTACTGTACAACGGGAGAATTTACTACATACCTACATACATACATACATAACTTCACGCCAGGTCCCTTGCGGGGTAGGCACGAACAACAGAGCGCCATTTAGGCTTATTCTTACACACACCTCACTTGCTTCTTTAGAATTTACTCTTGCTATAAAACCCGTATTTGGGGATCGCTTCCATTGGAAGATGGGCCAGTATGTGAGAATGGTTTTCATTACACCATTACTATCTATCACTAGCCATCGATTTATTTTCTTTTTGACAGGTCGATCAATTCATGATGTCTTAAAGCATTACCAATTCGATTTTATATAAAAATTGAGTTTACTTGTCAATACATTTTAATCAATTTGTTGTGGGTTACCTATATCATTTGCTAAAAATACTGTGTTGCGTAATATATATATATAAAATATAACCCATAATAATATGTTTATTCACAGAAAAAACACAATATGGGAAATTTTAATGGGACAGTTTCACGAATAAAACGGTTGAATTGTTTTAATTTTGAATTTATTTCACTGATTACTTTTGTGATTATTGAAAAATCGACCCTAAATGAAATAAAAGAATAGTATGACTTTTTGAGTTTAATTAAATGCCGTGTTTTTCCTTGTAATTAAAACATTTTTATTTCAAAACAATTAATTAGAATTAAATTTAGATATGATGACGATAGTGTATAGTCTATGCGTTTGATGAATCACAAAACTACTACTATGTCGCTTGGAACAATGGAGTATGACAATAGTTACAGGTGAAGTTTACTCTAAAAATGTGCAACTTGATGGGCGCGCAAACATGAAAAAGAAAGTAAGTCGATGAATGCTGTACCGTCGTTTGAATTTGCCCTACGCTCTGGCGTTAGGCAGACATATGTGAATTTTACCACCTCAAATGTTCTAATACCAGTCGTGATGTTTTTTAATAGTTGTTATACTGCTTGCATGGAATACTAGCAGGTAGCGTAACTACGACATTGTAGACTTATGACTTATTCCTATATCTTACTATACTTTCGCTAGCACTACCATCGATTGAATTTTGATATTAACTCCTACGGAGCTTATTTAAAGAATTTAACCGATATCAAGGCAAATGAATACACCGTAAGATCGGACCGGTAAGCGGACCGGCTATTAGACCTTTATTGGTACATCTTTCGTATGCAGCTAGTTCTCGTAATCTATATATCGACCGGTTATCGATCAACGAAAACTGACTTTGAAAGCATACGACAGTTTAGAGAACATTTTGCTTTACTAGTGCTCTTGTTGTTAGCAATCACAGTCTTAAGACTTTTTTGAAGTATCAGCACTACATTTAAGCAAAATTTCTAATAAAAAGATAATTGTCGCCGCACGATTACCAAGGGAGGTACAAACCGCCCCAGCCGGGCGTAGAAACGGTACGATCGCGCCGGTGTGTATGCGGGAGATCAAATATTGCTTATGAAAAACACTCATAGTCCACGGCCAACCACCAATATTCAAAATTTAGTACGGAACGCAACGCCGAACATTTGTACGTGCAACAAATATAATTGTAAATTAGTTTAATAATTAAAATATGCGCATAATTCAAGCAAAAGGTGCTTTATTGAATACTTTCTAATTTACAGTAATAAAAATTAACGATGATTAACCCCCCTATGTTAGCCATTAAAATCCCACTGCTGGGCCTAGCCCTTTCCATTTATTATGAACAGATTATACGCGCAGACAATTTGCTTAAGCGCCTATGAGTATTATTTGGCAAAAGTGCGTAAAACCTATGCGACTGCAGTCAACCCGACGCGGTCAGTCGAACCTCTGCGGCCGGCGCCTTGTTAGCCTGACGGTGCTACTACACGCACTACGCGATTCAGTGTGCAGCCGGTACTAGCCGACTCCTACAAGTCGCACAGTGCGAATTAGCCCTTAGAAGAATTGAAGGATGTCAAACGTTGACAATCTCGATGTGCAAGTGTCCTCAATTAAAAGGTAATATTAGGTAATCAGTAGTGGTAGCGCAATTGCTAGCGCACGCGTCTCAAGCTCACAGGGCGCGGGTTCGATCCTGTCTGGAACGAATGCACCACTTAGTCCGTTTTCTGATCAAATGTGCATATTGTTACAATCACCACGTGTTAACAACGAGGAAGGATAACATCGTGATGCAACCTGCACATCGAAGTAACCGATGTGTCAAACCTGCCAAGACGCCTTGGACAAGCGTGGCGGGTATACTGTCCGTTCTCCCTATAATGGGAGGCCCGAGCCTATCAGTGGGACATTTATGGGCTGATATTATTATATAATTATTAGGTAAAAAGGTAGTTGTAACACTACGCATATTAGGTTAGAAAAACTGCCTAAGTGGTATATGCTTCCGGCCAATAATTCCAACCCACATCGCACGATTAAGACATGAGTACCTTAGCCACTAAGCTAACGCAACTTAATATTATAATGACTAAAATAGAGATTCAATAACATATTATATTTTAAAAGATTTTGAAACCGAAATTTCAAGTTAACGGAGTTGAATAATCTTATCAAAATATACTTCTCTATGCCTGGTTATAGTAAAATGGGCGGCTCAATAAATACTGGTTTAACGTTTGATATATAACATTACAAGAAATATAATAATATTTATTAAAAGTGACGAAATGATAGATGCTGATGACCTTAGAAAATTAGAAAATAGTATATACACATATGCTACTTCATGTGGCAAGCAGGATTTATAGATTAATTCCAAAAAAGAAGTACCTACTACACCAGTCGAACGTTCAAAATATCCTAACTTAAAATTGTCTAACGTCCGGTCTCTCAATAACTTTCACAGAGTGTCCTTACCGATCCGAAAAAGCGACCCGACGCACCGAAGAAAAAATCGAACGTGATTTAAACGAAGCGTGCCTGGAGAAATGGCGAGTGTACCTATTCCAAAGCAACACACGGCTCTAGCGAAATGTATTCAGCGTCGCCGTTGGAAACCTATTTCGACTGCCCTACCTACCAATATAGGGTGGGCAGCTATAGCCCGCGCACATGTAAAATAGTTACGGTACGCTCCGTTGTTGCTCTACTACATTTTATAAAAAAAAATCTTTAGTGTCGTAATCAAATTACGAAAAGTCGTTCCTTTTTTGTTGTTCGTTACTTCTACGGAACCTTACAAAGTGCGTGGTCCGAAAAGCACTTTATTAATTTTGTTGCTTTAATTTTCTTTCATTACGAAACTGTGACATTGACTTAAATGTACATACACAATATATATTAAGACCTTCAAAACATATAGGCGTATAAGAAAAAATACCAATTTTTGTTGTTTCCTAAAAACTATGTATGTTACAGTTTAGAATGTCTTGCCAGTATGTAGTATGTTAATGTAAAAAGAAGGTTATTCCAAATTTCAACCTTATTCAATCAACTAGTTTTCTTTTATTCACAATTCTGTCGCTTTTGTAAAACTGCACTTCTGTCTGTACGCCCATTTGTTATGAAGCCCTCGAATGTATGTACAGTCGCGGAATAAAAATATTCGTTATCTTAAAATCGACTTTTGCTTGCACGAGTACAAGGAACAATAACTGCCAACATTTTAATAAATGTTACTTTTGTAAAATAGAAACGTTAAAATTACAATGTCGCGAATGACAGACACTGCGATTGACGTTAAAAGCAAATAGGATATAAACACTACGCTTAACAAAAATATTAAAACCGATAAAAAGGTTTTACATGACTAAAACATCTTCATAGATGAGATATAAAATCAAACAAATTTGATTGAATTAATTTTGACGTTTATTGTCAAATAGTTAAACATAATTTTCTGTAGAACAGTCTGTTCTGTGATTTCGTGCGAAAAGGTAACATGTGCTCGCGGAACGTTAAATTAATCAATTTGAAAACTGGCGAACATGTTCATACCACGGCTGTACACTTAAGATAATATAATATTTTATTCATTAATATAATAACATGAAAGAGATCGTGATTAGCGATAAGGCCGCCCGTTGTAGTCTTTTATCTTACTCTACTTCTGTTTGTCTATACGTTGGTCTACAATAAAGAATAATCTATCTATTTATAAGCCTATGTATTACATTTTATTTAGATAATGGTCATCATGTTTTACGGTTGCTACCCAAAAAATACAATGAATATCATATTATAATGCATATAAGGAGGTATAAGAACAATACTTTTAACTACATACATATTATATACATATATATATGTCGCAGAACGGCCTCATTCTCACGACTTCATCTTTAGTTATTGTAGGTTTAGTGGGCGTCATCAGGATAAAATGCGAGCATAAAACACAATAGCCACGATTTATACACTTTTAATTTAGATTTGATCAACATTATGACATAGTTTAGACCGAGCAGCGGGTTCAAGGCACCCGCTCATACTTTTAACTTAAAACACTTTCTTTAAAAATACTCTAAGGTCCAACTCGACCTGCTGCCATCAACCCAATGTGTCACAAAAACTCCTCAGTCTACCGAAGTAGATACTACTCAAAGTCCTGGGCGCGTCCGACCCCGCTCAAGACATGCTCTGCTCCGATTGGTAGTTTATTAAATTACAATATTCATAACTTTTATTAGGTTAGAACGATCCTTACGTTATAGAAACATTTAATAAATCTAATTAAATTACATTAAGAATTTTAGAAGTAATTAAAATGTAAACAAATGATATTGTGCGTTATACATCCAGTCAACAATACATCCAATAATTATAGCTTCCCTCCGACATATATATATATATATATATATATATATATATATATATATATATATATATATATATATATATATATATATATATATATATATTTATTTATTTATTTAAATTGTAACAATTTAATTAAAGCATCTATCGTAGGAAAATATGATTTACCCGGAGTATAAATAAACTATTTTATGAAATAAAAATATATTTAAATCCAGTTTCTTCCTTATTTATTAATAATTACGTATTTTAGTCTTTTAAGACAGACATTTCAATAACTATATATTATATTTTTGGCGTATTCCAATATATAATAAAATAATACTTAATTTTAAGTAAAACTCATTTGGTTAAGTTAGAATTTAATTTGATTATTAAAAAAATCACTATTTTTATTATCATCGTTGATATCAACTAAATTTAAATTGTATCACTTTTTTTCTTTTTTTTTCTTATAATTGAAATAGGCAAGCATTAAGTCCTTGCTGTAAAAGAGCGGTTTTAGTAAAAGCTTCATCTGTTAATAAAATAACTATTCACACTTTGTGTTAGGTATCTGGATACGTCCAATCTCCATTACAAATGTTTGCCAATATAATTACAATTATGATATAAACTAGCTCTTATTCATTTATTAGTTTGCAAACAAATTCTATGCCCAAGAATTAGTGTTAGTATTCAGCGAGGTAGTTCTGTCAGCCTTCTAGAATGGATCTATCCACTGCCCTACCACAGCGCAAGCGGTTTTGGTCGGCTTGGACTAATTTTAGTTTATAGTGTATATATTTTTTAGGTATTTCAATTTGTATATATTAAGTTTATTTTGATTTGTATATATAGCTTATTTACAACTTAGTTTATTTTAGGTTCTTGTGAATAGTTACAAGCCTATATTCACTGGTCATCAAACTAGCGCAGATTTTAAGTCTAAGAATTTGCTGCCGATGTTTGATTTCGATGTGTTTTTTACGTGTGGGTTGGTTTTTTTCGTGAATCCTAAACAAACAGATAAGAAATTTTAAAAACCTTACATCGTGTTCTCCATTGTTTATATATCCATAGTTCATCTATAATCTATTCTAGTTTTTTTTTTCAAATAACTTCAATGTATAGCATGTTTAGGATTTCATAATATTTATATGTTAATAGTGTCTGTGAAATTTCGTTCGTGTTGCTATAACAAACATGATGACAAAGGTTCATCATGTTTGTTAGTGAATTGTAAACGCAGCGCCAAAGGACGCTACTGCAATGCTATATTTTTAGTCATATTCGTCAATCCCACGAAAAGAACGTAATTTTTCGGGATATATACAGCATTCCAAGTGTTTACCTAGGATATTATACTAGGTCTGTGTTGGGTTTTATTTAAATCCGTTTAGTAGTTTCATGTAATGATCATAATATATAGACAGACAGAGAGACAAAGAATCTAAAAATTGGATTTTCCAGATCTGGTAATCCGAATTAGACCCTCATATTTTTTCTCATTTTAAATTTCACTGTACCAACTCGATACCCCAACATATTAATTATATTATATATTGATTAAATAGTTTATATGCATTTTATAGTGAAATTTAATTTCAGGTTTTTTTGGTTTGTGCTGTCAGCTTGTCAGCTTCATATTGACGGCTTCTGTGGTTGAGCGAGCCAAGCCTTTCCCGGCCTACCTCACTTCAACGCAGAGGCTCCGGGTTCGTTTTCTGGTATAGTAAATTTCGGAAACGTATTTTCTCCGTTATTTACTATGGCCTGGGTGTCTGTCTGGGATCGGCCCTAGAGTAGTCCGTTGTATATTACCTATAACACAAGCGTAACTTGCTTAATTTGAAGATGTACAGTATGTGTGTTTGTCTGCCGATTATTATCACAAAGAACTTTTTCTCATTTTGTTGGAAAATCGAGTACAATATAAAATAGCATGGCTTATTATAATTTTTCAAATTTTTAGGGAATTCGACTAATAATCTTATTCATCAAAACTATTTCAATTCTTTAACCAGGTTTAAAAGAAGCCTTAATTTTGTTACAGCAATATTTGTTTAGAAAATAAAATAAAAATTTTATACATACATAATAACACGCCTGTTTCCCATGGAGGTAGGCAGAGACTACAGATTTCCACTTGCGACGATCCTGACAAACAACTTTTCCTTCACCAATTTTAATTAACCTCTTCAAATTAAATTAAAATTCAAAGTTATAAAATCTAGATGGCACTGTTCGTTTTTTTTGCTTCAAATGAGCAATGCATTTATAATGCAATCATTAAATGCATGCGTTTTTCTGAAAAAGTTTAACGAGAGATTTTAGAGATGAGTTATAACAGGTCAATTTAAATATATATTTCGCCTGTGACTGTTATCCAAAAATAACAGCATTGGTCATCTGTTTTTAAATAACATATTGTTATTTACTTGTTATTGGAAAACGTTGATAACGATCAACTCACAGGTGTATTGAAGAAATGTCAAGTAAAAAGGGTCTCTGTCTCTGATATACTGTAGGGTGTGGATCCATTGTCTCCATCCCTTTCGGACACTGGATAACACACGTTGATAAATATGTACAATTGTACATATATGTGAATATATGCAAGTCAATGGTGATATAAAATTAAAAATTGAACTAATTAATAACTATTAATTAGGTGAGCTAAGTTTTGGAGTTTAAAAGGCTGTTTTCTTCGACTTCGTTTATTCATTATTATCATTTTTTAAAAACGGCATCATTATCATCAGTATTCAACATTTTTCAAGGGTTACCAGGCAGTGATCACTTTTCTAACGTAAAGAAGAAAAAGTAACATAAACTTGTTTATTTTTCTTCAATAGACTTCGGAGTATAATAAATTTACTCTATGGAATCTAATCTAATTTACCAATGCTTCACGCCATGTTAAAGCTTAAAGAGAAGAAGCAGCGCAAATTAAAACCGTGAAAACGTTATTTTAATTATGTGCATTAATCGCGAAAACTTAGAAAATATTAAAATATATTATAAGTTTAAAGTAGAGTAACATTTCAGTTGTTCTACTGTACGCTTGGTACTGGGGGCTACTTCTCTGTTATATCTGCTCGTCCAAGATACATGCCTCGCATAGGCGCACTCGTGTTACCGGCCGCGTCCTGGCCAGCGGGGGCGGGGGTCGGGCGGGAGCCACCCCAACTCCTCAACGGGCCCCCAGTTCGCACAACGGCCACCACTCGGCCCACCACCCTGCGTCATCTACGGCGACTAGCGGGCTAGGGTTAATTCTAACTATTCAAGACTATTTTGAATATTTTAAATTATAAACTTTTTACTTAGGTGTTTTAAATTGGATAAAAACAATTAGATCTACTGCACTAGTACAAGGAGATGTATGCAGTACTTTTGAAAGTTTAGTTCAAAACAGGATTTTGCAAATTGTAATATAGTATTTCTCATGATGTTGTGTTTAGTGGAAGGTTATAGTAATTTGAAACAAAAAGTAAACCTGCTTCCACGTTATGTAGCATTGCGACGAGCCGATCTCCGTTGCGTACCTGTCATTGGATCGGACAGCGTTGTATGACGTTGAAATTTTCGAGTAATTTTAAATTCATCTTGGACTTGTCCGGTGATGGATACATAACAGACGTATTGGAAAAAAATCTTCGGTGTTTTCTATATTCCTCTGCTCTTCTTTTGTATACCCGATTTCTTGGGCTAGCGGGGTAGTTCAGTATTATTTACCTGTAGTTGTTAAATTTTATTGCAATAATGTCCTTTGTAGATGATTTTATTCCTCTAGATAAAATCTCTGCAATGGTATGTCAATCGTCTGTCAAACTATTAGCCGTCATGCCTGTTCTAATATTAATAGTCATTTTCTAAAACTTTATAAATAAAAAAAGAAACATTATATTATAGAAAACAAACATTATAAATAAAAAATCTTAATAAGTTTCATTTAGTTTAAAATTATATTTTAAACAATAAAACTTGCGACATTTAATTTTCTAAAATTTAGCATCTTTTCAGAGTTTTACCAAACCTCTATGTTGAGTGAACTAAGTCTTTTCCATTTCTCTGCAACGCAGATGCTGCGGGCTCTATTCCTGGCTTGAGAAATTTTGACAACGAATTTTCCGTCATTAGTGACATAAATAGCTTAAAAGACAGCCACGTATTCCAAAATATTAATTTGGAGTTTAAACATACAAAAAGTTTGTATGTACGTACATCATGTTTGTCTGCTGATTATTATTGAAATACAACTCCACGTATTATTTTTGCATGAGAAAGTTTGAAATCAGAATTTTACTAATTATTGTATTATAAGTGTGAGATATTAGAAGAAAATGCACATTAAGTTGCATAAAGGAAAATACATATTTTATAATAAGTAATCGATAAAATAGAATTTGTGAAGTTTGTTAAGACGTATAAATTCGATGAATTCCAAAAGCAATAGACTGATTTATAATGAAAATTGGCACGTCACGCGCATCAGTTATTTGTCATGAGATAATTAGGAAGCTACCCAATTTATTTAACTTGCCGATAGATTGTATCGTTTTAATGGTCATAAAAATTGGAAAACTACTTGACAAATACAGTATTTTCGATCTATTGGTTTTGCTAAGATATCTCGTAATACAAGCCAATTGTCTTTTTACTATTATTGGTGGAACTGGTATTCTGTGTAAAAATTATATTATAATTTTCACTCTGCAATATTTGTAATTAACTGTGATTAATTAGTGCATTTTTCATAGTTCTTTCCTAAATTAATAAATTAATGAAATAAACTTTTTGACTTACTAGTATTTTTATCTCGTACATCGAATCATCCTTGATATAGCTAGCACTGTTCTAGGTGCGCTTCTCTTTTGCAGTAATCTGATATATAATATAATCTACAACACATTATTCTATTCACAAATTATGATTTCATATTTAAATTAAAGCGATTAATTACACTGGCCTTCAAACATAAAAAGTACTATGTATTTTGGACCAAACCCATCTATCCGAATCTGGTGTCAGTTTGGACCATACGCCCTTACTATTTTGAGGGTTCATGGACCAAACAGACCTCAGATACTGAAATAACGAATCAATCGAAATACATAAAAATAAATGTGTGTGGTCTCAAGTACTTTTAATTTTTTGTGGACCGGTGTTATTATGGTTGGTTAAAATAACCATGTTTGTAGATAGTATTACGATTATGATAAGTGTCAAAATATTGTGGAGTCTGGTAAAGTAATCTAACACTATCAGTTTACATAGATATTCTGATCTAGAAAACTAAATAGACACACGTCAATCTTACTATGCGATACATCCAAATCGGCAATTTTAAAGCACCAGCAGGTGATCAATGGCCAATCAGTATGACAATCCAACATGGTAAAGTAGTGCCAGACTTCTACAGTCAGACTCAGTAGGAATTTATAGTCTTAAAGGGTTCAAGGTAGAATACAATAATACTCAATGAATTTGGAAAAATTAAAGTGTTTCCTTCTTGGTATTAAATAATGTAGTATACGTAGAAAATAAAAATCTTATTATAAAAAATAGTTAATTCGTTATTATTTAATAAAATAGTAATTTAAATAAAAGTGATCTTATGATAATAGTGCATGTGCCAGCCCTCGGTGTCCGGCGCTCAGCCCTGATTCTGTAGAACAGAGAACGGCGGCGTGCGTGCCTGGCTCGCTGTAAACAGCCTTCCCTCGTACGTATATAGGGCGGATGGACGTCCCAAAACCACCCACAGAAAGGGGTGTCCCCGCTTCCTTGTTCCTCCTTGTGCAAATTCCCTCGGCGATGGAAATGTGCTCGGCCACATTTTATACAATTTCTAGTTGCGTTACAAACTCTTGTATACGTGTAGTTTTAAAATATAGGTAGGCAAATAAAGTCAAAATATTCATCCATTTTTTATAAGTACATGCTCTTCTAACTTTTACTCAACTTTTGAACTTTTACACTGAATAGAGCTTTTATAAAATAAAAAGATAATTTCAAAGAATACAGGTACTCCTTAGTCAAAGTAAAAATCAACACTTCAGAAGAAACTAAAATGAAACTTAATTTTATATTTCCTCAAAACCGCTTGTTATTCAAAAGTGAATCTTATTTCTAGTAAGCCAGGGTTCCTTTTCATTTAATGGATTCGAAAGAAAACATCTCATAAATAACGTTATTAGCGTTTAGTTTAATTCCAATTATTCATATACCTAGAATTAGCATTCCCACAGCTCATAATTACCTCACATTTCATAAGGAAACGGATATTATATCCACCACGCTTTTCTAAGGCGGATTGGCGGCTTTGATATAGCAGGTATCTCGATTTGTAACAATATGAAAATTAAGACGGAAAACTGCCTAAGTATTTATACAAAAAAATTAAGTTGTAAAATTTGTGAAACTAATACGTAAAAATAAAATGTAACCTGGTGGCATCTTGTTCTATTGACAACAAAGGGTTCTATCGTGACCTTTTAATTTAAGTCAATTGTTGCTGAGATATTAGGTCCACAGTGTCGTAAAAAAAGTGGCCCCCTTTCTAACTTTTAAACTATGAAGTGAATGATTCTGGAAACGCAATTCAAGAATACTTTCTCTAATTAATTTTGAACGATATCCGTGTAGTACTTTTTTCGCTAATTATGCTATATTTTTGAGTGAATGCATTTATTTCTATAGCGTCTAAAGCAAATAACAAAAACCAAGGTCGTTTGTTACCTCTACGAAACCTATCCTTGGGCCAATTACCATGCACTTGCCCATTTCTTTCTATTTCATTATAAAACTAAATATATATATGTATATATGTATATATAAGATAAGACAGGTAACACTTTATTGCTCACCAAATATACAATTACAAAAATGCACGATTACAATATTGTCATAGTAGAAACAATAGACGGCCTTATCGCTTAAAGCTATCTCTTCCAGGTGACCTAACCTAAGTAATAATTTAACCTAATCTGGTACAGATTATTAGGTAGAACTTAAACAGACATGTTTAAACTAAATATTTTATAAATTAAATACACATACTTAAATTACTTCATAAATTAAATGCATAGGAACATATTTATAAGGTAAATATTAATTAATCCATAGTGAAAGAATTAGGCATCATTATTTAAGAAGAAGTAGTGTATTCAGGCTGTGTTCTTAAATGTAGACAATGTTTTGGCCTCTCTGACAGTAAAAGACAGCGCATTACAAAGTTTGACAACCTGCACTGTAAAAGAGTTATAAAAGGATGAAGTGTGTGCAAGTGTGGCGAGTTTACGATAAGTATGAGTGTGAAAATTGTGGGAAGTAGAAAGGCGAGGATTCAAAACGTTCCTTAAGGTAAAGAGAATTACTAGGAATAAATATTATGTATACCTATAATCAGAAACTATTTCAATTTTCAATGAAAATGTGGTCAGAAAAGCTAGCTTTAGTGTGGCGGGTACTTGATACAGTAAACGTAATGGCCACTCAAATCTTTATATTTTAAGAACTAGATGGAAATACCTTAAATTTGAAACATATTACAAAGAATTTGCTGTTTTATATCTTTTTTGTATTTAACGTTGTTGCTTATCCTCTTATTGTTCATAAACATTACCATCGCCTATTTCATCGTATTCAAAATTGTTTTTAGTCAAAGGTGGTTATGGCTTTATACATAATAAAGTCTACCTTTTTAACTTTCAACGCAATTTATTCCGACATTTAGTCGTGGAAAAATAAGAAACAAACAGTGATTTTCTCTTTTTTTATAGCTGGAGTTCAGCAGACGGCTCACTTGATGGAAAGCGGTTACCATCTGCTACAAATGCGTTGCTGCTCTCTTAAGGGAGACTAGAAGCTGGTAACTAATGCTGGTCACACAACTCAAGGTTGTTATGGCGGCATACTCTAGATCGGGTGGTAGCCATCCAGTCGGTCAATTACCGTAACACCTGGCTTACGATAGACCGCCCGGCCGCAGGTAATTGTATTCTTTCTCCGTTCCTGCACGGATAAAGTTTTATTAGCATTAGCTAAACTTGACTACGTTTTGATGTGGTTTAGTCTGATTTGACAAAAAATGCCGACCGGTAAAAATATGCCGACGAAGTCCCGATTAACATCTAATGTACTAAAACACTATTCTATTGCAATACTACGTAAACATTCCAAGTAAATCTTTAACTTTCAAGTTCTGTGTATATAAACATACAGAACCTGAAGAAAAATAACTTACTGAAAGAGTTCTATAACAAGCTTGTTTATCTTTTAATATTGAAGCAATCTCTAAGAAATTATATAAATAAGAAGGTACATCATAACAATTACGAAGTATGATTATACGCTAGTAGTATTTGGGATCCAAAGTTGGATGCCGCGAGGTCGCGGTCTGAATGAAACGAAAAGTCAACGTCCGAGTAAATTGTTAGCAAACAAACAACCTTAATAACTTCTACAAACCATTCATGGGGCGCCTTAATCTTTACTCAGTATGTCTGCGAGGGAGAACTGTTTTAATTCTATCAAATGACGTATAACAAGTTTCCTTTCATATATATATATATATATATATATATATATATATATATATATATATATATATATATATATATATATACATATATATATATTAGGGTGGGTAAAAAAAGTGGGTTTTTTTTGACAAGTGACACGAAAAAATCTGTTGCTAGACCTTAAAAAACCTTTAAAAAAATCTCACCAAGCATGAGCTCTTTATTTTAATAGGAAGATCCTCCTCATAAACTTTTAAAATCCGTACACATGAAAGTTTGATGATGAATATCTTTTGAACGGTTAATTTCATCGCCAAAACATAAGAAACCATTTTTTTTTACCGGTTAATTTCCAACAAAAATTTGTATTGCGCATTTTGTAAGTCATTTATTGTCGAGTTATAAAATTCATAGACAAAAATGAAATTTGTCTTAAAATAATCAAAATTAAATCCTTAATATCTTTCAAATGGTGAGGTTTACGGAAAAAATATAAGATACCTTTTTTGTAGAGCATTAAATTTCCTAAAAAATTCCTTCGGAATATTTTTCTGTTCAATCGATAAATCATGAGGTATGAATTTTTTTCTATTGGACTGAGAAAAAAATACAAAACTGCGATGCGGAGGATCTTCCTATTAAAATAAAGAGCTCATTTTTCCGTGTCACTTGTCAAAAAATGAAATTTTTTTTGACCCACCCTAATATATATATATATTATATATATATATATATATATATATATATATATATATATATATATATATATATATATATATATATATATATATATATATATATATATATATATATATATATATATCCAAACATTTCCTGAACAATGTTCTAACTGATGGTAAAAACAGCTTAAAAATGCATTGCGTGGTTTTGGAGGAATTAGCAGATATACAGACAGACAGACAGTCAGGAGCGATAAGCGATTTTGTTTTTAACTTTGTGTAGATTAGTTGTATCCTATATTTCGTTGAGGTGGAATTATTACTCGAAATAAATTATAGAAAAAGTTGTGTATAACAATTATAACTAAATAAACATTACACAGACTACCGTGTATTTGAAACATAAAAGGGATATACTCTTTTGTTTATTATTCAAGTCAAATAAACAGTGTGGCGAAAGTTGGCGAAACCTGTGATTATAGAAGTTATAGTTTTTGACATTAATGACGACATTTAAATATAAATATCCTATGCTATATTTAATAAATAAGGTTTATGGATGGATTAAAAATACCATACGAAATACCAAAAGAATATTTCCGCTATGTCTGTTCGCCTCGACATTGCCGATGTGTTTAACCCGTCGATCCACCTTTTCCTTCTTAACACATAACGCCTTGTAGGTAAGTTTATTATTTCGGTTTCATGTCTCAAGCCACAACAAGTTACCAGAATACTTGGTTTTTCGGTTTTTCAAAACTGCGATCTGGGGGTGTTATACATAAATAACAAATAAACGGTTTACTGCTCAACTTACTACTCCCTTTTGTAAGGAAACGAACTGTTTAGAATATTATCCCAAGTTGGATTGGCGGGGTTCACGTGGCAGTAATCTCTGTGCAATTTACATCACGCATTACACTTCACCATCAGCGCACAATAATTGTAGCAATATGCAGAACAGTCCTAAAAAATGCATAAGCGTTGTATAAACCCTATCAGGATTACAACCGACGTCAATAGAATGAAACAATTATTTCTTAGTTAGTTAGTTGTTAGTTAACACGATGCTTTCGATGAATTTGTTATTATAAATAAATAAAATTGTTTCCTTTCTTAAGGTCTGACGCGGCGCATAAAAATTAGAAATAAAAGTTAAATAATAAATTCTATTTTGATTTGCTTAAATGTTAACTAGTCATCATCTTAATTGTGAGTGCGGCCGAAAGAACAGACTTTCCAGCGATCTGCTGGTAATGTTGGCAACTCTTACGCCCACCGTGGTGAGTGGGCCGAAACATAATGTCGATAACAATACAGTATACATTGACTAAAATGATTACAATGTGTTTAATTTCAGTGGCAATTTTAGCAGAATGTTAAACGTGCGTAATAATATCAATCGTAATATTTCAGATAAAAATTATTTGTATTTAAAATATAAGAATGCCTCCTAAGAACCGTTATTGTAACAGACAGATATTTTTCCTGGTTCCATTTCGACTAGGTATTAATAACTGTTCGAATCGAAAACGAAAAGTTTTATTTCCGCAAATTGGTAATAAAAAGAGCAAAATATCAGAAAATGAGAATATAACAAGGAGAACAAACTCAAAACCCATAGATACTTTACAAAGATATAAAGCCTGAAATTCGCATTCTTCGTAAAATAAAAAATAACTCAAAACAGGTAGAGCCACAAAACAATAAGAAATTTCGGCAGTTAAAAGAAACACAGAATAATAACGATCACAATGTACGTCGAGACAGGACAAGAATGATTACATTGTATTGAATTATAGGAAAAGTTAAACGAGTTTAATACTAAAAGCAGTATTTCAGCTAGCCAGCGCCTCCACTGTGTGGCGTAGATGACATTAAACTGAGTATGCTAATCGAGATCTCTCGATTTTAAGTAATATGTATGTATTAATTTTACATACACATATACACATATATATATATATATATATATATATGTGTATGTATATTTATATACACACACATATATATATATATATATATATATATATATATATATATATATATATATGTGTGTGTGTGTGTATATAAATATTTCTCGTAATTTAATTCAGTCTTAAGTTACAGTGGCTTTCCTATTTTGAACGATTTTCCTTTTAGGCGGAGCACAATTCTTTGTCTTTGTATCAATACAAAATTTTATGACCACAACCTGAGAGAGTGGCGAGTCACCGTCTGCCTATTTTTCCATCTTCTCCGAACATTGCGACGGGCAGACGCCATAGTCCCCATATTCCCAGACCCCTAGTACCACTACCAGTTCACACCTATTGCCAGCCCGGTACTTTTTGTTCTCATTTCTCGCAATAGTCCTACACTGGCCGGGACTTGTCCTTGGGTGCATTAGTATATAGTGTAGATAGGGATAATCGCCAGTCAGTGTCACGCCAATCTTATATTAAATTTGTTATGGGGCCTCTACGTGTTGGCCTTCCCATGGTACCACGCAAGCCTTCCGAAAGTCTGTGGTCTTGAAAGACATACAATAAAAATTGTATGGTATATTCCAATGTATAGTAATACGTGTCCAAGTGAATACACTCCAGTGTATGAATTATATTAGTGTCACAGTCAGTTATAGTGAAAAATTAAATGTGCGTAATAACAGTAGGAATTCTCGTATTTCAGCTAAAAATATTTTGAATTTCAAAGAATGCCTCTAAAACAAATCCAATTGTTATTGCCACTTGCACAGATATTTTTGCAGATTCAAGTGTGAGTAAGTATAATAATAATAGAAAACAAAAAGTTTGAACATCTAAATTTGAAGATATAGACAATGAAATGTTAAAAATCAAAGTTATAACAAAAAGCACAACGTCAAACTAGTTGACACTTTTAGAAATATATTAAACCTGAAACAAAGACAAGTATTCTCATTCTATTTTAAAGGAAAAATCGCTCAAAGTAGAGCCAGCGTAACCCAAAACTCAACTAAATATCAAGAAATGTGACCAGTTACAAACCCTCAATAATGACGATAAAAGTTATTTTAATGTAAAGTTGTCAATTCCTTTTGGCAAAGTTTAGTTTTTTATTCTAAGAGTCGCTTGCATAACGATCGCCCTTAAATAAAATTAGTTAATCATATTAAACTACCTAAATACGTTTTACACAAAACGTATTGATTGACAGTTCTTTAAACATATTTAGCGGCAAATTTTACGTTGTGCAAGATGCTAATCGTATTTAAGGGTGTTAAATGCGTTTAGTTTTTCTTGAATAAATTTAAGGAACGTTATGCAAGCGGCCCTAAAACTTGGATTATGATTCAATTGTAAACAAGATCGACTGATTTTTAGGCAAGTTTTGTCAACCGCAGTCAGAACGTATAGAACTACTGCCCTAGTTGCCCCCTAAGAAGTGCCATCTTGTACATAATTTCTATTCTTAGTAGGAACTACCATAGGATTTTTTATTCGGAAGAATCTTTCCTCACTTTAATCGTATTGTAAACTTACTCGGAGGCTAACACAATGTAACGACAATTATTTAGGGGTTGTATATATATCTAGAAGAAAATTATTTAAATTCAAACCAAATAACGGAAGACCCAAATATTATCAGAATTGTATGGGATTTTTCAAACAATTAACAAACACATGTATAGTGTTCTCTGAAGAATAAAAGGATTCCTATAATAAAAACAGTATATCATTTTTGTTGAGAGTTCCCAGTCAGGTCGACCCCAGCTGACGCCGTAGTGCCAAATAAGTGTTGTTTGGCTATTTCTCTTATCTTTTAACTAGGCTTAGTTCTTAGCTGCTAAGTCGAAAATTAGCAACTGATTGTGATGCAATCTTTTTAAAATATATTATAATGAAAAAGATGTAAGCCGACATAATTACCTACCAGTATTTCATTGGTAAATTCTAGATAACCATGTTTTTATTATCAGAAACCGCGATAACTGTGTGTTCTATATAACCTGATGAAATGTTGTGCTAGATAGAGCAAAGGTTGAGGTTGGTAAATTAAGTAAAGTAAAATACAGCGACAAAAGTAGTAGTGACCGCTTACCCAGTTGTAAAGAGATGACGGCACTGAGCTGAAATTCTCGATTCATTACATCCTACACTCTCCAACATATATATATTAGAGATTACCACCCAAAACCCCGAGACATTTTTTATAGTGTATAACTAATATAATCTATCTTCATTAGGTATATGTGGCGAGGCAAATACAGCCGACATATGTTCGGGAGTGTTAGCACTCCCGAACATGTCGGCTGTATTTGCCTCGCCACATATATAATATGCACTTAGGTATTTTCATAATCAAGAAGGTGGCCTAGAAACAAACTGACGCAAATGGAAGTCCCTTTCAAACGGCTCATAGCATCTACGACACAGAATTATATTATTTCTAGTGTGTGTAATTTCGTCTAAAACCAGGTTCCGTTTTTTTATTTTACATAATCTATTATTGGTAGAAAATTTAAAGTTATACGGTATGGAGTTTATATCAAATTTTAATCACTAGAAACAAAAATGAATGGATAGTAAGATATAGAGATACGACATAAGAAGTTATGAATATACGCAAAAGAACTAAGCTTCTGAGGTGGATACCGCGTTTCGTTTCGGCGAACGTGTCTGATAGGAGTTAAGTGAGGTATACGAAGGATTAGGATATGTGGCGCAGGCTTGAGGAGCCTTATGTTCAGCTGTGACCACCGATTGGAAGAAAATAATGACGATTTAGAAGTGAAATTCAAAAAATGATTAATTAATAATCGCTTATAATTTCATTCGTGTTGAAAAAGGCTGAGCGGACTGTAATTCTATAGATACAGATACTAGATAGAAAAATCTTAAGTTTGCGAAATGTAACTGTAGTGGTGCTGGAAATTTTATTTTGTCCAAGTTGATTGCAATTTAACAATCGAAAGTATTTTTGAAATTTAAAAACATTACAGAGTAATGAGCTCTTAGGCCGTCGTCCACACAGTCATGTAAAGACCACAGACTAGTATAAAAATTTAGCGTCACAAAATATAACTAAGCCAGTAAAGTCTATTTGTAAGTTATATAATTAACATAGGTATAGTATAAAACTATATTTTAGAAATATCGTAAACTTCTATACAAAGTATATTACCGAGAACTATTTAATATAAATACGTTACGTCTTTTGTGTCACCTACTCCCAATTATTTGAGGGCGGCACAATATGTCTTTTCCTTCCACAGTCCTCTACTGTAACATTCGTCCTCTGCCACACCACAAATCAACATATCATCCTTGACACAAGCAATCCATCTCTTTTTTGGTCTACCTGTACATACCCATTAATCTTGCAGTTTAACATTACTTTTTTTAAGTGACTTTCATCCTTCCTCATTACAAGCCCCATACCACTTCAATCTTCCTCTCAACTTCTGAGTATAGATTACGTAGTTTTAAATAATTGTTTGAATTTTCCAATTTAAATTTCGTTATAAGAACAGTAGCTAGTATCAAAGAACATTATATTATAATATACAAGAAAACAATAATATACCTGCTTATTTTAAGTAAACAAAGTACTTCCTAAATTCCCGAAATTGGGCGTCACGAAAATTGAAAGTGTACACCGCCGTTATAACAATAGATAAATTCAGTTAGTTCCAGCACTATCAGAGGTCACAGGGTAGTTGGAATACTTGTCATGGACAGAATGCTGGGCTTTTAATTAAGGGCTTGTGTAATTTAAAGGGAGTGGGGTGTACCCCACGCGTGGTCATGTAGGTATGTATTAGGGAAAATCTTCAAACTCATTTGGAAATGTTTAAACTGTGAGTGCCACCTCCCTCCCTTTGGGTGGCGATGGTTAGTTCTCCGCTACAGATAAATTAATAACGTGCCTACACTGTGTAGGTATACAGTTACTATATAAATAGGTACGGCACGCATGTTCGTAAGTACCGAACGCAAGGGTGCTCCGAATGGGTTAGCTTCGATTTATTATTATTGAAATTAAACCATTTTGCCTTTAGATTGCATTTAAAAAATTAAGGCCTAATTTATTTCATTGCAAATATATATCGATTAACAATTAATACAATCTATATAAAACTGAAGCTTGAGAACTTGCGTTACAGCATATTTTAAATTTCACTCAAGGACTGAATTTGATAACAATACAGAGAAACTACATACAGTAATTGTAATGACATTTATTATAAATGCAATATACTTTAACATTGATAAATACTGTATCACTTAGACAAGTGAATAAAAGTCTAAAGATTATTTTAACCGACGTTAAGAAAGGAGGAGGTTCTTAATTCTTCTGCAATTTTTTTGTATGTTCGTTACTCGATTTCTTCGTCAATTGTGGACCGAATTTCAAGATTTTCATTATATTGAAAGGGTATTTATTATAACTCCCAAATTTTTCAAATTATTATTTGATGTTAAAGACTACTTCTATAATCACAAATTTCGCAAATACATGGTAGTGTGTCTAATTTTTTAATTTTATTAATTTAATGTATTGTTTATGCATAATTTTAAAAAAATATTGGCATTCGTCCCTTCTTGTAAACTATAAGTGTGTGAAATTTCCTACTCTTTCGTCCACACAATTTAAAAAAAAAGTGGTACAACGTTTTTGCTTCACGTATTAATTACAGATATAGCCGTGTTGAAATGACCACGTAAAGCAGTTATTTTTAGGATTCTGCCATACTATACATAAAAATGTAGGGGCCTGATTAAGCACTGGCCCGCTTGTCCCGTGAGTTCCAACCGGTAACAGTAGAAATTGACTCATAATTGTTGTAACTTTATTTACTAATAGTATTTTTAAGTTAAAGATATTTTAAAAATCTAGGACAGTGTTTTAACAAAATCTGGTTTTATATTCTAATATGGAAGAATATATAATATATCTGAAAAACATCACGCAGTAGACAATATAAGTCTGAACCTTCAAACATCAAGAGATAAAGATGGAAATGGCGTCTTAAATCGTCAATGTCTTGATTTTTAAAATTTTATTGTTTAAAATATTTCTTAGCACAAAACAGGCTCAATTAAAAGTTTATATATTTATTATTTAATTGCTAAAAATTGCAGTTTATTAGACAATTGTAAAAAAGAAACTCACGTAAGTATAAGCTCCAAAAGCATTTAGAATAGACTGTTATTGGTGAAAATAACCAAATGTTATAACAGGGTTACTATTTAATACAAATTGATTTTCCGTAAATTAAATGTCTTAGCCACTTCACTTGTAACTCATAAAACATTTCGGGAAGTGAAAAGCATTTGGTGTTATATGTACGAAGTACATATTTTCTTGAAGTTACTAGTTCTAATCGACCGAAAGTCATATTTTGTCTGTTATATTAAAATCGCTACGTTTGGTTTTTTGTATACTCTCCCACGACAGTAAACAAATCATTTGAACATGTGATACTAGGGCCGCTCACTTCCATCGCCACTTTACTGCTGGCTACTATAGTAGTACGCATGTTTTAAACGAGTGTCTATAACTAATTTATGACAAAGAGAGAAAGATTGTTTGCTCATCTACATCTTGTCTCTCCTGTCAGGTATAGTGTCGCTACCTATATTTCTTCCACGGTTCTTATATCATATAACTATTATGGCATAATATACGTACTTCATATATTTAGAAGAAAATAATTCAACACTTCTTTAATATTCCAACAGAAATTTACATAACAACACTTGACACCCTTAAGACTAATAATCGACAATCAAAATAGGTTCAAGGCCTTCTCATAAAACTTATCTTCCCAAGATTCAATAACTATTTATTATATTATATTGTTTGTTTACTGTACTTACATTGGTGATTTTAAGATTAGTTACATAGGCTAATTAAGTCATTTACTTAGTCCTTAGATAGCAATTAGCCATTTTGAGTTTAACTAGGGTTAAACTCAGATTTAACTTTAGGGTATATAAACCCTTTTAGTTATATCTGATATCTGTCTGTGACTTATTTTTACCGTTCTAATTAAGCTAGTTATTTATATTAAATTTCTATATGGGCGCATCCATATTAAAACATTTTTCACAACTTGTTTATGATAAAAATCAATAAAGAAACTTGGACAAAAAGTTAAAATCTAGTATTTTTTTGCCAATAACTCATATTAATAAAGGAAAACAATAGTGTTTAGTAAGATATCAGTTTTATGTGCAACCATTCATTTTATTGAAAATTATGACGGTAATAAAGGTTATATGTATTAATTTTATATTACGCATCTATTTCTCTAAACATATGCATAATAACTCGTATTACTTGTATTATTATGTATCATCCATTGTTTTACCCATATGAACAAAAAGAACATCCTATACACATGCGATGTGAGATGTAAAATTTGAGCACAACGCACACCTATTATGAAATTTGTGCGCACACATAAGGGTAAGTGCACACACACGTAACGTACCTCGGACTTGGTGGCTATTGGAGGGTGGGGAAAATACTTGCGACGCTCGGTCCGGCTTAAATTTTCGTATTAATATGTATCTCTTATACTCGTAGATTTGGCCACGCCGATGTTGCCCGTAATTATGTGGCCAGTACCGGGGGCCATTTTAATAGCTCCCGGGGAAAAAATATTACGTTAAAATGGGGCAGTCGCGAGTCTTTTACCCCGTTCCATATTTAAAAACGCAGTGGTTTTTGTTGATTTCTCTTTTGTTCAGTATAGAAAATACATACCGCCTTAATTTTTGAGTTATCAAAATTATCTTAATAATATCAACTCATATTCATTCCAGATATGGACTAGGGCCTCTCTATTTTTAGGCTAAGGGACAGTGTATCCGCTAGGCTTGTGTAGTTTATATTAGATGTCTTTTACACATGGGATATCTGAATTTGAATTTCACCATTTTATCTTTCATCACCGTCAGCGTGAGATAATAGTAACAATATGCACATCCAGCCTGCCTAAAAAGATAGGTGGTGAATAACTCCCAGCGATAATTCAAACCAATGTCAATTTAATGAGACGTAAGTGCGTTATCCACTAAGCTACTACTATTTCTTTGTGTCTTTATTTATGTTAACGAAATTATTTTAATGACAGTATAAATAATTTTCATTATTAACGTAACGTTCATACTTAGAAGCCAGTACGTTCGGAGCCTAAAACTTATTTTCTTAATATTGATTATCCACTTGTTATCTTCAGCATAACAAGTGGATTATAATAGTTAGATTATTTGCACATATAAGTAGCATATGTATGTATGTAAGTAGAATTTAAGTGCTTAAAAATATAATAATTGCTTTTTATAATAAGAGTCCATTAACGTCGCATTGCTTGTTTCATCACGATGTTTTCCTTCACCGTTGTTAGCGTGTGGTAATTGCTTTTTAAATTTTCTTAAATACGCATTTAAAAACGTAACTTAAAAATCGTGCGCAGAAGGTATGGCGATGATCACCCCTCCCGCTGCCTACGACTGGAACCGGGGCTTGTCTAAGTAGCACTAAGAACTAGACAACCTCGAGTCGCGGTCGTAAGAAGCGGGAGGCGTTATCATCAGCAAATCGTCTGTCGCACGTCATAAATGATAAATATTGTAACGATTTACTTTGCTTGTTTTTTGTCTCATTTCTATCGAAATTGAAAGACAGAAGTGCATCAGAGTAATTAAGGCAAAGTAAATATCACTGTCTAGGGAGTATTGATGTAGGTATTACTTCTGCATTTTAAATCTGACATTTGAAGTATATTAGTAATATTAGTGATATAATTACTCAGACAAGGTTTATTTGATTTTAATGCGTGACAATATTACCGAAACTTTATGTGTAATTTCATTTAATTTGTTTGTCCGTCTTTATATTATTGGCATAAAGCTTACGATCCAAGACTATGAACACTATATTTTCCATGAACCTCCGTCCAGTAGTATAAAGTTGTGGAAAAAATAAATTTTAGGAGCAACCGTCATACAGGTATTTCAGGGATGAAACGATTTTCCAGTGTATATTCGCGGGTGGAGGATTTTCAAAAAGTTCTTCGAAAGTCATATCAGTATTTCCAAGTGACTTAGCCTAAGCCTTATTATGTTTTCTGTTCTCTGTGTAAAAACTATGTATATTATGTATCTGTGTAAAAAAATGTGTATTCTGTTTTCTTCCCAAATTTTCTACTTCTTGAATAGTTCAATATAGTAGAACATCTTTATTTATAGTTAGTGTAAAACGAACTCCTCCTAAATCACGCAAGGAATTTTTAAGTGGTATCCAGTATCAGTTAGATAATTTTTCACTGTAGGTGTACATATATAATAAACCTACTAATAATATATATTAACCTAATTATTAGTTTTTATATAAGTAGAAAACAATCATATTATTTAGGCTGACATTCAACGTTGAGGTTTTTGACCCATGCTATACCCAGCCCTTTCGCGCCTCACTTCCAAACAAAATATGTTCGTTCCAAATAATGAAAATTCTGCTGGAAACATCGTTTATAAGAAATGTTATAGATATTTATGTAATATCTTTTTGTTAAGTATTTTTATTATAATTCGATTGTAGGTTTAGTTTGTATTTGTACACCACCAATGCATTGTTTCATATATATATTTCTCATTGGACAAGGCGTTGCCTGGAAGAGATCGCTATGAGCGATAAAGCCGCCCATTGATCAATATTATTTATAGATTAATTTTCTAATTTTAACTTTATGGTGAACAAGTTTTCACTAATTTATTTAAAATCATAAGCAGTAGCTTAAATTGTTTCACTTCTTTTCCAAGTGAAACTTTTTCAAAATCGTTGTGATTAGACACTCGATAAAACGAAAATATATAGAATAAAACGAGATAAACACAAATCTGTATGAGACAGAATATATTATAATTAATAATTTAAACAATATGCTCATACAAATAGAGTTGGAAATGATTTGAAGATTTTCGTTAATACTTCAAATTTCGTGTTTTAAAAATTAATATATTATAATGATAAATATATGAGATATGACGTCACGAAATTTAGAATACCTTCCACCCCTTGTCAGATTTTGTTTCACCTCTACTGCCTGTCGACTGCCTGCACACACACATTTTATCTATATTATACCAACTTATAATATTTAATAGGACAAGGGGGTGATTCGCTGTTAAAACGTACTTTAACTAATATTAGTTTGAACTAAATGTGCTGAGTTGTTTAGGAGACTACTAATACCCCATGTTTGATTATATTAAAGTAACATTTTCAGGACACCAATTTCATAACACAATCAACCACCTCTAAATGGACACAATAAAGCTGTAACAAAAATAAAGTAACTAATACGGGGCACTAAAATGTCGCCACAACAAATTCTGCCGTTACGTCTAAATTAAGAAATTTACGTTAATAATTAAGCCGCGTAAAAAGGATTGTCAGACTAGGTTGGACGCCGAAGCAACCCCATTTTCAATGGGTAATTGAAAAGGGTAGCGTGATAATATTAAAAATTCAATAGGTAAATAAACTCCTGACGTAACGTGTCGTGCGGCCTACGGTGACAAGTCAACGCGTGGACATTGACTTCTGGTTGATGGGCTCTCCCTCTTCAGCAGTGCTTATGCAGCTGTAGCCTTACTTACCTACCTTCCCAAGTGCTTGTAAAAACCCTGAATCCCAATAATACAAAGAATGCACTAATGAAAGCTCTTTATACAAACTGTCTATATATAGCGACTAAACTACCCACAGCTAAATGGTAGGACATTTTCCCGACTGGGTAGTTACTACCCCTGGTCTAATGCATGCTTTCATAACAACCTTGAGTTGTGTTCCGGCATTAGTGCCTAGGTTCCAGTCTCCCTTCAGAGATCGGCAGCACATTGGTAGCACCTTTGGTGTTACAAATGTCCATAGGCAACGGTAACCGCTTTCCATCAAATGCGTCGTCTGCCTGTCTTCTGAACTCATGCATTAAAAAAAAAGTACGTTACAGTCCTCGGACAATGAAGGTTTCCGTACAGGCAACAAACGTTACCGGTTTTCCTTATTCTAACCAATATTATAAATGCGAATTGGAGTTTGTTTATGACGCTTTCACTTCAACTACGCAAAGAGAAAAGAACATAGGGTACCTTTCATCCCGAAAAGTACTGTTCCCGAGGGATAGACGAATATAGTAGAAAATATAGCACTCCGATCACGGTTCACTGACAGCATTATTGTAGTTCACTAACATATCGCCCTGACAACGAAAATGACTACTTTAATGTTTTTCTCTCACCGCCGGGCTTCACCTGCGATAATTTTATAGGTATTGACTTTGGCTAAATGCGTCTTACTTATAGCGTTAAAAGTTGCGCCGGGAATAAAAAACGTACATAAGTTTATACAAATATGTTATCTGTTAATATGTAAAATCATTCACAATAATAACAGTATCGCATCACAAATAACGCATTAAGCCCATCGCTACATCTGCGGCAAGAATAAAACCGTGCATAACTATTTGCTACATGAAGCAGTACTTATGCTAAATGGCGTTACGAGTATTTTGAAATAAAAGTTTAGTTTGTCATTTCTAAGAAATTATAACATGACCACTTCATGATATAATATCATTTTTTATAACGCTGTGGAAATGATTTGAGCACTGCAGGCCCGGCAGTGTGGGACTGGCATCCAATAGCTGGTTCTACACTTTGTCTACAATATGTATATAAACGCAAGCAAAGCCTCAGATGAAAGCTAGCCTGACTATAAAAAAGCACTTAATCAAAAGTACCCCATATCTCAAATACTACATAACGGATCTTGTTCCAACTAAATTTCCTTGAAAGTATTTTTTAAGACCTATCATCTTGATTTTTAAACATAAATATAAATTTGTTAAGGGTCACCGTTGTCATTTTCTTAGATTGGACTAATTACACGAGTATGTACAGTGAAAAAATATTTTAACTTTCACATGTAATTTCGCAATTTCGCCAAAGCATTTCCTAGTGGTTCATACTTGTAGATTACAACAACATATTCCTACTAAATTTTATTTTTACAGGCGGTTTTCTGTTTTAGTTTCGGAAAAGACGCCAAATAAATATTGATGAACAGACGTAAGGTCTCATTTCATTTTTGATATAGTGGCTTTAGGAAACTTTTACTATCGTTAAATATTACAAAGAATGGACAGCCCCTGTGGCGTAGTAGTGTAAGCATTGATCTATGTAGTTCACTGAAACGCAGATATCCCAGGTTCGATTCCCAGCAGGGTAAATTTCAGGGTCAATGGTTTACACTGATCTGAATATCTAAAGTCAGCTCCAGCGTTATCGCGCTTGACAAGTCGTTGTCGCCTTGGAAAAGCCTGGCGGGTATATACCTGTTCCCCTATAAATATGGGCCCGAGCCCAGCAGTGGATCTTTTATGGACTGTAATTATAATCCCTTCATATGTACAATTTAGTTTTAAGTACTTTTTACGCGATCTGAATCTCGTATTTTTATCAAAAATCGAATCCTATGAAATTGTCCTGTCCGTATTTGTATTGTAAGTACTTACTCTAAATTAATGAAATTTAACCAAAATATGTAGTTTTCTATGAAACTACAAAATTATGTATGCCTTAAAAACAAGGCACTTACAAAATAAACTTTTGCATAAAATTTTGGTTAAATTATGTTTTTATAACATTAATATATTGTTTTATGCTGTAATATTTAACTTTAGATGCATCTAGGTGTCTAAGACATTTATTTTACAATAAGTAGTGAAATTCATTGCAAAATCTTCTTTGTAATGTATAAAAATGGTCTTTTAAGGAAAAACAATGAATAGTGAAATTACGACAAAAATTATTTTTGTTATTAGCGTAGTATATACGTGGTGAGACATCATTTTGACAGGCTTGCGAAATCTTAACTTTTAACATAATTATGAGGTGAAAATTTGAAAAAATAATTAATCACGAAAATTGGCTATGAGCAAAATCCTTTAGTTGGTTGAATTATGTTTCGTAGACAAGTAACGTAAACAGGGGCACATTTATGAACTTTACGGAACTTCTCTGTGTAAGAGATCGCCAAGCACCTGCAAAATATTTAGAATGTTTTAGATTTGGTCTTTAAAAATAGTCGTGGTGTAACCGAGACCATTCTAATTATACAATGCTCTCATACACATGCTTTGTTTCAGAACAAAGTAAACATTGTATAAAACTATGAAAAGCGTGAGTCCAACGAGTTTACTAAGACCTTTGCGACAGCTATAGGTCCCGGCACGGATCGTGAGCGGCTAGCGATAGTATTCGGTATCGCCTTATATATTGAGCGTAGCCAATGAGAGAAGTTTTTTCACATTTCAATAATATGGAATTTCTGTCCTTACTGTTATTTCTATGAATTTAAGAAAAAATGCCTTAATAATATTATCCTCTAATATAGAAAGAATAGGTTATTCAAATATAAACTAAATTAACTAAAACTTCATACTATTGAAGAACAATTGAGTGTCCATTAACCTTTTTTCTGACATATTCGGCCTTACTTATAATAATCTCGTTAAGAAACGTTTAGGCATCTCTTAAGTGGGAGAATCAGTCCCTAATCAATGAATATCTTTTTTTCACTTATACATACATACATACATAACTTCACGCCAGGTCCCTTGTGGGGTAGGCACGAACAACAGAGCGCCATATATTTTTCACTTACAAACGTGTATTACCTGTTATGTACCTATGGAGAGCACAGATAAACGAAGTTTGAATGATTAACGTAGGTTGTACCCAAAATATTCGACTAAAGAGGAGTTTATGGGTGAAATTTTCATTAATCAGTTGCTGAGCAGTTTCTTTAAATTTAAGAAACGATTATAAGTAAGGCCCATTAAGAAAATGAAAGTGTGCGTAAAATATGACCCTTGAAGTTGTCGCCAAAATGTTACGCTACATCGATATAAATAATTCTTTGGGTATCTCTAGGATGAAGGACGAATCACGATCGTGTGCCGCGCAGATCTAATTGTTTGGATGATACACTAAATTTCACTTTTGTGTCCTACCTTATAGTTCGACAAAAATATAAAGTTATACTTGTGCACAGGCCAAGGCCGTCGCTCAAGAATCGTGCCGGGGTTATATTTCACGTCCCTTGGGATGACGAAAACCACGGCCACGTCATTGGAAGATCGTTGTCCCCAAAATCATGAAGTGATTGATGCCAGGGAATAGTGTTTTTGGACACCTCAACCAAAAGACCACAAAAATTTAAATCATTGTTGGTTAGACTGTTAAATATAAAAAACATGTTCACTATGACTTTTATTTTTTTTGGGTATTTAATAAGAGATTGTTACACGGGAGGTGAAAGTGACCCAGGCAAAAGATGGTTAGGCGCACAAGCGTAACGAGGGTGCTCATTAGTTGAGTGCCTAAATAGGCCTTTTGCCCGAGGTTAAACTAACTCTCTGGTTTTCATTTCGAATATGAGGAAAGTAAATAAAAACTGATTAGTTAAACTATAAACTACTTCTCAAATTATATCAAGCGTGTTTATTAAATCTGATGAATTCATTTCATACGTCCAATATGAAACGTCAAGTAGATTTATTTTTGGTAGCAGAATGTCAGCCAGTATTTTTTGTCATTGATGATATTAAATATTTAGCTCACATACATTTCGTAAATTAAATAATAATTTTGCGAGAAGTATAAAATAATAAAGTATAAGTATAAAATGACGTTACAAAATTGATGATATTTTTTTAATACAATTTATGCTGCGATTTAACAGTGGCTGTAAAATCTATGGTTCACATAGTTTTAAAATCTTTAGACAGCAGGAAAAATCGTTTTTTTTTTTTTAATTTATTTTTCAGAAAAGCAAACAGATACAATATATATATTCTATAACTAAAGTGATATTCTATAATTAATAATAAGGTATCCAATAGCACTTTCCACATTTAATTTTAGGACATAATAAAAAATAAAAAAATTACCGCTAACCACGCAGCTTACATGTAGTAACAAAAATAACAAGATATAAGACATAATAAAATATAAGAAAATATAGCATTAAGATGTAGACGACGTATTTAAAAGTTTGTTTCTTATATTATGTTTGAATTTCCCAATAGCCATAGAGAATATATCAATTTCATTAAAGTGTTTATTGTATGAATCTACCATTCGACGAAGAGGTGCGCGTAGTCCAGCATTAGTACGACAATTACCCAAGGCAAATAAGTGATATTTGCGCACCTCCCGTATTAATACAGTCCTAGGTATGGCATAGCATATGTTTCTTACAAGGTTCATACAATCGAAGTAGTTGTTGACTATCTTATAGAGAGTCATAACTTCCAAATACCGTCGTCTAGCTTCAAGTGTTAATATTTTATATTTATCAAGTAGTAAAGTGTATGTCAGATAACGTTTGTTACACCTGTAATGCATAGCACGTAGGAATTTTTTCTGAACATTCTCAATGTTCTCTCTATATTTATGATAATAAGGATTCCAGATTGGTACAGCATATTCCAGTTGAGATCGAACCAAACATTTGTAGAGATATAGGTAAGTGGAAACATGTTTAAAATTTACTGCAGTCCTCATCACAAATCCGTACATCTTAAAAGCTTTATTAATTATAGTGTCAATATGTGTATTAAGACTTAGCTTAGCGACTAACTGAACACCTAAGTCCCTGAGAGTGGATAACTTCAACAATGGAGTATGACAGAGTTTATAGGGAAACTGAATTATATTTATAGCTTTTGTGAAGTTGATATAACAGCATTTAGAAATGTTTGAGTAAATTTTATTAACAGAGCAATACATGGTAAGTCGGTCTAAGTCTTCTTGAAAAGATAAACAGTCATTGATATTAGTTATAGTTTTATAGGCTTTGAGGTCATCGGCGTACATTAAAAAACGGGAATTTTGGAAACAATTTTTAATATCATTGATGAAGAGTATAAACAATAGCGGTCCGAGGATAGATCCCTGCGGTACGCCGGAAGTGACTGTTATGCTGTTTGACTGGTATCCATTAACTACCACCTTTTGTGATCTATTAAGGATATAAGAGGAGAACCATCGTAAAAGATTACCTCGTATACCGTTATAGGCAATTTTGGTAAGAAGTATCTGATGGTCCACCTTGTCGAAGGCTTTTTTGAAATCTGTGTATAATGCATCGATTTGAATACGTTTATCCATATTTTCAAACAAGTTATTTGTAAATGTAAGTAAATTAGAAGTTGTTGATCTATTCTTAACAAATCCGTGTTGTTCCTCTATAATAATCTTATGTAACAATGGATAAATATGTTTTTGAACTAATTTTTCAAAAAGCTTCGACAAGGTGGACAAAATAGATATAGGTCGATAATGTTCTATGTTCTGTTTTGATCCATTTTTATGTACTGGAGTTATGTACGCACGTTTCCATAACTCTGGGAAGATTCCTTTAGATAAACATAGATTATAAATTATATGAAGAGGTATGTAAATGCTACAGGCAGTATTTTTTAGAAAAAGTGGGGGTAATCCATCTGGTCCCGGGCCCTTTGCAATGTCAAGCATTTTGAGTTCTTCATGAATTTCAGATTTACTCAAAACAATGTTGGAAATGACTATGTCGTTATCATATGTAGTCGATGCCGGTTGCCACTGTGTATTTGCCGAGGTAATGTCGTATGGCTCATAAACAGAAAGAAAGAAGTCGGAAAATAGATTACAAATTGTTTCAGGGTCACTAGATCTACGTTGTTGTAAAAACATTGTAGATGGAATTTCTGGCTTCGCTTTACGATGGCTTATATATGTCCAAAAGTGCTTAATATCTTTACTAATACTATCTTCCACCGATTCCATGTACTTTTTAAAACACGAGTCACTTCTTTTTTTAAAAATTGCACGCATTCTCGAGAAATTTTCATAGTCAAATAAGTTTTTGTATTTTTTCCATCTTACCCAGGCTCTTTGTTTTTTCTTATAAGTGCATATTAAAGAGCGAGAAAACCAGATTGGGTATTTTGATGACCTAATAGTAGCTGGACAAGCATGTTGTTTAATAATATTATCTAAAGTATTGTAAAAAGTGTCGAGAGCAGAATCAGGTGTTAAATTATGTAACAGTGTATTCCAGTTTGTATCATTGATCTTGTTATTAATCGATTCGAAATCAGCTTTATAAAAGTTGTATTTAGTCAGTAGCCTCCTAGTCATAAAAGTAACAGAGTAAGGAATATTAATATAAGCAAGTATAGCTGGATGATAAGAGTCAGAGGGAAGTAATGTAGCTGAGCAAACTTGAATTTGTACGGGAGAATTTGATATAAAGAGGTCTAGAATCTTATTATGGTCATTATAGGAATTATTATATTGTAAAGCGTCAAGTACGGTCATGAAATTATTAATTACAGTATGTATGTTTGAGGAGTTAAGTGAGAAAATTGATTACCATCACACAATCCTGAGGGAGTTGGCGTGGTCCAGTTAATTTCAGGAATATTATAATCACCTATTATATAGAAAGTAGTACTGGTGATTGAATAATACAGTGTTGTATAAAATCAAAATGATTTTCATATATATTGATAGGAGTACGTGGTGGAATGTATACTGCACTTATTATATGTTTTCTTGTAAGATTAATGCTGGGTATTTCTATTAGTAAGTGCTCAATAGATTCATCAGGTAAAAGGTTAGTAACACAAGTAGCATTAAATATATTAGGCTTTAGTCTACGCATAACAGCGACAAGGACTCCACCCCCGTCTTGTTTATTAGTTGCTATACGATTTTGATCACATCGATAAGTTATGTATCTCTGATCTATAAATTCATTGTTAGTAATATCTAGTGTGAGCCAGGTTTCAGTGAGCACGATTATGTCATACGAATTGGATAATATATTCAAGTAAAGTGTGTGTAATTTGGTACGTATACCTCTACAGTTTTGATAATAAATTGTTAAAGGACTTGTGGTGCTAGCCATAATTTAACAGAAAAACAGAATACCTGTGTTTGTAGAAAAGTTTTTGATGGAATTTTGGTCCAATATCAAGCAGGAATAGAGTTGGAGTACCAGTGATAAACAATTTATTTAAAATGGAGTATATATGAGCATAGGAGATATTTAAAGATTTGAGAGAGCAAATATTGTGAATGTTCAGGTGGTAAAATAATAATGTCATTTTAAAATTGAGGAGAATGTTTAAACTGCAAGAAAGTATACTTATTAATATTACTTTATAACAAGGCAAACGAGACGATTTACAACACTTAAAAAAGATATAAAATATTTTAGGAAACAGTTCCTCAGTATAGAACTGGAACAAACAGATAAAATAAATAGGAAAATAATAATAATAAGAGTCGCAATTGGCTACATCAGGTTCTTATCGACGAAAAGTAGTGTTTTCATCCCTGTGCTCACGCAATTCCAAGCGTACTTTCAGAATATGAGAAATGAAAATTACCCTGGTTAACATTTAGGATAGACCTTCCTAACAAATTTCATGCATGTATTATAATAGACCTAGTAGTTTTTGGAAAAGATTTCCGTTACATTTAAAGACAGAAGGATAGACGAACGAACAAAAAATGTTATCTAAGAGGTCAATTTTTGAAAAAGTAACCATGGAAATTCAATGATAGCATTTTCCTTTGACAAAGAGTTTTTTATAAAAGTTATATATAAAATATATTTTTTTAAATGCCGTGTCTGTGATTTGAAGTTATTTAAAAAAAAAGCAACTGGAATAGACTATATAAACGATGCAAAACACGATGCATTTTTTTTAGATTTCTTGTCTGTTTGTTCGGGATTCATATAAAACTACTGGGCCGATTTAGATACAGTTTTCACTATCTACACTACTTTTTACCCCGCAAATTCCGCAGAAATTTTCAGGGCATTATTGAAAATGGTCAGATTAAAAAAAAACTACTTTCAATGTGATTTATTTCACGGTTCGATAGCAAATTTTACGTAATAATATGTGTGTCATTTTTCATACCGTGGGAATTTTCCCGGGAGCGGTTAAAAGTTGTTCGCGTGCATAAACATTAGGGTATTCCGACACAATTCTCACTAAAATGATAGCTTACTTTCTTTTCTAATGCTTCGGTACTTTGTGCCTCGGAAATCCCCCGGGAATTTTACATCACGCGTGGATGAAGTCGCGTGCTTATCCTAGTAAGATATAAAATAATAGGGAGTACGCAATAGTCCTAAGGAGTTTTTAATCCTGTTAATAATAAGGTGTGTAACAAGTGACTCAACAAAACTAACCTATCTAATCATATCATTGTTTAGGGGTAAAGCTATTTGTCGAGAACTACCTAATTGTAAGTATGTAAAGCAAGTGACCCGATGTTAAGTATCTGTTAGAATAGATAAGTAGAAAATAAGCCAATTGTAATAGAGAAAAAGTAAAAAAAAAACAAAAATATAATAGATTAAGGACCTTTTTGTAAAAATGAAAAAAATATCAAAATAAGATAATAAGGCCGGACAAATCATGTTCGTCTGGCGGAGGGAAATAAAAAAAAAGTTTCTATTAGTTTAATTCTCACGTGATCTCACTAAGTCTCAACTTGAATATCTTCCGCTAGGAATCGAATCCGCGCCATTAAAAGCAGGCGCGTGAAAGACGCGCGCCTTCCGGAAAAGCTACCGCGGCAAACAATAGAAAGCAGCGGTCAGTGAACTCAAAAATATTCACTGGTCTAACGAGATGTAAATTACATTCATAATAATTTTAGTGAGAGTTTATTTAAACCACAAAAAGATTATCACAGAAAATTGAGTTGACAAACTTAAACCTACAAAAGACTATCATTCCAAGAAATTGTGTCTAAACGGACGTAGGGGCTTGGTGTATATGGAACCCTCTTATATTTTCACGCCAAAATGACCGAGATTAAAATAATAACGTGGTAGGTACACGTAACATCTATCGATATACGTACCTATGCTGTGTGGAGACTGTTCGAATCCATTTACTTCTCTAAATTATGCGTAAAACGTCCATTTGACGCTCACCCCTCTTCCCTCTTATCGCTTGGACAGGAACGGGGAGCCTCGGGCGGGGGTGCCGGACTAGGGCAAATTGGGGGCCGCCCCCCCAAGTGAGGGGGGTCCGAAGTCCACCTCACCCTTTAGCTACCCTGAAGTTCCATCTCTCACACCTATAAATTCGGCACACACATTTCACCCCTTCGTGCGGGCGGCGGGGGCCATGGACCAATCCTTTCGGTGTAGCCTGTCACTATTGCCAGCCGCTGGTGACCTCCACTACAAATTAATATTCAGAAACGTTTCAGTTCCGATCGTTAATCATTGCCGGTTCTGGCTGTGATCTTGGTGCGGTACACTTGTGCCGATTGCCTACTGCCTCACCGTCGCCTCCCACCTTTACAACCGCAAATACATAAATTAAGCGTTCGCCTCATATGTGTTAAGTATATTACCCAATACTCCCATCCATAAACCATTATGCTAGATAGTATTCTGAAATAAATGAACTTAAACTCACTCACTCACTAAACAAACATCACCAATATCTGTAAGGTGATTGCTTAAAATCAAAATTATGTACATACCTATGAAATAATAATTTTATGTTATTTAGAAATTCATTAAGTGAATTATTTATTTGTATTGTCTTAATCATTTGTATGACGATATATAAATATATATATAAATCCGAATACATTGAGATCATTTGACATTTTTACCACTTCATATATTTATTTCATTTCAAATTAATTAACAATAGACATTTTCAAAATAAATGGAACATTTTCAAAATACAATCTACTTTAAACCATAGTAATATAAATATGAAACTAACTTTGTTTACAAGTTTGTTCCATATTCATTACAAGAGTGAACCAATTAACATAGGGTTTAGGATGAAAATAAGATACAATACACTACATACAATTTACATCGTTATAAACGGGATTGTTGCCATAGAATATGGATTCAAAATGTTAAGTAAGCGAAACTGAAAGAGAATCCATACCTTTATATATTATATAAAAAAAAATCTGTGCGTATGTATGTGACTGAACTCCTCCTAAACGGCTGAACCGATTTCGATGAAATTTTTTATGTGTGTTCAGGTGGATTCGAAAATGATTAAGAGCCACAATTGGATTTAATAGATGGCATTGGAATCGGGATCCAGGATTTTGACGACGTGTTTTGCGTGTTTATGTGAGTGAATCCCTCGAGGGTTTAAATCTACAAATGGACCTAGTAGGTGGCGCTGTAACCAGATTCAAGATTTAATTACTTCAGGGCATAATAACGTCTGCCGGAACCGCTGGTATACTATATACAACAAAGTCGAGTTATTTACACCACTAATAACACAAAAACGGCTGGACCGATTTTTATAATCTTTGATTTGTTGAATTTGTCTCTACCCCTAATACTAGAATTAACTATGAATATATCGAAAATTATTCTTTCGTAATTGATACCTTACGTCACGCACTTTTATAGCTTATTTGTAATAGTTGATCTCTACTGAAAATCAGTGACATACTAAATAGGCTTAGATTCACAAGTAGATCCGGGAGATGGCGCTAGAATCGGGTTCCAGAATAGTGATGAAATTTTTCTGGGCGCTTGTTTTCCGGGATGATTTAGATCCACAATCAGACTCGGTAGATGGCGTTCGAATTAAATTCTAGATTTTTATTATTTTAGGGCAGGACAATGTCTGCCGGAACCATTAGTTTCTGATAAGTAGTATAGGTATTGAAGTATTAAATACTTAATTTATTCTTAATTGAAATGACATTGAAATATTTAATTTCTCTTTGAAAATTTTTTCAATATATCCCAATTAATTGAGGTCGGAACAATATGTGTTTTCCTTCCACGCTTTTCTATTTTGACATACATATCATCCTTCACATAATCCATCCATATTTTTTTGGTCTACCTTTACATTTGTACATCCATCTTGTAGTTTAACATTCTTTTTGTCACGTGACTTTCATCCCTCCTTACCTTAGTCTTCGTCCTCTCAATTTTTCAATCACGGGTGCAACTTTCAAAGATCCCCTTATGTACTCATTTTTCACCTTATTCATTCTTGTAAGACCCACAGATCCATCTGAACATTCTCATCTCAGCTGAGTGGAGACGTTTGTGGTTTATCACTTTCGTGGCCCAACATTCGGACCCGTATAGCATGACTGGTCGAATGACAGATTTATATATTTTACCGTTTTGTTCAGTGGCATTAGTTTCTCGAAAATCACAACTGTTACCTGTCATCACTTTAACCATGCTACATTTATTCTTCTCTTTACATCCGTCTCTTTATCACAATTACTCTGCAGTAGTCCACCAAGGTATCTGAATTCGAGGTTACATAGTAGTGTGACTGATTGTAGTTAAAGAGGCACAGCACAGCAAATTGAAATATTTAATTTATTGAATAAAAACGATATTGCAATATTACTTTAATATTTAATAAGTACTTTGAAATGTAGCACAGTGGCTCAAAATTAAAAATTTCTTACTCAAAAATTTTAATCTATTTTGGCAACAGTTTACAAAACATGCTATGAATTGTCAGTTACATTTGGCTTTTTTTATTGCAGGAGTTCAGCAGGCAGGCTGACCGAGCCACATGATTGAAAGCGGTCACCATCGCCTATGGTCAGTTCTTCTATAATACTATAAGCGCTTAAAAAATAAATATTTAACGACTTGACAAAAGCACTCCGATCAAGAATAATAAATTGCATTAGAATTGAAAACATATTCCATATTAATATTTAGATATGTAAATCAGCCGTTTGTTACGATTTCACGTATTCGATATGGGCTGATTTTCATAAAGTTTAGAACATAATAAAATTTATCTTATCTGCCTTAATACATATTTAAAGAATTAAAAAACTATTTTACACTTTGTTGAATCTGTATTCTGTATATATTTCTTTTATTTTACGGATTGTAATATAGTTTAATAAATGGTCAGAACAACTTCAATTCTGCAGCAAAACTGGCACTTGGTTAATGATATTAGATGTAATGAATTGATAACCAACATAGCGAAAAGTTTGTTCACATCAAAGGTCTACACTCCGTATTTTACTGAGCGACCTAATGTGTTTTCAATTAGGTCAATAAAATACAATTGCCACGATGTTGTAAAGTCAAAACAATTTTTTATTGTTCCACTAATATTTTGTTTTCTATAATTAACTGTAATGTAAGAACTCACATGCTTTCTATCTATGGAATTAAAATAACAAATTATAAGTTATATAATAATTTTAATATCAACCAGTAACCATTCAGCCCTGGGCTCGAGCTTCTCCGTCTTTAACAGAACGGACAGAACACCCGCCATGCTTGTCCAAGGTGGATTGGTGAATATCACACATCGGTTATCTCAATGTTAAGGTTTCCTCGTGATATGTTTTTTCAAAGTTAGCACGTGGTATAGTATGGTGGTGGTGTATTTATCCAAAATAAAATATATCTTTCTATCTTTCTTCTTTCTGGTAATTGTAACAACATGCATATTCGAACCCACGTTGTTTGATATGCGAGTACGATATCTATTAAACTATCACATATTGTTACTGAATTTCATTCATATAAATACAATAGGTTCTGAGAAAAATAATTGTAGCCAACTAAGATCGACATAATATATAATATATGAATGTATATGTATGTATTGTATATATTTAATTTATAAAGTAGTTTAAGATGTGTATTTAATTTTTAAATTATGTAGTACCTACATCGCCAGATTAGATTAAATTATTCCTGAAGTTAGGTTTCCTGGAAGAGATTGCTTTCAGCGATAAGGCCTCCTTTTGTTTCTATCATGACAATATTGTAATTGTGTATTTTCAAATTGTATATTTGGTGAGCAATAAAATGTTATCTATCTATAGATAGACAAATTGACGGACGCCCATAACAATTTAATAAAAGTTTTCTGTTTAATATGACTATTGCATCCTTAAAACAATGACTGATGCTCATCGCCCCAAACGTACGATATATGTAGACTCATAGTTGTCTTAGCCTCATAGAAAATCTTCATAAAAAATATAGAGAAAACATTTTCAGTTTTTCCCCAAATTTTCCAACTATCACGGCACCTTCTATTGTTTTTATACCAATAAACCTAATTAGGATTATTATTTATAACCTAAAAAAAGTCAAATCGCTCCAGCCGTTCTCAAGTGACACGCTCACCAATTCTAATAGCATTTTATTTTTATTTATATATATATATATATATATATATATATATATATATATATATATATATATATATATATATATATATATATAGAAGCACACTAAGGCGACATAAAGAGTATCTAGAGTGAAGTGTTACTTACACTAGGGACTCCATATAACCTCGTTATGGTTATCGATAATTATGTATTAGGAGGTGTTCTGTATAGGGTAGCAACAATATAATAAGAAATCCGATATTGTAACAGCAAAAATTCTACAACATTCTTGATATGATATTATCGAGATCATGATAGCATTTTCGGGTTTTTATTCACTTGCCCGTCACAACTGCCAATATTTAAATGTAATATTTATATGATACCTGATCATAAATAACCGTTATAGACTCGAGTCTCAAATGGGCTTTCATTTCGATATCTAATAGTGTTCAGAAGATATTAATATGAGTAAGATACAGCTTTCAAAACGACTCAATGACTCTTCGGGTGTTTCCTACCTTGGTCAATGGATCAATATGGCGATCCACCTAGGAACGTAGCCAGCCTTCTAGAAACCTTAACTATATTAACCTCGATAACCTAGGCTCAGTAATCTCCTTATAGTCTCAAAGACTTACAGGTACAATCAATAATATAAAAAAAATTAGTAAAAGTGTAGTTTTGTTTTTTAGACATTTTGTGTTTGCCTATTAGTTCAATATTCACGCAAAACTACTGGTCTAATTTTGATGCAGTTTTCATTAATCCATAGTAAATTTTAAGACTTAAAATCTGCTATAATTTAACGGGAATCCTGGGGGAATTTTCTTAGGAGCAGTTTAAAGTAATCAGATCCACTATTTACACAGTTCAATCGCAAATTCGCTGTTATAAAATCTATGATCTTTGCTACCCATCCACCGTAGACGAGGTCACAGATGAATCCTAATAGTATCCTAATATTTAGTTAAGTTGGTGTGTATTTTGTTTTTCTATTTAATA
The DNA here is from genome assembly GCA_012273795.1 of Dendrolimus punctatus. Taxonomy (NCBI): domain Eukaryota; kingdom Metazoa; phylum Arthropoda; class Insecta; order Lepidoptera; family Lasiocampidae; genus Dendrolimus; species Dendrolimus punctatus. Next base: position 6,986,184 of record CM022533.1, on the reverse strand, counting down.
TATTTTTCTTATTGTAAAACTTTCGATAACTATCATGTTTTTAAGCACAGCTGGTTTATAATATATACATAGGCGAAATTAATCCCAAGGTATGCGGCCATACTAAAATCAACTAATAGTATATGGTAATGCTTTCCGTACCAGGACGATACTTCGTTAATATTCTACAAAGTTAATTATTGCAAGGATCGCGTGCAGAACTCGTTCAATCCTACCTAGTACTGTGACACGTCAACTTTAAAAAATTATGCTATTGTAAGCCGTTTTGCAACAAGTCAAGGTATAAATTAGGTTTGTAAATTTTAAGAAACTGTCTCGTGATCAATGTCTTCCTAATTAAAGTATTAATTCTAGACAAGAACGTCTACAAGTTTGTACGAATTTTCATCATTACAATAATACTGTTACACGCCGACAGAAGTGAATGCACACCTGCAGTTTATACCTTTTCGGTATTTGGACTTCTTTTATTTACTTTGTGTTTTAAATTTGTCTTTAGAAAACAGCCTGTTGTGTATTGTAATCCTTTATGGTAGGCATTAGCCAGTATGATTCTTGGAAATTACGCGGTCAAGTATTGTGTCGAGACATACTGTATAGCTTAGTATAAACGAATGCCTGAACGGAGGAGTGAGGCAGGCTAGCGATAGGCACAAGCGAGACAAGACGTGTGTACATTCGATAAGCTAGTGACGGACTTTGCGCGTGTTATTGCATCGTGCATCACGTGTGTACTGGTTGCGTCCAGTTATGTTTGTACCTGTGTTATTCGTGTTTGAATAGTTCTAATAAATTCTATAGTAATTCAAACGGCATTTTAATTCGAGTCCCGTAACTCGTAATAATAGATTTGAAAATGTTTATACTTGATTCAATCCAAAACAATAATATTTTTAATTTTACACAAACTTAACAAATTGTTCAAATAGTATTCTTTTATATTAAAAAAAAAACATTTTTAGTCAATTAAATTGAAACTAAAAAGATTTATGCCTAAAAAATTTTTTAATATCACTATTCTTCTTTTTAAGTATTTTATATTTATTTTTTGTACCTTTAAATAGCTTCTTCAATTTTCTGAGTAAGGAAATAGTATATTCTAGTTAACAGTTATATGAAATATGCGAATCAGAGAAACGAGGTTCAAAGTTAGGTTGTTCATATATTTTTTCACATCTACAGACTGAATTAGGGCTTAGATAGACTTCAAAAAGTGTGGAAGAATTCTCAGTCACCGCCGAATGATGCGGTGATAAAATGACTACGTTCGGTTAAAAGCTTACTTTTTCACAAACGATGTAAAATACAGGGGCGTGGAAAACCATAAAGAACCGTAATAAAACGGACTTCGGACATCTTAGTCTATAAAAAATTAAAGACACAATTATTTTATATGATGTATTTTAACCTTTATTTATAGCATTTTATTTTATTTGGGGTACGTACTGGGCATTATGAAATATGTTACAGTACAAGCCCCAGAAGCTTGTTATATATACCTACACGTGTATGAAAAATCATTAAGAATTTTATGACAATCTTTCCATTATGCTCTACAAGCTTTAATTATATGTACTTGTCCAGTAATAAATATTTCTTTTTTAATATATTAAATTAATTATGTATACATAATCAAAGTTCACAGGCTTAGACTACGAAACGCGAATGAATATTATTTATTTATGAACATGGATACATTTCCAGAAAATATCTACTTCGCATTTTGTGAACAGTTAATTTCACAGATGGATAAATAACATATTTTTATAAGCTTTGGAGTTATCATTGGTCTCCTATATGAACTCCGATATATCACTTTGTTTTATTTAGGGAATTCGATAGTTTCAGAACACTCAAATCAAACTACGTAATAATCTCGAACAACAACGCATATATGTATTGTAATGTAGTAAATCATAACGGTATATGATAATATAAGCTGGGCATTAGAAAAAATATTAATCGTAATCAAATATACCCTATATCATAGCTTTCCACTGGTGAAAGTATTTTTAAAATTGGTTTAGTAAATCCAGATATTACCCCCTACAACGTCACAAACTCACAAACATTACCTCTTTATAATATTAATATAATAGATATCGACAGCTTGATAACAAATGGGCGTACAGACAAAAGTGCAGTTTTACACAAGGAACAAAATTGTGAATAAAACAAAACTAGTTTATTGTATAGCGCTTAAAATTTGGAATATCCTGCTTTTTAGGTACACTTGCTTGACTTGTAACATACTAGTTTTTAGTAAACAACAAAAAAAATGGCATTTTTTCGTATACCCATATACTAGTATGTTATGAAGCCCTCGATATACTTCTTTTTCTCTTTCCGACATACAGGATTATAGACTCTATTCATAGACAGATGCAGATATCTATTTAAAAAAATATAATTTCCACATAAATAAAATACAGAAGCGAGCAAAGGCACCACAAGCTTATATAAAGTATCCATATTTAGTTACATAGTCTTGTGAGATATTTTTCTTTATATTATATAGGTATGTATATCAAATAAAAAAGTAATCGCGTTTTTGTGTTTAAACTAAAGGATCGATTACGAAACATTTACCTTTTTTGTTCCTGGTCAACTTTCATAGATTAAATGTTTCTTTATTTTTTCTATAAAACAAAAATTGATCGGTCCGGCAACGACTTACTAAATCACAGGGTGTGTGAAATATTTATGTTTCGATATTTTTTTCTAAGCTAAATTCTGCGTTTCTCAAACTTTTATGGCAACTAGATCCTCAGGTCTGTTATCTTAGGTGCTTGCTGATATAAGAGGCGAGAGAAGTTAAATGAGGATCAATCACAGTTTTGTTGGTAACATTTTAATTTGATTTTTTGTGCATACAAAAGCCCAATATGTGGTTAAAGTTTTTTAAGGTCAGATTTATATATTCAGCTCCCGAAAATATTACACAAAACTAAGTAATACAAATTATTTGTTATTTTACGATACTTTCGATTGGCGATATGTTGTTTATGTAAAAATACAATTCGAAGTTTATAACCTTGCCAATGATTCTTAATAAATGTTGTAAATAATGTAACGACACAATAAAAAGTTTGACGATCATTTGTTTGTAGTAAGGGTGGCGCCAAAGGGTCGCCATGACTTGCTCGCAGGTACTTTGACGTGAGTCCACATTGTCGTTTAGACAAAAACACTATATTTTGCCAATTATATCGAAGCATTCATCAACTAATATAAATTAGTTGGGACTTCTAACACAAAATTCATTAAAATGCCATTGTTTTGTTTGATAACGTAAACTAGAGTGAATATAAACGAATCCTTATTTTTTCATCATTATGTTTTTTGGTAAAGCATTTTTAGGAAATGTTCGTTCAGGATTTTTGCATTTAAGAAATATTTTGCCCCGTTCAGAAAGTTTAAACGTTTTACACAGCAGAGTAACCTTGGCGCCTCCGTACAAATTCTCATCCAAAGTTTTAATTGTTTTTGTCAATTGATATTTAGCTGCATAATGATTATCTTTAATGTTAAAGCTATCTTTTTTCTGTTCAGGCTCTTTGGGTGAGCGCTCATTTTCTTTTATATCGTCTGTGTAATCAGAGATAGGAGAAATGCTTCTGTAATTGCATACTACATCCACTCTTATAACTTGTACAGTTTCGGGGCTTTGAGTTCGGGATATGGTAAGACTTTTTCTTTTCCCTGACTTTTTATAAGTGATTTTAGTATCTTCGATATCACTTCCGGATTCTTCGTTTTTGTCATCCCGATTTTTAACAGTCTTTTTGCACGTTTGTTTGATTTTGGATTCAATCTTCTTTGATTTTTTGATATTTTCTCCATAATTAGGAATATGTACTTCAGGGTCTTTATTTTCAGTTAATTTATTATTTAGTCCTTGAAGGAATATATTAGACATGCCTGAAGCCGGTCTAGATTTATCATTATGGAATAAGTATTTTAAGTAATCATCAAAATAGTAACATGTAAGTTGTGATGAATTTTCCTCATCATTGTGTTCTTGGTCATTTATAACTTGTTTAATAAACATTCTATGTTTTCCATTATTTGGAAGAGTTTTATATTTGAAGCTGGTCCGTGGTCTTCTTCTTTGTTCTATATCTCCTTGAAACTTTAAAGTCTGGACAGTCAAAAAAAGTTCTTCGGCACTTTGATGCATCTGAACGCTGTCCACTGTCTCATTGAGCTGATCACTGTCTTTATTGCAGTGAAATCTAAAAAAAAACATGAAAATAAAGATAACTCTGTTGATATTAAGAATTTGTTACTATTTTTTTACCCTAGTAATAACTATAAGAGTCTAGTTTTATTATCAGGTGTACCATAAAAAGGATCAAATTATATTTACGACATTTTTAACTCCCCTACCCCTACCATCTCCAAAAGTATTGGGATCCTCGGTGTTAACATCGCAAACAATGTACAGCTCAGAGGCCATCTTGATGGCAAGGCAAAACGTGCCTCCATGAAACTGGGAGTGCCAAACCGGTCCAAGCAGTACTTCACACCGCGTCAACGTCTTGTGCTTTATAAAGCCCAGGTGAGGCCGCATATGGGGTACTGCTCACACCTTTGGGCTGGGGCACCTGCCTACCAACTTAATCCCCTGTACTGTGTTCAACGTTGAGCCGTTCGCGTTGTTAATGATCCCATACTCACAGACAGTCTACGCTTGGCTTTAGGAGAGACTTCATTTCTCTCTGCGTATTCTGCCAACTGTATAACGGGGAGTGTTCCGAAGAACTGCTTAGAATTGTGCCTTCGTCCTCTTTCTACCATCGCACCACTCGGCGTCAGTTGGGAGTTCACCCTCACTCCCTTGAGCGGCTTCGCTCATGTACGCAACGGTTCTAAGAACGTTTCTCTTGCGTACCGTGTAGATTTGGAATGAACTCCCAGCCGAGGTTTTCCCACAGCGCTACGATATGGAGTCCTTCAAAAAGGGTGTCACAACATTTCTTCGAGGCCGGCAGCACGTTGGTGACATCGCTGGTGTTGCAAACGTCCATAGGCGACGGTAACCGCTTTAAAAAAAAAACAACTTCATAAAAACTCTGATGAAAGAATGATGATCAACATCGACAAGCATCGAAATCAAAAACCTTTTAAGACAAACACCCGAATTTGCTGCCGCGTGAAATGTACATAAGGTTGGCAGACTTATGCTTGTGTGCACCGACATTTAACCAACGGTTAAAATAAAATAATCACTGTTTAGACATATAATTCTAGCGATAATTTTAGTTTAACCATCGCTTAAATGTCTACGCACACCAGCCTTAAAAGTATTTGCTAACCTAACCATGCGTTTTACCTGAAGCACAGAACAGGGCTCATCAAAGTAAAGCCTATTACTAAATTGTAAGGTTCATTTAGGCGTAAGGCGTCTGTTCATTCCTCAATAAGGGCTAAAGAAGAAGAAAAAGACAAAATCACAAATACAACAAATACCTTTCAAAGATAGCCATCCATCTAGGATCTTCTTCATGTTCAGGATTCACTAAACGTTTTTGGCAATACCTTCTAGGCTTTTCTACTTTGTTAACCTTTTCTGATTTATTTGAAAGTTTTGATCTTTGTAGCAGTTGAAGTCTTGCGCATTTCATGATATCTGTAAATATTTTATTATTATTGTCTATTACTGTCTTGCTATTACTGTAACCTAGTAATTTGAACGTTTGCCTGTCTACTCCAATGAAACGTAGAGGTCCAAGATTCGATGCTTGGCAGGGTGTATTTTGTAAACTAACCCTTTGCTTTTTGTCAAATTTCATCCATGAAGACTCAATAAAATTTTATATGTATTTTAATTGAAATCCAGTATATTAATTATGATATTATAAATATACCTCATAAATCGATATTCATAGTCGACACAACAAACTCCCAGTGTGTTAATAGAACGAATCTTATCCAAGAATATTTCCTAATCTACAAATAAGAAGTCTTAAGAAAAACATTATATTGCATTACCCAAACCCAAAAACCAAAACCCAAAATTTTAACTTAGATAGTTATCAGAGGATTCTCTTTTTTTACAAAAAAGAAAGAAACGAATTCATCATTCCGACCTTAGTTGGCTGGCGGAAATATATGGCTAAAACCAAATAGAATATAAAATAATATAATCACAATTATGATATTAATAAATGTGGTATTCTCAAATCTCTGAACTAATACGAAATTTCCAATAACATAAATAAATAGTTTACGAAAATAGGCAAAACTAATAAACTGTGCCACGTTACGACACGGTTGCGAATCGGTGTTGCCATTTTTTTATTAAACAGTTTATAGACCATTTTTTATGGGACCGTCGGGTATTTTGCCTTGGCTAAAATACTCGAATATTTATAACATTATAAAATTCTAAACTATGCTATGTCATTAAAGCTATTTAAAAATACAACTGAAATCGATCGTATAAACGACGGGGAATACGATTCAATTTTCTTAGATTTCTTGTCTGTTTATCTGTTTGTTAGGGATGCAGTTTTCGGTAATCGATATCAAAATAAAATCTGCGCTACTTTTTATCCTGGGAATGCTTTTTGGTAATTATTAAAAAAAATCTAATTCCGATTTTTTTGTACCCTCTGATAGCTAATTTTACGTAACAAAATGTGTTATATTTTATTCCGGAAATACCGTGGTATTTTTCCGGGAGCAGACAAGCTGACGGCCCACTTGATGGAAAGCGGTTACCATCGCCTATGAACATTTGCAACACCAAAGGGAACATTTGCAACTCTCTTAAGGGAGACTGGAACCTGGTCACTTATGTCGGAACACAACTGAAAGTTGTTATGGCGGCATACTCTAGACCAGAGGTGGTATCCATCCAGTCGGGCAAATGCCCTACCACCGAGGTGTGGATCGTTTTGTCGCCTCTTACGACAAGCCGCCCGGCCGCAGAAAATTGTATTCTTTCTCCGTTCCTGCACGAATAATATATATACATATAAATCACAATTTCACATAAATTTATTATTATAAAATTATTAATTATTTTGAAAACGCATACAGACCTATAACTTTGATGTACACAAATAATGACGGTGAATAAACATTTTTAAAGCTACGTTATTACGAGAAGTTTAATAAAATAATTTTATAGAGTAACCCTACGAACAAGGTATCATGTCCTTGAAATATCGCCCTCGTAAACGAGTTACGGACTGAAACACTCGTGCCCCGATACTTAAATATGAAACAGTGTTTAATCACGACAGGAAGCCGATTCGATATATTACCAAGCTTTGACAAGAACCTACGTCATCATCCATAAATATAAAAGAAAGTCGTGTTAGTTACACTATTTATAACTCAAGAACGGCTGTACCGATTTGGCTGGAAATAGGTGGGGAGCTTAGCTTTGAACCAGGAGACGGGCATAGGACTTTTCATCCCGTTAGAACCGGCTGGTGGCGCTGAGATCGGGTTCTAGAATCCTCCTAATCATCTGGACCGTTTTGGTGATGTTGTTTTTGTGTGTTTGAGTGGGTTCCTGGATGGTTTATATTCACAATTAGAACCGGTAGGTGGCGCTGAGATCGGTGTCTAGAATCCTCCTAATCATCTGGACTGTTTTGGTGATGTTGCTTTTGTGTGTTTAAGTGGGTTCCCGGATGGCTTAGATTCAAAATTAGAACCGGTAGGTGGCGCTGAGATCGGGTATTTGATATATTTTTTCAGAGCAAGACAACGTCTGCCGGGGCCGCTAGTTATTAGATAATTCTAAACGTATTACCGTATAATCATAAATATTATCAAAACCATATTCGCTCTAGAGACCGAGCCCTACTTCTTACTTTTTGTTCTCCATTCTCCACGGTCTTTAGCATAATTTTCCTTGAGATAATTGATAATTATTGCTCATAACATCAAATTATCATAATTCTTAAGCCTACCCCGTTTAATAGGCCTAGTATTTGGTGTCATGGCTAGACGTTTCCTTTCCACACAACTAGCCGGTTTCCATAAAACATGGCCATACCCCACCTAAGCGATTCTATTACAGTTTCTTTGTCATTTCACGTATATGAGGCGGTAGTGGATGTAGGAGTTCTTGACGCAGTCCACTCGTATGAATACTTATTTACACTGCAGGATATTCATCTCTGATATAGGCAGGTTTCGAAACAACTCGAAAATGGAAAATTTTAAGGCCAGGGCTCACCGCTTTTATTGACTCGGTCATGTAAAACCACAGATCATAGAAATGATGATGAAATGTTTCTATGATCAGTGTGTAAAACGGATGGAAGACTTGGCATCCGTTTGTTCGGTCAGAAATTTGGAACTGGTTTAGGTGCCCGGAACTCAAATTGAGAGTATCAGTATAACTTAACATCAGCAGAACTTGTGGTCTAGTACCAAAATAAATACGGAAGCTGAATAGGTTAACGAAGTGTTGTGCACTCAGCTCCGAATTCAAGATACATTTGACACGTTAGGCGTAGGACAGTTCGGTATTTTCAACGATTGATTTGTTTGACGCAGTAATTATCAGTGCTGTAAACAGCCCTATGCGAGCTTCTATAACTGCACCATTATTTTTGTTAAGATATTATAGGTACCCTAGCTAGAGCACTGCTATGTATAGGCCTACTTTATTTCATTCAGGGTGATAAAATAACTCATAAAGACCCTGGTGTTGGTGGACCAATTGTCTAATATTTTGGAAGAAAAATCTATTTTTTTTAAAGAACTAGAACACAAATACGCTCGTGCGCTGTCAAAAAATGAGCGCAATGTTTTGTCTAATTTAACAGACCTTTTCGATGATACTAGCATGTAAGTACGTATGTGTTGGAATCGAGCACTAGGAATTATCAGAAGTAAACCGAAAAAACAATAGTCCTGCCTGGCCTGGCCATTCTTGCGCCCGCGGAGCCGGACACCGGTGGCACCTCTCTATAAATAGAGCGGCACTGGTAATTATAAAAATTTACACATAATTGAAACATACCATATTATGTATCCGTCCTATCCGTGCAGGAACGGCGAAAGAATACAATTTCCTGCGGCCCGGCGGCCTGTCGTAAGAGGCGACAAAACAACCCACAGCCAGGTGGTAGGGCATTTGCCCGACTGGATGGCGACCACCCCTGGTCTAGAGTATGCCGCCATAATAACCCTGTGTTGTGTTCCGGCATTAGTGACTAGGTTCCAGGCTCCCTAAAGAGAGCAGCAGCGCATTCGTAGCACCTTTGGTGTTGCAAATGTCCATAGGCGATGGTAACCGCTGTCCATCAAGTGGGCCGTCTGCCTGTCTGCTGATCTCCTGCAATAAAAAAAAAATGTATAATTCATGTTAACTTTAACAGCGTTATATACTTAATAATATACATAAACGAAAACAATATAAGCTAATATTTTATGTGTTACTAAACATCAGTGTTACTACTAGATATGAACTACAAGTTATAATACCATGAATTCTTAATAAAATGAACAAATAATAGTCGTCCTGTAATAATCTTGAATAATATTACTAAAACACAAGGCTGCACAAACAAATGAAGTAGGTAATATAAATTGAAATTGGCAATTGTGCCCGTGGAAGACACTCCGTTGAACGTATTGTCATTCTTTCCCTTACACTATTGTTTAAATTCTATTCATTTTCTAAGCAATTATATTTGAAGATATTCCACTAAGCCTGTCTCTTTCTAACCAACGTTAGTTATGGTGTATTTGAGCGAGAGGGTTGCAACAGAAGATATTTTTTTTCGAAAGTATTGATAAAGGAACTACAATGCCGGCAGGATGGTGTATTTGATCTAGCAACGTAGCGGTCCACATGTTCTTGGGAATGGCTTTGCCAACGACGCAAAAAAGTTTCTCTATGACTTTGTGAGAGGACAATACTGTTTTGATACTTTCTTCTCAGCATATTTGATGTTTTTGATTGATCTACTTTAAATTAAGAATAACTTAATAAATATTTCTTTCTTAACGACTTTAAGGTGACAAAAAGGCTGGTTAAAATTACAAGCCATCCAACTGACAACGCGGCTTATCATTATTTTTATATTGTAGAAATATAAAACATGTATACACACACACACATATATAATATATATATATATATATATATATATATATATATACACACATATGTATGTATATATATATATATATATATATATATATATATATAGTCCTCCTTACCGATTTCGGTAACGGCGACCCCTCAAATGTCATTATTTCGCCGCCTGTGGGCCCTAATGTGGCCAGACCGAATTTATTTTTAAATTCCCGGTCACATATCGCACAGTATAGTTGGCCAGCGGCGTTGTACGTATAGCTATAGGAGGGCTTGGGTCGCTCTTTTCGAGTTTGACTTTTGGTATCCATATCTTCTAAGCGCTTCTCTTCGAAAGCCTTGACTTTTTTAAAGATTATGGATCGCCAAGAAGTCCTTTGCATAACAAACTCCTCCCATTTTGTCACATTTATGTCACATGCAGTTAGATGACGCTTGAGCACGTCCTTATAACGCAAGTGCGGACCACCTTGTTTCCGTTTACCTTCTGCTAACTTTGGGTAAACGGTGGTCTTCCATGCGAAGGATGTGCCCACACCACCTAAGTAGTCGCTGCATGAGTAAAGCCTCCATTCCATGCATTCCAGAACGTCGGTATTAGGCACGCGATCTTGCCATTTGATGTTAAGGATTGACCTCAGTCACCTTAGGTGGTATGTGTCTAGCTTTCTAACGTCTGGTTTGTATAAACCTTATATATATATATATATATATATATATAAAGTATAAGTACTACTAAGAAGTTATATTTTTGGATTATTAAAACTAATTACCCAATTTTAACTTTACTTTTATTGTTGTTAAACAAAATGTAAATCGTTGTATTTATCAGTTACTCACTTATAATGTAATTAGGCCGCTGACTTAAATTCTCAAAAGATTGTTCGCAAATTCAATCGTGACTAAATATCATCGTTATTATCGCGTCACATAATTGCCATAACACAAACACATTTGCTGGAATTCACTTTCAGTCCTAAGCTCTATTTTTAAACATCAAAATGTCAAATTCTCACGCGACGTTTAGCGGAAAATATTCTAAAAAGTATCAAGTTTGGTTAGAGTCGTAGCACACGCACACATACAACAATGACAGTCACAGCTGCTAGATGCATAGACACACACAGATGCAGTGTGAAATTCTCTTGGTGCATCGCAAGCGGACATCTTGTATAACAAAAAATGCATTATTATTATCATCCCGCACCAAGGACATTACTTTAGTCATTTCAAAAGCAACCCTATAATATATACCGTATGTATCAATTTCGAAAACACGTTAATCCTAAAACGATTAACTTAGATTTCATCCTGAACGAAACGGCTGTTAAGGAATTACGTTCCTTTCTTGAAGGGCATTTGGATGAATTTACTTTAGTCATTTTTAGAAGGAATTTTAGTTTAATAATTGTTGAAAAAAGCGATGTATCTGAATAGGCGCCAAATGCGCGTTGCACTGCACCACTACGTTTAAGTTCCACGTTGGTGTTGGGAATTTTTATAAGGGAAATAATATTAGGAATAACTTTGCAATGATTATTTTCAGTACACGTTGTATATTATATTTTGGATTTTGTTAGTTTTCAGACTTTAAGGTGTTTAAATTATAAATCTTTGGAAATAGACATTAGGTCTCAATGATAATAATGATTAACAGTATTGCCACAATAAAAATTAAATACTGCAGTAAAGGAATTTTTCGTCGTTAGCCATTTGCAGTCCACTGCTGGACGTAGGCCTCCCCAAGATGGCGTCACTCATCCCTGCCCTCCTATTTCCTCAGCCAGCGCCTACCGACGACCTTGCATAGGTTCTCGGTACATCGGGCTGGAGGGCGTCCGACACTACGTCTACCGAGATGCGGTCTCCATTCCAGGACTCGTTTGCTCCATCGGCCATCGGTCCTGTAGCAGACGTAACGGGCCCACTGCCACTTTAACTTGCTAATTTTGCGAGCTATGTCGGCTACGGATATCCTCATTTCTAATTTTATCCATGAGAAAAACATCCAACATAGCTCGCTCCATAGCCCGTTGAACGACTTTGAACTTGTGGACCAATCCTGCCGTCAGTGTCCATGTCTCGGCCCTGTAGGTCAGGACGGGGAGAACGCACTGCTCGAAGAATTTTGTCTTCAAGCAATGCAGTAAAGGAATACCACTTAAAAAATTTAAATTCAACTTAAACCTCATACTTTCAATGAACACAAAGTAAAAATTAATCGCATTAACGATCTACTTTACTCGGAACACAAATTTATTGTTGAAAGTTAGAACAATGCCAATAATCAAACTGTATAGGTGTTTTGTTCCAAATTCTTCTAGCTCGTTTGTTCTCAATGAAAAATGATCGCGAGACAATAGCTAGATTTTGTCACCTCGTTGTTTACTACTAACTTTATGAAATGTTTAGAGGATTTATCGTTTAAATTCTAGCCTGTGTAGGTTCAGTCAATGTCGAAATTATTGAAAAATCTCGAATCATCAATGCCACTTTCTCATTGTATAGGTTAGACGAACAATTTTGTCAATTATAATGATTTATACACTTATAATATTATTAATCGGGAACCCAATGTTACATTTACGTAGGTTTTGAATGCATAAACATTATAACTTAACACAGTGATCTTACATTATCGCAGTATATTTTAGCGTTTTTGGGGGTTGTCTGGAAGAAGTTACTTTAACCATTAAGGACGTCTTTCTTCAGACATAGAAAGATTTTACCACGCCTGTTTTCTCTAGATCTGAGCTGATGGATGGGTCTTGATACTTTCTGGGACAGACATTTCACTTCATACACTTTTATTCATCTTCACATAAATTACATATTTAGTGGAGGTATATTAATTAGATTTTGATACTGTACCTAGTTTTTAAGAACATAATTAGATACTATTAATTTATAGGAAATAACAAATTTCTTCATTCCCATTTATGAATTTGTCTTTAAGTAGTTTCAGGTCTGATAAACTGAGTCTGATAAACTTATGGTCCAACTCCTATATCTATCTACGTTTTCTTTTTCCCAGACGTAACTTATCTTGAAAAATATAACGTGTAGTATGAATTTAACAGACATGCAGAAATCTTGTATCTACAACAAATGTAGCGTCTTTGAAACGTGAAAATTAAATTTTAATTATATCATATTTAAGCGAATTTATAACTCTTATTATTTGAAACATCAGTACGTTTTGCATTAAAAAGTACAAATATTCATAATATTTAAACTTTACTTCTACATAATTCAATAGAATATAATATAAGTATAGGTATATTATGCACACAATGTGACAATAGTTGTAAATTGCTGATATACTGTAACAAAAACTTGTAACAAAAATCAACAGCACGATGTAATTTGACCTCTTCAGGGTACCTTATGTTACCTGATTCAAGAAATTAAAAGGGAAAAAACGTGCGTTTCCACTTGCCCGTATAATTGGACCCGTCAAACTGGTGACCATAATAATGCAACCTGTCATTGGGTCAAACAACAAAAGCAGGTCAAAAGCACCATGGTATTGATTACACTACCGCATCCCAAACTTGATTATCATGACAATAGACTGACCCTCCGGGCTTAAAAATGAAAAGATTTTGCAAACCACGCCCTGCAGGTTGTTGGCGAATTTTGAACGATTTTACAGTCTCGCGTGGTGTTTATTTCACAAACACTACTTTATTTTTACCCTTTTTATTCAACTCTGAGATCCGACAAGACTATACTTCTCCTAGTAGGTAGTATCAAATACATTTAAATTCCTTATAGCTCAGTTACTAAAATTACTAAGTATAATTTAATAGATTAATAAAAAAACATGCGATGAAATTATTGTTTCATTTTATATAACTTATTATTGTTCGTGGAAAGTGCAAACAAATATTATATTCGAAGTACTCCATACATTATATTAGTTTACGCATAAACCTATATGCTAATAAGTGTAGGCTTGCCAATTAATTATTATTAATTAATTAATATATGTATATGTATATATATACACTTTTATATAAACAGGTTTTCTTAGTACTAGACTCCAGTTTAAGTTCTAAAAGAGGAACACAATTTGTTACACATCAAGGACTTTAGATTTAATTCAATATTAATTAAATACATAATTTCAACTTACAATACACTAGCGGTCTCCGTAGACGTGGTCCTGCTCTGATAGAATAAAAATCTAGAACCCGACTCCAGCATCACCTAATAATCATCATAATATTAGTATAAATATTTATTATATTAAATATTTAAACAAATTAATGTGATGTACATTTTATCATTTTATTTATTTATAATTCGGTAATTTCAGTGGATACCTACTACTAAAATTAATTATTTACACACGTGCAAAAGTATTCCCATACTTAATAATGAACTACTTGTTTTCTTACATTGCATTGAATTCGGTTATCAATATATTTCTCAAAGAATCGACCCCGATTGTAACCCCTATAACAGACAAAGTACGCGAATATGTATCGAGGTAGTCAGTAAATAAAGGGATGATATATTGTGAACAGTGATGTGATTAAAAAAACTATTTCCCTTCATGCTGTCAAGGTGCATTCTTGTAAGTGATGTGACATACGAGTGATAAAAAAATATAATATCGATATCTTGTGAATCTTCGGACACATTACATAAATATCACAAAAATCCAGCAGCAGCATCTATGTTAAATAAAACCCAATATCGAATAAGCCTGTAGGATAACAATCCTGCTTTAAGTCCCACTGTTCCAAAATGTTGAACCTTTGAGAATATTGTGCTAAAGTTAATAAATGTAATTACCACCTAATAAAATGGAAGTAAATAAACACCTCTAAAGTAATAATCTTATTTATACAAGTCCTCAATTTCAGTTGAAAGAACGGTTTTTTAGAAAACAAAATCCGGTCAATGAAAAAACACAATAAGAAGTTGTAGTACCAGAAGTACTTTTGCTAACAGTTCCAATAGTTTCATTATTATGTAACACAAAACCTAATTCAAAGCCATTAACTCATTCGAAAAATATAAAAATGGAATCACAAGACTACACAAGTTGAATTATATGAATTCATTAAACAAGTCATAATTATAAACATGTTCTTTTTTGTTTTCATCGATAAATTAATACATGAATGATTGATGAAGCTCTTAAGAAACTGCAAATTCGTAAGGTTTTGTGTTCGGTCAAGAGTCATTTTAGCTTATATGACTTACTATTACTTACTTTTGCTAGGTGGTAGGGCATTTGCCCGACTGGATGGCTACCACCCCTGGTCTAGAGTGTGCCGCCATAACAACCTTGTGTTGTGTTCCGGCATTAGTGACCAGGATCCAGTCCCTCTTAAGAGAACAGCAGTGCATTTGTAGCACCTTTGGTGTCGCAAATGTCCATAGGCGATGGTAATCGCTTTCCATTAAGTCGGCCGTTTGCCTGTCTGCTGATCTCGTGCAATAAAAAAAATATTCATTTAGATCTCAAACAAAGGAACCGTGCAATAAAAGTTTTAAAGAAGTAAAATGAATAAGCATAGACCATAAAACGACATATACATGAAGTATCATGCATGTTTAATATCACGACCATATGTAGGTATGTTAACATATATTTATCGATATAATTACGTCATGCGATCAAGCCCAACTCTACAAAATCTCAGGTGAAGGTAATCGTTGTGGGAAACATTTTAGCCGTCTCACACCCAAAGGTACATCTGTCTCTCTCTAAAATTGTGTTCTACTATGATACAGGCTACGTGAAATGTAGCGTACAATGAAATGCGTCATATGCGTTTAACAATAATAACTTACTAAGAAAAAATATATTGAAAACTCAAATGCCACATTTTACAATTAAACTTAAATAATTTTCAAATAATACACCTTATAATGGTTGGTTTGATTTTGACATTGTTTATACAATAATAAATAAGTTAGTAAATATGTAGAAATAATATCAAGAAATGTGTAACTTTGAAGAAATAAAATGTAAATTTCGGATTATAAATGTTTAATAGGGGAGCGGACAGTCAAATCAACTGAGAGATTCTTTTTATGAACTTACAGAACGCCGCAACCGCACAGATTATGTACTAGCGTACCTACTTATAATGTCAAAATTAGTTACCGGAAAAAGGAATTAAATGAGTGATATTTTAAAAGTATTTTATATTACTTATGAATAATCTTAGGATTTATTGCAACTTGTCCGCATCCCTATTTAATTTTACTGTTAACTCTTAAAAGGGCCAAATTTTATATTATTTTTGTTCATAATCGGCCAGCTGCTATCAAAATTGCCACGAGAAAACCAAGAGAATTACATCATATCTTTTACTCTAATACAAATTCTATGCAGTTAGAGAGAAAAAGCATCAGTTCAACGTTCATTTCAACTATCTGTATTGACCACAAATTTGTGGTGGTTCCGTGTTAAAAGGTTAAACACCATATCAGATATGTACGTGTTGATATATTATGATCTTCGTACGTCAACACTATCCTAGCGTTAATACCAGTTGGAAAGTTTCAAAGAAACCATAGTTTTTATAAAGCAACATTTTACCCATTAACGAGCACCTATTATAGTAACGAATATTTTTATGCAAATCTAGTAAATACTTTTTTAAATTTACCTGATAGTAATTCCAACTAAAACGAAAGTTTACCTGTATGAACAAATATATATGAAATAATAATAATAGAAACTAGTAGCGCCGTAGTAGTAGTGTAAAAAGTGCTTCTGATTACGAGGGATAATTTTAACAAAGTACACATTAAAGTGGTGAAGAAGGGGGATTGTTCACAAAAAAATACCCTCTGATTTTATATTTTTATTACGTAAAATAGGGTATTTTAAGATACTGATTCGAATATTTTTGTATTTTAAGCGTTAGTTTTTTTATAATTCGATTTTAAAGTTATTTCTCCGATGACGTCATAAGGCACAAGTTTACATTGATTTCTTTGCCTAGAAAACAAAAATAATAAAAGCAAGTTTTATCTATATCTATCATAGTAATCTGTGCTACTTATTTAAATATCACTGTCATTACTCATTACGTATCGTGATCATTTTAGTGTATTTTGTCGCTAGGCTTATAATTTTTAGTGTTCAACCATTACTATTTTCTTTAGTTATCGTTAAATTTTTTAAAGTGATCTTTAGGGAAAATCCAGGTTACATAACTTAAATCAAATAATGTACAGCTAGATTTTTTTACACCTGAAGCAGGCAAACAGGCAGACTGCCCACCTGATTGGATTTAGTAAGGTCAAATAAAGGTCAAACGCATTTCTTACAAAATACAAGAAGATCGTACGTGTTTTGGAATTTTAACTAGACAGAAATGATTAGGGACACTATTCCTCGAAATGGTTTTTCAAATAGCCAGATTGAGAAAAAGTGAACAATCCCCATTAAGTAACTTGGATCATCTTATATTATTCACGGAAAGTCTAGCTTCACTAAAAGCAAATATGTTAGCATTATAATATACTTTAATTATTTTCAAAGTAAATATAAATTTAAATATTATCTATGCATTAATTACTTAGAGAAATATTTCATTTTTAATTCTTTTTCTTATCTTTGGAAGTTTGTTAATGGCTTTGCTTACAGGACTTACAAAAATCAGCACGTTCATTGTTATTTAAGAAGTACAAAATGCAGGCAATAAATTAACAATAGTGAACAACGCTTGCAACTATCGGCACCTTTTGTCGGCATTTTTAGCTTTATCAAAAGCGGCCGGCGGCATTTGTTTGCCTTTAGGCCATTAAAATCGATTTAAACGTGAAAATGAATTCAAATTCGTACTTTAATGGCTTTTATGTATAATTGATAAATTGCAGGAATTAGTCTAATTATTACTATACAATTATTTAAAAGTACATACAAGATTATAATATAGTTATTTTAAAACTTAGGTACCTACTTATTTGAATTATATATGTCGTATTAAAATACAATTGTCATAGTAAGTATTTATAATTCTATCAGATAAAATTAAAGTGTGTAAGGTGAGATTTACACATTTAAGAAAAATTTAAATTATATAGTGCAAAAAAGCGAAAAGAAGACAGAAATATAAGTTACGAGAACTTAAGTTTGTCGGCTGTAATAAAGAGTATATTGTACCGAATCCATCCAATCCTTCCAGTAATAACTAAACTAAAAATTGGATTAATCTCAACTGGGGTCACTATCATACGCATGTTAAGCATAATCATAAGCTACTAAAGACCTGACGATATTTGTGAATTAAATTTACATACGCCGCTAGTAAAACATAAATAAATGTGCGAAATAAGTTAGTTTACCGGAGGAAAGCTCCTATTGGGGGTGGCAACGCCGTACTGCGCCGTGTCCGTCGACAGACTACGGCGCGAACGTTGTCTAATAATAATTTGATTTTGTTAGGCTGTGTTTACACAGAGGACAATGATAATGTAGTTCCTGTTATAAACTATTTTTTTTGTTATTATTATTTTATATCTCTCTGTTTTTCACCTTTACATATATTGTGTACATGTATAATTTAATTTTAAATTTCTTATTTCAATGTGAATTAAATTAAGATTGATCCTTTTCCAAATGTTATATCATAAACGTAATTACCTAACAAAATAAATAAACAATAAGATAATATTTGGAAATGTATGTGAGCATTCAAAAACAATGCTGTTTCGGATTACATTTCAGCGCTACTGAAATAATGAGGGTCAACCTCGTTTCTCAAAATACAATACAGACCCTTAGAAATGTTTTTACGCCTAGAGCTAATTATATTTCTGTTGTGTATGTCACATTTAAAAATAATATTTTGTTTACTATCTAAACTGAACCTTCTCTAACACTGCGTCATTATCTACTAATATTATAAAAAGGTAAAGTTTGTGACTTTGTGACGTTATAGGGGTAATCTCTGGATTTACTAAACTGATTTTGAAAATTTTTTCACCAGTGGAAAGCTATACACAGTATTTGATTGTGATTATTTGTTTATTTCTGATGCCCAGCGAAGTGGGCACGGGTCAGCTAGTTCTCTATAAACATATAAAATTGAACTACATATCTGCTTATGACTTTTTTTATTGCAAAGCTAACAAACAAGCAGACTGCCCACATAATGTAAAGCTGTTACCATCGCCTGAAGGCGTACTTTCCTACACCAGGGCCTGTGCTAATGAGTTACCAGTCTTTAGATTCTCAGATAGAGGAGATGGGGAGGATATGGAGAGATTAGGGATTATTTTAAAAACAAATACCGAAATTTATTTTATATGATGTCGTTTTTAACATTTGGTACCTATCTATCGGTTTGAAAGCTTAGTGATTAAAACAAGATTTTTATCGTAATCATTATTATTGATATGTATTTTATTTCATTATCTTACAGGCTTCAGAAGATATAAACTTAAAGTCCAAGTCCAGCGCAACATGGGTGCCAGGTTAATGGCCGTCACATAGGTATATGTGATCGCCCCCCTCATGCCCGTTATTTAGTCTACAAAGGCTCCTGGCGACCGACATCCTTCGTACATCCAGATTACAATGATACAAAGAGGTTGTGAAAAACTAAAACCGCAGATAGGCCAACATCAACCGCAAAAGGCCAACGAGAACCGCTTTGATACCATAGACATATAGCTGGGTTCAGCAGCGTCACATATGCTATCGTAATCGGGTTGTATGTTGTTGCCCGATGGAAAACCTAACCTGCCTCAATCTAAAACGTGAAGGCAAGAAGACTCTTGTGTTTTTTGAGTGCCAGCTAGAATATCACGCCTTTCGATTGCCTTCATCCTTAAAAAATAGAAAATTATTTGTTACAAAATCTCTAAAACAGAGATAGAAACAGAGGTTGAATCTGCGTATTTTTACCATCTTCGATATTGAGACTGAGAGGATAACGTTAATATGTGGGCATGCAGCAAAAAGAGTTAATTTTATTGTTTTTAAATTAATATGTAATGTCCTAATACATAATATTTTGGATATGGACTGTTAAAACCTATGATTTCTTATAATTAAAGCACTGGCGACTTTTGGAAAGTATTCAAATATTGACTTGACTTAATTGTTATTCCTTCTGTCACTGTATTATAAAATACATATAAAATTGCATCTGGCTCAAACAAATGTATTATTTCCGCCTAAAATAGTTACAGCTTAATAAACTGCAACTCTGTGTGGGACTCAAATCTCACATGGACGCATCTTAACCTTGCGCGAGGTAAATAATTCGGTACACAAGGTGTTCCAATTTTGTTTCATTCAAGTCTTCATGAGCTAGGATCATGTCAGACTGTATGTTTGTTAATATTTGTACCAGCATTACTAATTAGGCATTTGTGTAGATCTCATAGCTAACTTTCCGTTATACAAGCTAAGGTATACTTTAGTAACTTTTACCTTTACATTGTACTTGTTTGGATATCTTTAGTTTTGTAACATATCTAGAAGTTATTTTTATTACTTACTAGTTTCTGCCCGCGACTTCGTTGGCGTGGAATAGTTTGAAAAAAGTAAATTAAAAGAACCCCCTTAATAATGGTACATTCTCTGGTGCCCCGCTCCTATTGCTCTTAGCGTGATGAAATATATTTTATAACCTTCCTCGATAAATGGCGTATGTAACATTGAAAGAAAATTCAAATCAGACCAGAAGTTCCTGAGATTAGCGCATTCAAGCAAACAAACAAAGAAACAAACTTATCAGCTTTATTTATTACATATATAAGATAAAACTCTCTCAGCGACATCACACCCTGTCAAAATCTCCACTTCTATTACGTTACGTTGCAGAGAAATTAATTTCAGTCTTGTCAAAAGCTTGTTTAAGTAATTAAAGGTTTTTAACTATCCCACGGGAACTCTTTAATTTTTGGGAGCAAAAGTATCCTATATGTAAACCAGGGATATAAGCTATCACCATACAAAATTTCATGTAAATTGGTCAAGTCGTTTCGGAGATTAGCCGGTACAAACAAACAGACAAATAGAAAACAAAATTTAAAAAAATATCTTAATTTGTTTTATTGCACTTCTTACATCCTCCTGACTCGGTATTTAGCAATTTTTTTTTGCAGTTTACAGAAATTTGACCTCTACAATTTTATTATAGTATATTGATACGTAAAATCTACTTAAATTTATCTCGGATACTATCCATTTCCCGGTATAAAAAGTATCCCATGTCTATTCTTGGTATTGAGACTACACAAACATATGAAGACTTAGTTGGTTCGATACTCATGAGTACACCACACTTTCTTTAATTTCGCCATACTCCAGTTTCGTATGACAACAAAGAGTCTTTTCCTCTTATATTCTTTTCTTATTGTATTTTAGCTTTTATGAGAATATGGATAGTTTATTTGTTTGTTTATCTTTATTTAATGTATTACATTTTCCTTATCCTATTTCTATTTTTGAAGTGAAACTTCTTTCTTCTTTCTTAACGGCGTTGGAAAAAAAATTACCGTCACATTTTTTCCGTACGCGCCATCTTTTTCTTGCCCCTACCGTGGTAGGGAATTTATTTATCTAACCAATTTTTGGAAAGTTGCATATAGTAGATCATTTTTCCAAAAATAAGGTAAATAAGGAAGTTTCACTTCTTACGTGTGTACACTAGTACACGCATACATTTTTTTTATTGTTTGAGTTCGGTAGGTAGGCATATGGTCCACCTGATGGAAAGCGGTTACCATCGACTATGAACATTTTTAACACTAAGGGTGTTACTAGCACCAATAGCCCTGTACTTTCTGTTCTCATTTTTCACAATTGTCCTACTCTGGTTGGGGCTTGTCCTTGGTAGCATTAATATTCTCCTCAGACGCACTAGCGCGGGCCCCGCCACCATAGAGGCGGTGAAGCCCATCCTGCAAAATTGGATTGAGAGAGACTACGGCACCCTGACGTTCCGGCTGACGCAGGTCCTTTCGGGACACAGCTACTTCGGGAGGTACCTGTGCGCCTTGGCCGCGAGGCTACGTCAGGGTGCCATCATTGCGACACAGGCGACGAGGATACGGCGCTGCATACACTCCAGGAATGTCATGCGTGGACGGAGCAGCGCCGAGACCTCGTCGCCTTCACCGGACTAGACTTTTCGCTCCCGGCCGTGGTACGCACCATGGTCGGGAGCCGCACTGGATGGGACGCCGTCTCCTCCTTCTGCGAGCACGTCATGTTTGCGAAGGAGGAGGCGGAACGGGAGCGTGAGCGCACGTCTTTGCTACGCTCCCGACAAAGGAGGACGCGCCGACGCTGGAGGTCGGACCTAGACCTTCGGCCACCGTAAGCGGGCGGCGCGGGTGGGGCCCCTAGGGGTATAGGGGTTCTCACTCACCCGCACACGCCGTCGAGATGAGAGCGCGAGTGTTCCGCGCGCGCTCGTTTCTCTTCCCGTGGGGTGCGTTACAGACCGCCCCACGCTTGGAATAGACCGAGTAGGGCCGGGGGAGCTCCCCGGCATTAAAAGAGGCCCAGTGAGCGGGGCCCACGCCTGCCAGGGTACGCGGAGACGGGATAGCCTACACCCGTAGCCCTGGCATAAGGCGCAGGACGGAACACCCAGGGGTTTTAGTGGGTATCCCCAACTGGGGAGTGGCAATAGCGTGGCACCGGTTCTGACCGGGCACGCTAGTGCCACCCCCGATCTGGCGAATCCCACACTCTCACCGGGTCGCGAACATCCCCCCAGGTTATGCGCCTGTCGCGGCTTAGTCCTCAAACGGATTTCCCCTGGCCAAAAAAAAATAAAAAATGGTAGCATTAATATATGATGTAGACAGGGATAATCGCCGGTCAGTATCACGCCACATTTAGATTAAATTTGTCAAGGGGCCTCTACGTGTTGGCCTCCCCATGGCCCCACTCAAGCCCTCCAAAAGTCCGCGGCATTTTTATGGCAAGTGGTCTTTAAAGACATAGGGAGGTTGTTGTGCAAGTAAATAAAAAAAACACTCTTATTATTTATAATCATTAATACTATGTTCAAAACGAATTGTACACATTAATTGCAATGAAAAAAGTATTCGACCACCCATACTGTAGCTATTTTTGTCTCTTTTTTACTTGTTTAAAAGAATAATACGCCTATTCGTGTCTCTGTCACTTTTGAACCATTTGTCTATTATTATTTTCATTGCTGTTTTAGGGTGGTCCCTTTACAACTTTTTCATGACAGTTTTTATTATTTATTTTAACATAAATTTAATAAGTAACATTTTCTTAGGTTTTCACGACTTTTGCACGTAACTGAAACTAACAAATTTACATACACACATACAGTTTTAATTATAGGTGGTTTACAAATATTGTTTAATTTAAAATATGATATTATACGATATATGATTTATATTGTGAGTATTGAGGTTAACCATTATTTCTTTTCTGGCACTTTTCCTGAGCGAATAGATGAGCCAGAAAACGAATTACACAAAAAGTCAGATATCAACATCACTATCTCTGCCTTATATACGGATTTTATAATATTAAAACTTTTATACTGAAGTTCTTTCATGCCATGCAGGAGCAACTTGAACTTTTTCAACAGTCAGTTTATCAGATAGAAATACAATCGAAGAGCAAATTTCTGCCGCGTTAAAGACTACTAGACAAAACCTAAGAATTAGACCACTCATGTTGACGTTATTATAATTAACTAGCTGAGCCGGCGACGTCATCCGCGTGGATTTTGTTTTCAAAACCCCCGATTTTGAAACATTCGTAATTGGTGCTCCGCTCTTATTAGTCTTAGCGTGATGGTTTATAGCCTGTAACCTTCCTCGATAAATGTACTATCCAATACTGAAAGAATTTTTAAATTTGGACTAGCGGTTAATGAAATTAGCGCGTTCAAACAAAAAAACTAACTCTTCAGCTTTATAATATTAGAATAGATTAGTTAAACGTTCAAGCGGGTTAATTCAAACATGCACACCGTTCACACAAGACGGCCATTACTGTGTGAACGGTGCGTATGTTGGAAGTAATTTTATTTGGAAGGGGAACAATAATGATTTGGGCGGTATATGGATTGGTGGAAGAACCGATCTCATTTGGATCAGGAGCAACCTTAATGCTCAGATTTAAGCACAGAGGATTGTTTCAGACGTGACCACCCTTTGCGCAGCCGGTATGATGATTCGTTTCGACTAATGCACAATCTAGCACGCCCACACACGGCTAGAGTTCACTCAACGTTCTGCCGTGACTTGCTCAATCGTCAGCCCTCAATCTAAGTCGCACGCATAGGTTCTGCTCCAAAGAAGAGCTCTGCCGAGTATGGATGCCGTTCATACCCCACAACAACTTTTTGACTTGTTAGAAAGAATTTTTAACATACCAAATCGCTGTGATTGTATGATTTCTATATGAAATTGAAGTAAGACATTTTTTTATCTTTAGAATAATAAATTTACAAAACCTTATAAAAATAGAAGGTTTTGTAAATTTAATAGTTAAATAATAAATAGTTTTGTAAAACCTAAGTTAAATGTCAAAAAAGGGAAAACCCTTTTTTGACATTTAACTTAGGTTTAATTAATGGTTTTTATCCGTGCAGGAACGAGAAAGAATACAATTTCCTGCCGCCGGGCGGCCTGTCGTAAGAGGCGACAAAACAACCCACAGCCAGGTGGTAGGGCATTTGCCCGACTGCATGGCTACCACCCCTGGTCTAAAGTATGTCGCCATAACAACCTTGGTTTGTGTTCCGGCACTAGTGACCAGGGTCCAGTTTTCCTTAAGAGAGCAGCAGCGCATTTGTAGCACCTTTGGTATTGCAAATGTCTATAGGCGATGGTAACCGCTTTCCATCAAGTGGGCCGTCTGCCTGTCTGCTGACCTCCTGCAAATAAAAAAAAGGTTAATTTCTCACAATATGCAAAAAATACAATTGTTCTTAATTTTTACAAAATATAGGGATTATTAGTTAACTTAAACATAGGAATCAAATTAAGAAGCTAGTTTGGAAGACTAGGTTTGGTAAATATTTATTGGATATTTTTTATAGTAATAAATATATGGAATAAGGTGGAAGAAAACATAGAGATCTATGTATATTACAAATTAAAAGTTTATAATAACTAAATAAGTAGCGAATAGATAAATTTCAAATTGTGCATGACATTAATACGCTCCTCACCTATTAATAAATATAGTGAAATTATAATCCACATCCAAAGTAATAGTATAAAACTACTTTCCGTACATAAAAAGCTTGCGTTAATTTCCGCAGGTTTAATGCCTTGTGCCTCGTGGCGCCAGCTCCATTGTGAGGTCGTACCAACCACAGCCGAGGGCATAATTTAAGGCTGAATTACACTTGTTAACAGTCGTGGTTGATCATTTGTTAAGGTGTCTACGTTTCGTACAAATGACGAGCGTTCTAGGGTGTTTCATTTCTTTACCCCGTCACCGTATAGAGTACTCGCGAATAACTCGTGGCAGCGTAATGACTAGCGCACGCGTTTCAAACTCTTCTCTTTTGCTTCTAATCCTGGCCGGAACTCATGCACTACCTTAGCAGTTTTCTGACCTAAAGTTACAATTACCACGTGCTAACAACGTCGAGGGAAAACATGGTGATGCAATCTACACATCGAGGTAACCAATGTGTCAAACCTGCCAGGCAGTCTTGGACAAGCTTGTCGGATACAATGTCTGTTCCCCTATAGTAGAAGGCCGGAGCCCACCAGTGGGATGTTTATGGGCCATTACTATATATAAAGAAGACTCAAAGACTAAGAATAAGCTTTGATTAGTTTTGTTTAATATAATAGAAATAAGATTATCTGCAGTAGTGCGTATTATCAAATACTATTAATTGCTAAACAATTCTAGAACTACTTCTGCGGTTGCGACTAATCTCCAATATTATTGTTATTTGGCTTTTAAACTCTAAAAATATTAAGATTAAAAATTCCTTATGTTTTAATCATCAGTCAATAATAGATTTTGATCACAGTAGTTTGAAGAGCATGTTTCACAATATTAAAAATACATACAAATCGTACCCGGTACTGTTAATTTTTAGATGAGCGGCTGAACGGCGCTAAATCGAGTACTACACGGCCTATACTCATACTATTCTATTTTCATAGAAAAATAAATTGAATTAATTAATTACCATCGATTCAATATTTATAAAACCAAATAATCATGTCATTCGATGCAAAGGAACGAATTACAGTAAATATACGAATATAATTACTAAAACAGAAAAAAATATTTTATAGAGCATTCCAACCATATTAATAATAAAATAAAACTACCTACGTTTTAATGGTTTTAAGCGCGGTAATTTATTTGATTTTGGTTTATCCGACGTTTCGGCCGCCCTTCAGCGGCCGTGGTCGTCCGTGAGCACATGAAAGACATTGTACTGCCTTAAAAAATAAAAATATAGAACCTGATCGCAGGCGACATCTACCGGGACCAATTGTTAATCTAAATCATTCCAAGACCCACTTGAACACGCACAAATAATTTCATCAAAATCGGTTCACAATTGAACCAAGGAAGAGTTCAGTCTACTACATACAAACAAGAAATGTATATATAGACTAATAAATAACAATAAAGGTGCAGTGCCTAGTAAAGTGACGAGTGAAAGTCCTTGATCCCTAAAAGGAGTATATATTAGACATTTAATAAATGAATATGATGTAGTTGATCCGAAGAACGCCTCCTTGTAAATTCTTCCTCCCTATCCTCGCCATCAAGAAAAGAATAAAACTTTAAATAAAGAAGACACAAAGGAAGAAACATTCCGAGAGTGCCAGCGCTGTCACCGCAATAAATATACGTAACGTTGGTTGAAACAGGATAAAGAAAATAAACTGTTATAATTTCACTTAATGATCATAACTATAATCCTAGTGAGTGTGTGAGCCCCCGGGGGACGAGTGCAGTGTGGCGGCGGACTGGTGGTGAATTAAGTCCTTCCTTGCTTCTTCTTCCACGTCCCTTTTCCTTCTCCCGGCCATCGCATCGCGCCCGCATGATGAATACAACAGCGCTCTTTAGCATGTGTAAACAATATTTTTACTACAAAAACCACCGACAAAACCTGTATATATTTATATAATAATTCAATAAGCTATGTGTTACACAAAGTCCGACTACGTGTTTTTGTTTTACTAATAAGAAAAACTGCAATTTGTCTGAGCGTAATAATTAATCAGTCTGAGTTGACGTGAGCGTTCTTCCCGGGGCAACAATTAATGCACCGCTGCAACGAAGCCACGCAATATCGCGTTTCAATCGCGAATAATAACGCTGTTAAAAGCCTCTAGTAACGTACATACTAGTTCCGTATCTACGCCATATTCCTAGTGTATAGATAGCACAATTTTTGACTTTAGTAAATCTGTAAAAGAGTCGAATTTATACACGAAATTTAAAAAAAGAGAAAAAGAAATCTGGCGGCCTAGATAAATCCGAAAATGTAACATGTAGAATTTACCTTTGTCGTAAAAGTATTTAGCAGTTAATATCCTGGGTAAATACTTAAAATACTTTTACGTGCGAGCGGGGTACGCACTTCAGATTGGAAGGAAACACCAGTTTTTAACTAAATACTTTTATTGACTTGCACAACCGTAAGTGATTATTCCCTGCAGGGTTGGCCCTTCACGCACAACTTACGACGCTCTGCCCCAACAATGAGATGTCTCACTCCCAATCTCGTCGCCGATATCCCCCTACACTACCCCCTACTGCTACGGTGCTCATCACCGATTTTATCGCGCATAGCTCCCTTTTGGATCTCCTTTAAAACTATGCTAAACTCCTCCGTCACTTAAATGCCCATTAAACTTTTCATTTCACTTCCAACTCTCTCGTAAAGCTTTTGTCGCTTCGCTGTCTTCCACCGAACCACCCTATAGCGTAGCGCGCACCCCGCGCTCCTTATGCTGATTATATACCCGGAAGAATCTTCTGGAACCCATAATTTCGATCTTCTTTTTGTTATTGTTCTATTTACTGTCTGTCACTTTCTAAACATCTATCTATCTCTGTCTTTTGCTTGCTGAATCTCCTATTCTAGAATTTCGATTTTGTTATTCTTTTGTTCATCATCTATCCCTTTCTAAAATGTATCTGTCGTTGTTTTTTCCTTCCAGTAGCTTCTCCTGTGCATCAGAAACAGTTATTCAACGTCAACACCGTTTGAGTACCTACAGTCAGCGACATACAGAGTCATACATCAGGAATTCACTTGCAGTATAAGGAACGATTATTAGCTGTGTGTAAACAAGTACGCTACGTCTCGCGCTTCAGGAATTATCACTGAAAATGAATCATGTTTAGAATTAAGGAATAAATACTACAAGAATTTGTCCCAAAATTGTCTAAAAAATTAGCCTTAGAAAATTAAAGGACTTACAATGTTCAACGAATGGAGAGTTAAAAACAACGGACGTTCTGTTTCACGTGAGCAGCGACTTCATCAAACAGTCGGCACACGATCAAGGTTGTCAGATCAGTTTGGAGTATATTTCATCTACATTAAAGATTTAATATGGCTTAACAAAATAATAAGTGGATTTTCTTACAATTTGGTGGAATGACTCACGTCTATGTTCATTGTGGAGCATTAATATTTTGTTTTTTAACACAACTCCAAACACTGTTCACAAAGAGATCTTCTAATAAAAATTGTATTCCAAACTTTATTTAACAGTCATAAAGTTTGAATTACAATTTAGAGAGAGATATACTAATTTTTGATGTTTGTATCAAGAAATCAAAAGATAATTCTAAACATTTGACAGATTATCAGTGTCCCAATTAATTCGTTATTGCAACATAGCCAAACTAATTAAAAGGTCACCTTATGCACGCCTTAGGAATACTATAAAATTAACTTTTGCCTGTGGCTTCGCTCGCATTCATACAGATTTTTGTCGATAAACTGATTTTATATTTCGACAAGGGAATCGTTGACTTAAACTCAATTAACTTCTTGGTTCAGGTTGTTGGTCAATAGATCGATGTTTATAAAATAAAAAAAATATAAAATATTAATCTGGATTAAGAAGTCGAAAAGAAGTAGCAGAGTTTGTGTCAGAACAATCACAAATTCTGCCTTACCGCAAACTGAAGACCTATTCCATCTTCAATTAAAAGTAAAATGAATTAACGTCCCTTATGAAGCCCTCCTATCTTTTGCCGTTGTAATTATTGATTGGCACGTAATATAGTATTATTTTAAAATGTACAATATGTTGTACCTCCTCTCATACGGCGCTAATATATGCAAATTCTAGCCCTTTGGTATAAGCGAAGATACTACATGCAGCCGCCCATGGAAAAAGATGGCTTTTCCAAATACATACCTGTAATTTTTGCACTTACGGTTAGTATAGTGATGGCAAAACTATTTTTTATGGGAAACTGGAATCTTTTTAAATGAAAAGAGAGGTCATTGGGGATTATTGGGATTTAAAGTATGATTACGTTTTCTTTTTTCCCACTTCTATTAAAATACGGACACCTATTGTATTTTGTCTTCATTGCGTAATCCGAAGCCTCGTCTCATTACATAAGAAGGGTGCATACATATTTCGCTTCAGCATAGTTAGTACTAGTATGCTATAGAAGTAGTAGCTCTCAATTGGAATTTATGTGAATGTGCAGCCGATAGCTCAAGAGAATTTTAAAACTCAGCAGGATATGAAGTGCTCTGTTTTGTACCCATATTGTATCTATTGTTAAATATTGTTCATTTCTCTCTGCACCTGTTTTAAAATGTCACAGTTTCTTTTGTTAAAGCAATTTTTTAGTAAGTCCTAGTAAACGTTTTAATGAGCTCCCCAAGTAATTTTTCACTAAATTACAGAATTACCAATATAAGGCTATATAAGTAAAATATAACTTTCGACATCCATGTTCAAAGATTCATCGCCTATGCCAAACTTTTTTTTATTTATCAGTTAAATAAACAAAAAAAGCATTGTATTTAAATCCAGAATGATTAAATATGTACCGACTGTATAAAAAATCGTCTATGTTTGGTTTACATTTCTGTATGAATGATTCTTCTCGCGTACGACCAATCTTAAGTTTCTACCTTCGTTCCGCTGACCTAATTGTTTTAAAGGGGGCTATAGCAATGCTGGAAGAGGCGTTTCAGCAGCTTTCTGGCGTTCAGTTTGTCCCCTGAAACGAAGCTATGTTTAAAGGGGCGATTCAATAACCCTCAAAGCTCGCTTGTGTTTAGCATATTTCTCGAAATGAAGTTGTATTTGAAGGAGTGTCTTAGGCACTCCTCGTAGAAGTTTGGAATGCGAGAACATTGGTCACTACGCTGCCATTGCTTCTTTTGCCTTTACGATGTTTACTTCTATGTTCTGCCGTAATTTATTTATTGTTCAAGAAATTTAGCATACAGATATTTTCTGTCATGCGTATCAACTTTGGATACTTTTCATTCTATTTTTTGTTAACAACCAATGACTCAATGCGTAGTAAACTGCACAAATCAAAAGCAAATACAAAATGATTATTCAGAATAAAACAAATCAGAAAAAGCATCCAAATGTTTCCCTGTGATGAACGAAGGATTGATAATGTCAAAGGAAGGTGATACATCAAAAACACCGCATGCAGATAAACAGACTTGTGTGGTCTCGATGCTTTAAAATGCAACTTCGATAATAACCTATGCTATGATTCGTTATACGTCTGACTGACAATCAACGGTATCGTAAATGTGTATTATATTCTATACTGTCATAAATCTGTAAATGGTTCGAAATTGTTGTACATTGTATTTAAAAATGTGAAAAAGATTCAGACCAAGAAATTCCGAAAGTTTAATTTTTTGTCTCTCTGTCTTTCTGTTTGTTAAAGCATCACGCGAAAAATGCTGAACGGATTCAAATGGAACTCGACATAGAGTTAGCTCGTATCCCGTGGCGTACTTTAGGATACTTTATATCCAGATAAATAACGTCATTTTCATGGGATAGTCGAAAATAGCGAAAAAGATTCAATTCAATTTATTTAATGCAAAAATGGTTAAATTTAACATAGTACAGCTCTCCAAATTCCGCCTTTGGGCATGCATATATATATAAGTATCCTGCTTACAAATTTTCTTATAATATATTTATCCTAATATTTATTTAATTATTTACCTAATAAAATGTCAATCTATAAATAATATCTGAAGTTTCACTTCTACTGCGTATGAACTGCACATTTTAAATTTATTTATACAGATTACTACTCCTTTGTGTTAAATTTCATCTCTAATAGATCCCGAAAATGTTCAATATAAAGGCTATAAATATGTATCTAGATAAACCAGACGGGCGGTTTTGACGACTTCCCTTATTATAAGCTTTCCATTTACAAAAGTGAAAACAAAACCCTAAAATAACTTCAAATCCATCAAAGCGTTGAAGAAAATCAAGCAATATTGATATTTTATGTTTTTGATTTATCTGTTTTATGTATTATATATGTCTGTTATATGTCATTTTATGGTAGGTGCGTCAATTTCAGAGAATACGATTTTACATACTAAAAAAAATGGTGTCGTTTGTGATTTTAGGAAAAAAACCTGTAAAGTGTATTTTTCAGTAATTAGCATTCGATTTAATTTGAAGATTAAATAAAGACAAAAATATCACTAATGGAGACAAAACTCCAATATAGTTATAAAAACAATTCTAAGAAATTAAGAATTTATGTCGGTGGTCTGAACCGGTATATTGAGGTAAATAAACAAAATAATCCACAGTAACAATGACCTATGAGTAATCGCAAAATTGCTTTAACTAAGACTACCACGACGGCTTAGGATATGTCTTATTTTGATATACAAATAATTAACATGCTGATATGCTCGTACTCCAGGGATATACTCCTTTAGGTCTCTTTTGGGACTTAGGTGACGTGAGACGAGTATATAAGTAGATGTTAGAATAAATTCTGAAATTATCAACATATAAAAGAACAGGCGATAAAATAATATCTTATATTCATACTTTTAAAACATCATGATAGTAATAATTTTAATTATTATTCGAAGAGAAATTAATACATTATTTGACTCGACATTCTTTGACTATAGGTACGCTCCTAAACTTTATTCAAAAATTTTTAAAAATATTATTAGCAGTGTTCGTTTCTTCTCTATATAAACTATGAGTGTGCAAAATTTCACACTCCTCCGTCCGCGCAGTTTTCTTAAAAAACGTACATAGTTTTTGCTTCACGTATTAATATAAAAAATATAGTTTGCTTATAAACGATATATTGTTTATAGATAGAGAACATTTTTTGCTAACAGGTTGACAATATCTGTAATAAGACATACCAAGCGCGCTAATATCACTTGGACGTTAGTACATAAGAATTGGGTCAGACTTGTGTCTGAATTAAGAACTCCTTGAAGTAAGTTTCTGAATGGAGATGACAAAAAATTGTTTAGTTCAATCCGACGGAAGCACATTTGCTTATTTTGAGCAAAAATCTTTATTCATGTCGTAATCTCGTTTTCATCTCCAATACTATCAATATCCTTGGCGGCATTTCGTTCAGAAATTACTGGGCATGTAGATGAATTAGTCATACAGAATAAAGTCTAGGGGTGGCCCCTCATACAGGTAATAGCATACAATAATTACGAACCACTTTAGTCGTTTAAAGCATAAAACATACAAATAATTTGGAATAACTTTATTAGTTTGTCCTCAACTTTTCTACCGAATACATATATGCTTGGGAATAAAATAAACGACTTGATAAATTCCGGTTTTTTCAATTCTGATTGGAAGATATTGGCACTGTAACCATCGCTCGCTGCTGTGTCCTTTCAGTGTCTATGTAAGGCGCACAGAATTTACGTCTAAGAATTATCTGTTGATCATCGAAAACCGCATCGAATTCGGCCCAGTAGTTTTTATGTGAATCCCTAATAAACTGATAAAACGACAAACGAACAGACACGAAATGTAAAAAAGTATGCATCATGTTCTCCACCGTCTATGTTATTATAATCTATTCAATTTACTTTTCATAGCTTTAATATAAAGACACTGATTGTTTAGAATTTTATCATATAATAGATACTAAGATGGAAACCTCGACCGTATAAGTGTAAATAAATGAATATCTGCATTCAGTTTCACAATCACATTTTTTCTAATATATTCTTCGCTAACTGTCGTAACGAATGCCCAGACGAACTAAATTTATAGCGTCCTGTAAAAAAGAGAAACCTATGTTTCAAAACCTTACCTCACTATAGTTAACCTTGTACCTATTTGAGCTCGCTTTCAAACATCTACAGTTAGGATCCTGTCGTTTTCTATAACATCGCCTAAATAGTGATTGAAAAGCAGCCGAAATTTGTCGATGATAATAAATGAAATTGGTACCAATAAACAAACTAAATACTAACATTTTATACACAATGCCCATCATAATTTGCTATTTTAACATTTTTTCTATTTGAAGATTTCTCTTGAGTAGGATCCAAATATTGCCAATGGATATCAATAAAAATGTTAGAGATTTTCAGATTCGATATTATAATAAATACATCAGTTTATACATTTTCAAAGCCATCATTTTTTACTGTTTTTAGCTACCTCTTTGAATTAGAAAAAACTACAGATAGAGAAGAGAAGCACACTATATAAGTATTACATATAATCGAATACAATAAAAGAAAACTTGACTTATTTGTATCGCATTCTACCCATAGTCCTTTAAGACTATAAGTAGAATACTGAGCCTAAATCATTGTCTTCTGGGGTAAGGTGCCCAGAAGGCTGGCTACGTTTCCTCGATGGATCGCCATACTGAACCGTTGGCCGAAGTAGGCACCAGTCTTCTGATCACCTGAAAAGTTAATGAGTCATTTTGATAAATTTTGCAGCATAAGCAAGCTTATGCAGTTCTAGTTACAAAATAAATGGATTTTTATCAGAAAATCCGTGCAAGAACGGAGAAAGAATACAATATCCTATGACCGTGCGGCCTGTCGTAAAAGTCGACAAAACAACCCACAGGCAGCTGTTAGTATATTTGTCTGACTAGATGGCCACCATCCCTGATTTAAACTATGCCACCGACACAACCTTGAGCTATGTTTATTACTAATTACATCTTAGTTTTTAATTATATGCTTTTTGTCAACATTCATATTGTTACGAGTTACTCAGGACTCAAATTAAAATGCCGTTGGAAGTACTATAGAATTAAGGTTAATTATACATTCTAGTATAAACTAACTGAAATAAAACTAATTGTAAATAAATATTAACTAAAATTAAGAGAGTGCCCAAAATGCTGGCCGCATTTCCGCGTTGGATGGCAACGCTGATGCGTTACCCTATAGAATTTATTATAACTATACAAACACGTATAACATAAGTACAAATATAACAAGACACTACTAGTACAAACTGCACGATTCAATAACACGCGCATTGTCCGACACTATATCGCTTATCAATCTACACGTCTTGCTTGTATCGAAACCGTCTCCTGGCTGCCCCCTTCCTCCTTTCGGGCATTGTTTTATACTAACTATACAATACAAAAAATCCACAACGTGGACTGGAGTTTCCAAGAAACCGTAATCTGCACAACTGGTTAATTATTCCTGCGAACGAACAACAAAGTCGAAGACCAAAACAATAGGCTATTGTCTAATTGAAAATTTTAAACACGAAGTAAACAAAAGAACTCCGAGTGCGGGAAGGGTAATAAACCAGGTGCGCATTTCTTTGTCGGTGTGTAACAATATTAATATATTTTAAGTTTTCGCGACTTGTATACATAGTAAAACTACGTTTTAACGGTTTTAAGCGAGGTAATTTATTTGATTTTGGTTAGTCCGACGTTTCAGCCACTTTTCAGTTGCCGTGGCAGACAAAGATGTCCAGTGTCAAAGAGTTACTTAACTTGTTAAAGTTTTATTTAGCTTACCGCCAACTTGTTCATTTTACATACATAACTTCACACCAGGTCCCTTGCGGGGTAGGCACGAACAACAGAGCGCCATACAGGCTTATTCTTACACACCTCACTTGCTTCTTTGACATTCATAGTCCTTGTCATGCCCGCTCGTCTGTTCTTAAGGCTCCTGACATCAGTTAGTTTTTAATTATATGCTTTTTGTCAACACTCATATATGTGGTTACGACTTATGTTGTTGTTAAATGTTGTAAAAGTTATGTTTACCTTGTTCATTTTAAATATTTAATTTTAATATCATTTACTCTATGGGAATGCGCAACGTCGTTATAACCAAAATCAAATCAATTACCGCGCTCAGAACCGTTAAAACGTAGTTATTTTATTTATTATACATATTAATTTAAAGAATTCTAAAATTTAATAATAATATTTTTTTCACTTTTGGGTTTAAGGTTAATGATTCATTATCTGACTGTGTCACGTTTAGGAATGTCCTATCAATTCATTGACCTTCTATCAATTATTAATTTATCTCTATTATTTATAAATGAAAATATAATCATGTATCAATCAACATGTTTTACTTAATAATCAATATTTAAATCTTCAGGTATTAATCATATTATTTTTAATATCAATGTAATCATAATATCAATAGTATCGGTAGTTAATTAATGTAAACAAAACAATTATTAATAGATAAATAATAATCAGTATAACTTACAATAATTGAGGTCTTTCACAGCAAGCTTATTCTTGTTTTTATCAATAATCATGACAGACATGTCTATCTCAGTTAATATTATTTACTAAGATAGACATGTCTTATTTATACTTTAGGTAATTAATAGTTATATTCAAATAAATAACTAAATAATTTGGCTTAATTTGGAAAATTGTTGTATAAAGGATAATTACTAATTTGTTTGTAAGTTTTATTCTTAGGCCATTAAATGATCTATAGTTTCATACAAAAATAGAATGAAGAAGCAATTTTATTTTATACACGAATTATAAACACCACGAAGTATATGTGGGTATTAGTTAAGTGTCATGTTTGTATTATGGGTAATATTTCTATCGGCCAGCTGTATACCCAAATCTTGTCATTTCGGTCGTCAGACTTTAAATTGACTACCTGTAATGCACGAACCGTTCAACTATATTACATAGAATTATAACTGCCACTTGGATATAAACTATACTCGTATGATCTTATATCTATCTTCTTTGGGATAAAATAGAGAAATAAGTCTCGTCTATATTTTGGTCCATGCATATCAAAATGTTCCATTATATCAATAAACGGTTACAGTTCTTGTTGTTTGACTACAGAATACAAAAATATGTAGTGTCATATATCAAATTTATCTTTCTTAACCCATTTTCATAGAGTTTTTTAAAAGTTCAAGAAGCTGAACTGTTTTTTCACCTTAAGTTTTAACAGTTAGAATGAGAACACATAGTTCTAATGACGTTAGAAGAGTAGCACATTTTATTCTTTATCTATACTTAAAAAAATGTAATGAATGAGTTTTGGTATTTGGGTACAGAATCTTAGACACGCTACTAACAAAAATGTAAAAGCAAAAGACTTCACACAGTCCATAACAATATGTTTGTAATGGGAATATGCAAGACAAACACAGTTCGTGGTTCAAACACTTATAAAATACCCAATCTGCTTAAAGCTCAGACAAGATTTCTTTTCATTGCCCAAAGCAGACAATCATGGCATGTCCGTCAGGCATCAGGGCCGTCTGGCCCACCTAATAGGAAATGGTTACCATCACCTACTCGGGTCGGCAAAGTCAGGGCCGTTGCCAACATATTGGCAGCCCAAAGGCAATTAGAACCTGGTTACTGACGTCAGAATACCAGGTGAGGTTGTTGTGGAGACATGCTTTAATTGTTTTGTGGGAGCAATTCACACCGGCAAATGTTCTACCACCTACCTCTGGGTTTTTTTGTCGACTTCTTTTTACTGCATGTGTTCAGCAGACAGGCAGATGGCCCACCTAATGGAAAGCGGTTAACATCGCCTATGGACATTTGCAACACCAAAGACGTAACAAATGCGCTGCTGCTCTCTTGAGAGTCTGGAGTAGTACAACAAGCTGCCCGGCCGGTAAGAATTAGTACTGTTTCACCATTCCTGCATGGATAAAAGACCTTTAAACTCAGGGAACAATGATGTCAACTATGCTGTGAAGCAGAGTAGAGTAAGAATATACTCGGGCTGGTAATAAATTAAAGAGGCCATTGATGCGAACTAGACTTAAATGTGAATGATCATAGATACCAGGAATGTAGATTTCGCCGAAACCAATGCATTAGAGACTGGACGCAAAATTGTAATAAAGCGTTTGACTAAGTACCGAGAATCATTAGTAATATCTCAAATGCTTTCGACTTATTTTGACACACTGGCCTTGTTGATAAGCCTACAGCAAATGTTTGCTTGTTCCATGGCTGGTTATAAAATTTCCTCGCGGTCGGATCCATACCGGTTAGGCTATGAAATTTCCCTATTTTCTTTAATTCTGTTGATATGTTCCTCATCCTTATTAAAAGTTATCAACTGATTGCCCAAAACATCTTTATTGTTAAAACATACATTAAATATTAAAATATCATAAAATGATGCTTTGAATAACATTGTCATTTTAAAGCTTGAAATATTCAACATTGCAGCGTCTAATAAATAGTTCTTAATTAATAAAAACAATCGATATATTTATTATAGATAACTTCCACCCCTAGGTTAAATCGTCGGAAGCGAGCGCGTTGCGGTAGGCTGACGTCATCATGTAGGACTGATCCAACCAGTTTTTGTTCGAGGTCCAATTTAGTGTTTGATTCTTTATGCATAACTCGCTCTGAATCCTAAGGTCGTCTGAGATTCAAGGACAGAAGTGTTAATTACCAACCCCACATGTTTGTTTCGTACACTTTTTTGTAAATCTATATATATTCTTCGATTACATTACAATACAAGATGTATATAATCACAATATAAAAACACATCATATTTATTTGAAACTAGCTGTCACGGCAGACGTCGTCCTGCCCGGAAATGCTTCAATGGATATGCCGACAACAGCGCCACCTACCGAGTCCAATTATGAACCAACTCAGAAACCTTATTTGGCTCACACACAACACTTTGTTAAAGATCATTACATGATCAAATGTATATATAGTTTACGATTCTATAAAGGACATACAGACAAACATTCATTCTTATTTATAAGAAGAAGAATAATAGCTATGCTTGCATTAGCACTCGTATCTTCTGAATCCAGCATGACGCTGAAACGAAACACAGGAAAGTTAAAGATAAAATTCCCGATTTAAGCCCTAAAGTTTTCATTGAAATCCGTTGGGCCGTATCGGGGATTATTCGAGTCAAACTTTGAGATCAGTACAGATACAATAAACTTAAAACGCTGATTTATAATCTGGTATTGTATAAAAATAGCAATAGTCACTTAAATTTTAGCACATCTTTTTTAAAATACAGACAAACGTATTTCTATTCTCTGACGTAATGAATAAATAAAATATGTACTATAGAATGACATTAACCATCATAAATTAATTCCCTTCAAAATATGTTCATCTTCAGTACAGTCCCTGGCACAATCCTTGAGCAGTAGTGCGAACAGTGGAGTTTGTCTTTTTAGAAATATAAGGTTTTATTGTCCCTTTCAAGTAAAGACACAAAAACATAATATCGTCTATATGTCGATAAATTTCATTACATTGGTTGCGATCTTGGCGTATAGTCCCTACAGTTCCGTCGACCGCTCAAAACTCTTACCGGGAGCTATACTCAGTAACTTATAAATATAGTTTAAAAAATCCAGAACTTTATGGACTCAGACGAGTAAAAGTATAGACGGAGCCTAAGTGAACAAAAGAATCAAATGAAGTGAAACTTTTTTAAAACTTAGGTACGTAAACTTATCTAGTATACTATATATAGTATATATAGTTAATAACTAGGTGGCACTGAAAGTTTTTAGGATCGGCCAGTTAGAAACATTGGCAATGAAAACTTCTTTTAAATTTCGATTATAGAACTATGTGGTTATCTAATGTAACATATTGCATTCATTTGTCATTCGTTTTTGTAAATTGGCAGCAATTACAGAATTCTTATTACACCTCAAAATGAATTTAACGCAAGAAAATTTTCGGTACGTGATTTATTACGACATTAATTGTGGTCTTAATCAACAACAAATCTATGGTAGACTTCGATTGGCATTTAATTATGAAGCCCCATCTCGTGTCACTGTTTAAAATTGGTTTAATGACTTTAAGCGTGGGCGTAGTGATGGTTTGCGTGAGGGAACGTCCTTCGACAGCGATATCTGAATATAATAACATTAGTGCTGTGCGATACATGATACAGGAAGAGAAGAGTTACCTACTAGCAGATGCGGGCAAGCATGGACATTGTGAGTCAAATACTAAAAATATTACAAGAACAGTTAAACGTCGGGAAGCTTTGTAACAGATGGATTCCCCATACTTTGACCGAAGACCAGAAATGTCTTCGCATAGACTGATGTCGCTAAATGTTAGAAAATTTGAACGGAGGTGACTCGAATGCCGTATTTGAGATCGTCACAGGTGATGAAATATTTTGCTGTGAAACCGTGCCCAAAAGACAATTTGCTCAGTAGGTGTTTCCTTTTGAAGATCGCTAACTAAAGTAAAGAAAGGAAGAAGTCAAGGAAAAAAGATTATTGCCATGTTCTTTGATCGGAAAGGACATTTCGCGATAGTTGTGCTGGAATATGGAAGGACAGTGACTGCAGACTGGTATACTAATTACAGTTTGCCTGTTGTCTTGGAAAATGTTCGAGAGCAGCGGTCGCGAAGTAGGGTCCTCCTTTACCACAACAATGCTTCTGCGCGCTATTGAATATATAAGTATGGCAGGTGTCGAGATAATTCATTCTTCACCAATCTTGTTACATTTCTTGTCTGTTTGTCGTTATGTCTGTTTCTTCGGGTTTCACTTAAATACTACTGAGCCGATTTTGATGCGGTTTTCGCGGATCAACAGAAAATTATTGGATTTAAAATCTACGACACTTTTTGTCCTGTGAATTGAACGCGATTTTTTCTAAGATTGATGTAAAATTGCCAGATAAAAAAATTCCAATGTGATTTATTGGCTAATCGATATTAAAATTTTATGTAATAAAATATGTGATATATTTATCCTTCGTTTCCCGCGGGGATGTTCCCGGGAGTGATTTTCATTTTTCCGGTGCTTAAAAATTAGCTTATTAGATTCTTAAACAATAGCTTACATTCTTTTTTAAATGCTACGGTACTTCGTATCTCGGGAATCTCGCTGGAATTACAAGTCAATCGTGGAATAAGTCACGGACATATCCTAGTATTATATAAAATTATTAGAGCTAGGCATGATGCCGAGAAGTTTCTTGCGCCGCTTCTTCTCTTCAAGCTACATGTTTCGAAGCGGTGGTGAATTAGATTACGCTCCCATAGATTAAATAAACAAAAACTAAAAGTAAATAATTAAAATGAACAGGTTGGCGTTAGGCTAAATAAAACTTTAACAATTCTCATTGACATATGACGTCTTTGTCTTCCGTGACTACGGCTACAGAAAAGTGGCTGAAACGTCGGAATAATAAAAATCAAATACATAGGGCTCTTCGCCGCATGAGGAATCGGAAAGCTGTCGGAGCCGATGGAGTCCCCATCGAAGCCTGGAAGGCGATGGGTCCTCGTGGTGTGGGCATTTTAACAAACCTTTTTAACCGCATACTCCTCACCGGAAACATCCCGAGCCAATGGAGACTGAGTGTTATCACCCCAGTCTTCAAAGGTAAGGGATCGGTGCAGGAGTGCGAAAACTACCGCGGAATAAAGGTAATGTCCCACACCATGAAGCTCTTTGAGCGCATAATCGACTCTCGGATCCGGCAGGAGTGCACTGTCTCGGGATGTCAATATGGGTTTCGCCCCGGGCATGGTACCATGGACCCTGTTTTTGCCCTAAGGATCATCATGGAGAAATACAGGACGAAGAATACGCCTCTGCATTTCCTGTTCTTGGATCTGCAGAAGGCCTTCGACTGTGTTCCTCGCGTGATGATCTGGTGGGCACTGAGGTCCAAAGGGGTACCAGAAACCTATATTGACATTATCCGGGATATGTACCGTGATTCCGATTCCTTAGTTCGGACCGCTGTTGGCGACACTACACCCTTCCCCATTACCGTAGGCGTGCACCAGGGATCGGTCCTTAGCCCGTTTCTGTTCAGCGTGATATTAGACGAAGTCTCGAACAGCATCAGAGATGCGCATGAGCAACCTCCATGGTTGCTCATGTATGCTGATGATATCGCGCTGGCAGATTCGGACAGGGGGCGCCTGGTGCGACGCGTAAATGTGTGGAAGGGGTCGCTAGAGAACGGCGGTCTGAAACTCAATGTGGCGAAGACTGAGTACTTGGCCTGCAATACCACAGATCCCACATCCGTGCGCATAGGCGAAGATACGGTCGAGCGCACGGATCAGTTTAAGTACTTGGGATCTGTCCTTAGTGCGTCCGGAGATATCGACCTCGACGTCAAGGCCCGTATTACTGCAGCTTGGGCCAAGTGGCGTGAGGTGACAGGTGTCATTTGTGACCCCAAAATGCCGGTCAAAT
The DNA here is from genome assembly GCA_012273795.1 of Dendrolimus punctatus. Taxonomy (NCBI): domain Eukaryota; kingdom Metazoa; phylum Arthropoda; class Insecta; order Lepidoptera; family Lasiocampidae; genus Dendrolimus; species Dendrolimus punctatus. Next base: position 6,944,445 of record CM022533.1, on the reverse strand, counting down.
TAAAAGGGCAGGTCTATAAATCTATCATTAGACCTGTCCTTTTGTATGGCAGTGAAGCGTGGCCTGTACTTGAGCGACACAAGCAAGAACTGCGTGTCACGGAGATGAAAATGCTGCGTTGGATGTGTGGAGTGACGCGGAGAGACCGTGTCAGAAACTCCCGCATCCGTGGCAGTCTTCATGTCCGTGACATAGCAGACAAATTGCAGGAGTGTCGCTTACGTTGGTACGGCCACGTTTTACGGAGACCGGCTAATTATGTGGGGAACAAATGTCTAGCCATGCCACCTCCGCCAGGTCCCGGACGAAGGGGAAGGCCCAAGAAATGTTGGCTTGACGTCGTGAAGGATGACATGCGTGCCAATGGTCTCAAAACGGGGGATGCCGAAGACCGCGCGAAGTGGAGTAGAAAAAGCAGGAAAGCGGACCCTGGGCGTCGGAGTGAACGCTCCGAACGCAACCGGGATTTAACGCTCGGATGATGATGATGACAATACCGCACTTAAAACATTTAAAATGTTGTTTTATTATATAAGATACACTGTAAAAATTCTGGGAGGGTAAGTAAAAATTATAATTTTTGTTACTTACCAGTATCACGCTTGTATGACGTTAATGCTACAAAATATACAATAATATCTGCCCATAAGTGTCCCACTACTGGGCTCGGGCCTCCCATTATAGGGGGAACGGACAGTATACCCGCCACGCTTGTCCAATACGGCTTGGCAGGTTTAACATATCGGTTATCTCGATATGCAGGTTACACACGATGTTTTCCTTCACAATCGTTAGCACGTGTTAATTGTAACAATATGTATATTCGCTCAGAAAACTGCCTAAGTGGTGCATGCGTTCCGGCCAGGATCGAACCCGCGCGTTTTAAGTTTGGGACGCGTGCGCTAGCCATTACGCCACTAAGACTTTACATAACGACGACGACGACGCTACAACATAATACAATATTTAAAAAAGCGTAATTCAAATTAATGAGACGCTAAATCAAATTATGATCTGGAGGCTAATATAGTTTTTAAGTTAATTTATTTTTTTAACTTGGACAACAACCCCCATAAATATAGAGAACAAAATATTTCGACAAAGTTAAAGATATATAGAAATCACATTTAAATCCGGTAGGACAATTTTAATAAAATATTAAAATAGATAGCATCACTATTATGGGCACTCTGCCCCAATCAAGAAGTACAGTAAGTAAATTAGTTTATTACATATTTCAGTTAATACATTTTATTAAGGAAATAAAACGATATTTAAAAAAAAAATCAGTTTATAATAGCTATTTATCTAGAAATTGTTATATTTTATGTGGGAAAATGTTGCAAGAATTTGAAATTCCACTATGAGACATGATGCTGTAAAAAGGCTCTTCCTTTTATCTAGTTGCAGTCATTTTAAGTAAGCAATAAGTATTAACAAATATAATCATAAATATCTAACGGACACTGCCAATCAAAACTTTTTCTGTTTAAGAAATAATGTACACTTAAGTGAACTATGAACCGTAAGGAGTAAGTACAAGCGTCTTCACAAGACTAAGTATAATCGAATAGACCGTATAATGTCAGGTATTAATTCATTTTTATTAAATTACTTTACTTACGTTTTATTTTACTTGGTTTTTCATTAGGAGTCCAAACTAGCCAAAACTATAAAATAAATAGTCCATTCAAACTGTCTCTAGCAAACAGACGTTTAATTCAGATTAAGTTTAGGACTTATTTGTAACAGTCAAAACGCCTCGAATGTTTAGGCATGATATAATCCAGCAGTAGTACATACAATACAGCCATAATTTTGAAGTAAGGAACCCTTTTTGGGAATCGAATCCGATGCTGTGATACAATATCCGTTTGGATGACACAACCTAGCAAATGTTACAAATCTGCGCTGCGCTGGGTAGCCGCATCATACCAACCTAGTGAGCATAATCAACGCAATGGTCGAATAAATGAATGATGTCACAGAAGGAGGTGGCGGAAAGATAAAGGGGAGACGCAGCTTTCTCACTACTGATCGGCCGTCGCAAACCAAGACGTCGAAGGAGGAATTACCATCAACTCCTTCTGCTTTGACAACGGCTTCGAGTGGCGAGAAGGGAATCTCACCGCTCCAATAAAGCCCCTAAGACGGCGTTGTGATGTTTCTGCACGCGCGTCGAGTGAAGTACTCACAGGGGGTGGAACACCCGACTATCAGAAATGATAACAGATCGTTGTAAATAGAACAGCTTCAAAAATAGACTTATGAACTTATGAATGGATTGGACGTCACATCCTGTTAACACGCAGATTGTACAATTAAGGACAGAATGGACGCGTGCGGTGAGATGCGCAGGCGATGCAATATAGGTCAAGGAACCCGTCCCCTTGCAGCCTCCTTGAAACAGCACGGCCAATCACCACAGTTACGAACCGTTCGTTTTTTTTTCGAATCAAATCATTTTATATTTACGTAGGTATCACTTGACCACCCGACTGGGGTTATCTGGTCATCGACAAGGACAAATTTAAATATTACCATTTTAAATAAGGAAGGGCACCACAATACTGCATATTTCTTTAATTTTTTAACGTTCTCGTATTGTCAGTAAAAACGAAATCTTTAATCATAGTTATAGGGTATTGTTTTTAAGTAATAAATTTACGTTTATATCGAATAAAATCTTAAGTGTTTAGTGACATGTGCCTTTTCAGCCTGCCACAATACTAGTTCACTTAGGGTTAACAAAATCCAAATGCTGGGACTTATTTTAGATTAATCAAACTTTTGTCTGGTATCCATGCTATTAATGAGTATATTATACGGACTTGGTACAAAAATCGTGCAAAACCGTATTTAAAGAACAAAAATACACGTGTGATTTTATACATTCCATTCAATAGATCTGTACAGAAACCTTCTACTAATAGAACTTCAGACACATATAGGAACAACCAGCTTTGATGAAGAAAGCTTTAAAAAAGGTGTCATACGAGTAACCAACATTGTTAAAAATCTGATGAAAATCTTACACAAATGCTATACAAATAATCTAAAGACAACAGAGACGCTATAACTATATTGAGGGTTTTATAACAAATGGGTGTAAAAACAAAAGTGCAGTTTTACACAAGGGGCAAAATTGTGAATAAAACAAAACTAGTTGATTGTAAAATTTGAAATTTGGAATACACTTCTTTTTAGGTACATTTGCATACTAGTAAGACTTTCTAAATCGTAACATGCATAGTTTTAGTAAACTACCAAAAATATGGCATTTTTGCGTATTTTATGAAGCCCTCGATAGATACCGTTCTGGTGAAATCTATATACCAACATATCTGATATATAGAACCCGCCAATCTTCCTAGACTAGCGTTGTAGACATAAAGTATGTTCTTTTAAAATTAAAGAGCTTCGAGCCTTGGAATACGGCCATTATATGTTAATATCATTTTATAGTATAGTAGATAAGAAGAAATAGACAAGAAAGGATGATATGAGAAAAATATATGTTACTGTTTTAACTAGTATAGATATTATTTGCGCGGGTTTTGAATTTAATACCTGTGCATAATATGGAAAAAAAGAACCATAACTAAAATATAAAATAAAATTCCTATATTAATATCTACATATTCATTAAATATTTGATATAAACAAGGCAAAGTTTCAGGCAGACCTACGGTACATATTGTAAAAAGGGTCATTTTTGATTAGGATAACCATCTTTTTAATAAAGGTTTTCACTCAAAAAGGTCTGTAATTTAAAAATAAATGTCAATATACAACTTATCAAATGCGATATTATATTATAGGTATATGTAAAATTTCTTTGTTAAACCTTGTGTTAGTTCAAATACCTTAAAAAAAGACCACGAAAGTTTATAACATAATAATTACAGGGCAATGATATGTTGACGAGTTTATTGCACTTCTTCTACTTTATAAAAAAAGTTGCAAGGCAGACTCATGATTCTAAATACTAACCATTTTGAAATAGTACTATATGTATTTCATTTTCATGCAAAGTATGCAAATTTATTAAAGTTAAGAATTTACTAATTCCGAGTGGATGTTTATGTAAAAAGAAGTATATCCTCAACTGGACCAATTAAGAGAATTATTTTCTTATTTTGAATTCCATTGTGTTCATTGAATCGGTTTCACGGATTAAAACTGCTCTTTACATTTTATCAATTTTGCTTATCTTAATATTGTTCGTATTGACGTAATATATTATTTGTTTTGTAAGATCGGCCGTATGCGTGACAAGGACAGTGAAGGAGTCCATAGTACCTATAAACGTCCACTATTTTTGACACTTGGCTATAGAAATTTAAAAAAGACATAAAGCCTATAAAGATCCCACTGCTGCGGTGGGACTTCTCGATTTAAGGTAATGGATGGTATACCCGACACGCTTTTATAACGAGGGGGAATGTGATTGAGGACCTCGCTACGTTATTGAGGGATTCGCTACATTGGGGTGGTAATAGTTAGGTGGATGTGCTATGATCAGTCGGAGATATCCACTAATTCCCCTTGCTGTTTCTTCTTTCGCCTTATTCCAGGGCTACGGGAACGAGGAAGCAAGAACAACTCCGTAAGCCCTGACAGGAGTTGGACTCATAGACCTTTTAGACTGCTAGCGTTCTGCTGCTCTCCGATATCCTTAGACCCTTCAACCAAGGTCTAAGCCGATATCCGACAAGCTTGTTCAAGTAGAGTAACGGTTTGTATGTACCAGTTATTCTCACAATATTTTCCTTTAAAGCACGTGGTAATTTTAACACTATACCTACACAGAGGTCCAGATAATGCTAAGCGATACTCTCTTATAGGCCTAAATTCAAACCAAGGTCATTAAAATGAGTCGTAGATAGTTTAGCCACTAATTTATCACGAGTTTTAGAGACTTTTTTATTCTTATATATCGTATACATCACCTAATTCTATAAGTAGAAAATAACGCGTAAGAATAGTTTACAAAATCCTTGTTTCTTAGTAATCTACCTTATTTCTTATGCCTCTTCGTATAACCTTTGAAGAGACTGTCGTCGTCATTTTGAGTACTCTGCCGCCTGAATTTTTTTATTTATTATACGGCCTATTTTCATAAATAGGCAATAAGCCGCAAGCACAACCTTAATATAAGATGAAGAGAAGGTGTAGCTCAATTTGAAATTTCAAAAGTTGACACATTTAAATTTGTATGGATTCAGAATTTTTATAGTCTCTTTTAATTGATATAAGGTATTATTTAAGAAATAAAATCGTAATTAATTAAATTAGTATAACACATACCGCCCGCCAGCCCGATGGACTGACGACCTGCGCAAGATCGCCGGCAGGGGCTGGATGCGGAAGACAAGAGACCGGGATATGTGGCGCGTACTTGGGGAGGCCTACGTCCAGCAGTGGACTGAATTTGGCTGAAGATGATGATGATGAACACATACCTAAATACGTCCGAATTAAAACATGTAGTTTCAAATGCAACAGGCGATATAGGGCTGCGCGACTTTTTATTTAAATGCAATTCAATTTTCATTAGTTTTTAGTTCCGCAAATACTTCAATTCAAAACTGAACAAAAGTTTATATAGATAAGGAAGAATTATTTTTGTTGAAAACCTCTACTGTAAAAGGAATGTATTCGTGTTTCCACAAGAACTACCTCATTTACCATTAGTCAAATATAGAGTTAGACTGAGGCTTCTGTAATATAGGTCCCGCTTTTATCTGGTGCATATTTGCTTGAAGTACTAGCAACATTGTTGCAAGTAATAAATATGCTTTTATTAGTCATAGTCCATTGTATACGAGCATTCAAACTAATTTCTTCGTAATGCCGCCACTTGAGCTTAATCCACACTATTATGACTACTTACAGCTAGCATTCGGAGAATTTTGGTTGCTTTTCTTAACAATTTTACAACGTTGTCTTTTCTTTTTAATCTGATGTGGTAGTAAATTTAATCGGTTCGAAGATTGGGAGCGACAGTTGCTCTTTAATTGCGGGATGAAACATTATCAAGGAATATTAGAACAGAAATGTTAATACTGTTATGAGCTACATAGGGCTCGAATTAAAATGCTGTTGGAATTACTATACCTAGAGTTTACTAGAACTGTTCAAAAACGTATAAAACAGGCACAAATATAACTGGACACAGTTACAGTACAAACTGCACAATTCAATAACACGCGCAAGGTCCGTCACTATATCGCTCATCGAATCTACGTCTTGCTCGTATCGTAATCCCAACCCTCCGTTCGGGTATTGTTTTATACTAAGTATATAGTACAAAAACGACCGCGTACGCTGGGGTTTTAACAGTATTTGCACAACTGCCTAATTATTCCTGCGAACGGCCGGTAATGTCGACAACAATAACAATAGGCTATTGTCTAATTTCAAATTTTAAATACGAAGTAAACACAGGAGCTCCGAATGCGGGAGGGGCAATAGAGCAAGTAGGTGCGCGTTTCTTTATCGGTATGTAACAATACGATTAAGTGCTTATTTAATAGTATCGATTAAGTGCTTATTTAATAGTATCGATTAAGTGCTTATTTAATAGTATCGATTGATTGCCAACGATTTGTAATTGGTATATCTCTTACGGTTTGTTAAAATTGTGAATAACGTATGTGATGTTTTAATCGGCATTTCATTCAACCCTTCCTATACGTAGATATAGTTACCGGCACGTAAGTTGGCAACAATTTTCGAAGTGGGGGAAGTTCGCGCACGTACAATTTCATACATTTTTACATGCGCGAACTTCCCCCACTACCCCATAACCTTGCCAAGTTACATGCCGGCGATTGTACCAATATAAACATTGAATCTTGATTTTTCGATGGAAAACTTTTGGGAAAATTTAAGCGCCGGCGAATGACAGCCCTACGCCGCGGTGCGCGTGATCTTGCCCTCGGCTCATCTAAGTTATAATTGCAAAGCATAATGGCGTCAGCGTCGCAGCGACACTGACCTCTCGCGTTTCAAGTACGCACGGTCGTTACCATCGCTCCCACCATGCACCAATAACTAAATGCAATGAAGTTGATATCATTCCAAAACAAAGTATCTTGATACGTAGACTTGATACAGTCCCAAAAACATTATGTCATCATCTAACAACTATAATACAATGATATTGTTACGAGTTGCAGTCCTCGAATTGACATGCCGTTACAATTACAATAGAATTTATTAGAACTATACAAACACGTATAACACAGGTACAAATATAATAACACGCGCAAAGTCCGTCATTAAATAGATCACCAATTGTAGTACAAATGTCTTGCCTCGGTTGTGCTTATCGCTTGACTACCTCACCCCTCCGTTGAGGTATTGCTTCATACTGTACAAATACAACATATCTGTAGACTGAATTTCTAAGAATCACACCTGGCTAACGACTACCATAATTACAATACACAATGGGCTATTTGTCTAATTACAAATTTTAAATACAAAGTAAACATAAGAAGATGGTCATGAAAGCGGTTTAACGTTATTAGCTCAAACATCAACGGGTAATAAAAGTGCTTTGTTTACAAATGTTAGGAGCCTTAAGAACAGACGAGCGTGCATGACAAAAGCTATGAATGTCAAAGAAGCAAGTGAGGTGTGTAAGAATGGACCTGTGTGGCGCTCTGTTGTTCGTGCCTACCCCGCAAGGGACCTGGCGTGAAGTTATGTATGTATGTATCTATGTATATGTTTACAAATATGCTGGTGGCCCAAATTGTAACAATAAAAAATAAGCGTGTTCGAGAGACAATACAGAAAAAAATTACATTCATAATAAGTCATATTTCCTATGAAAATAAAATAGAAAAAGATTTAAATTATACAGCGGATTGATGTAAATATTTAACCTATTGCGCAAAGGAAACCAGTGATTAACACAAGACGGCGCCGATTCCAAGAATTTTTTTATCGCACCACGAATCTTACCTCTGCTATTCTCATACATCGTGGTTTTAAAAGCAATTCAAGTTTCGAATCAAACAATTTTATAAAGCCAAAATATTTTTAAAGAAATAAAAACTTATAAAAATAGGTAATAAACACAAGTTGTACTGTAAGTTGCACACCTTTTTGACATTTTCTAAAATGTGGGCCTCAGATTTGTAATTTTTTCATATCAGAGGTAAATTATAATAGAGTAGATTTTGTTATGTCTTAGTGAATAGCTTTATTTTTACTTTCATAAAAACTTAATTACGTTTTTTATACATCGGGAGCGACGCCACGGACAAAAGCGTATACTTATAAACCTTCCTTCAAAAAATGACCTATCTGATGGTGAAAACCGCTTAAAAATTCGTAGCTTGGCTTGAGAGGAGTTAGAGGATATACAAACAGACCGATGAGGAAAGCGTCTTTGTTTTATGCTATGTAAATAAGATGAAGGTCACTCTTAATTTGCATTTTTTTCGCGATTTCATTTCAGTATTGCTCTGTATCTAATAAAATTCGTTTCTTGTCACATATAATTAAAACAAACCCTTAGTTTCTAGCATAAATGAATATGATATACAAAGACAGACGGAAAACATATATATTATATTGTTACAATTTGGGCTACCTGCAAACAAAGCACTTTTATTACCCGCTTTGAGCTAATAACATAGAAGCGCTTTTATGACCGACTTCTTTTGTTTACTTTGTGTTTAAAGTTTATAATTAGGAAAACATCACGTTGTGTATTGTAATCTTTTATGGTAGTCATTAGCCAGGTGTGATTCTTAGAAATTCAGTCGGCGCGGCCCAGACACAATTGTAATTGTGCAGTATAAAGCAATGTCCCAATGAGAGGGGCAGTCAAGCGATAATCGCAAGCGAGACAAGACGTGTGTACATTCAATAAGCTATATAGGGACGGACTTTGCGCGTGTTGTTGAATCGTGCATTCCGTTTGTACTGGTTGCGTCCAGTTATATTTCTACCTTTGTTATACGTGCGTACGGATGTACGGATGATTAAGGTGCACTTTATCTTCTTTCAGCGGATGACTGTGGTAATGAGTAAAACAAACGTCTTTCTGCTACTGGTCTTTATTAGCGACTGCACAAAGACAGTTTTTAATATATAATCAAACTATGACATTATTCACACATACAAAACTACGCTTCATACGAAATATGAAGATATTCTCAACTAAGCTTCACGAAGTATTTATTATGAAACATTCCTATGAAAAGTGGTTTAATACATAGGTATATATTCAAGCAAAGAGCATTGAGAATACTTTATCTATATCGATATATACACTCATGGTTTTATTTTAAACGTTTAAATGAGACGGTACAATTGACTTTCGATACTCTCAAAGTATTAGTCATTCGAACAAAGACATATTGCACCTACCTACCTATAAATAAAAAACATATTTAGGTACCTTCGTAAAGTTCATTGGCTGCGGATCATGGAACTTACTAAAAACATTCGATGCTCGAAGTTGATTTAACTAATAAATGACACTCGTTTTATGCGATTGATTTATATGCAGTATCTGCAATTTACATACATTATGATGTATTTGAATATTATATACATAAATATTAAATAAATTATTGTTAAACTGTTAAGTTATCTACATTTAGTAAATTTGCCTATTTCAGCAGTGTATAGAATTACAGGTTGATTTCAAGGATATTGAAAATTTGTTAAGTATCTCAAAGTTCTGTTATTAAAAGATAAAATGGAACCATATGGTATGACTCGGATGTTTGTGTGCCACAGTAAATTACCAAGGAAATACTAAGTGCCTGCTTCTTTACTCTGCAGGATTCAGGCTAGCTATAACAACACTATTAGTTTGATGTGCCTATTCTCAATTATTCTGCTAGCAAATGTTAAGCTAGCACAATGGTTATAACAAAACTTTAGGCTATATGTTCCCTAGATTTAAGTATGTCTAATTTTGTGTAATTCCACTATGTAAAAATTATTATAGAAGTGAGAAAATTGAAATACAAAAGTTGAGTAAAAAGCGTCAAATCGAAAGGCTTTATTAATTAGCACACTTAATTTTTTCTTTTTTTTCCTGTTTAAAATCAAACCTTGTACTCGCAAAACTCGCCTCTAGAGGGTTTCACTGTCATTGTAATCGATTTATTCAATACGAATTCAAAAGTTTTTATTCAAAATAAGTTACACTGGAGAACACTTTTTGAAGATCATACATATGGGTTAAAATTTAATTTTACTTCCTGCTCTATGTACATCGCTTCACAACGTGTTATTGCTGTTAAGGAGAAGAAGCGGCAAGAAACTCCCCAGCAACACGTCTAGCTAAAATTGTTTTTCTTCATATTTCTGGTTCTATTTATATATCAAGTTCATTTTTTTTTACAGACGTATGTTACAGAAGAAACTTTTGAAGAATAAATGGAGTTGTAGCAAACAGTGCATATTCATTCATTACTTAATATGTCGCTTTATGCAGGAGTATCGATCTAGAATACAGACTTTAAAAACTAATATTAATTTACTAACATTTTAAAACTCTATTTTGTTCATAAAAGAACCACGAGACGAAAACTATCTCACGCATAATCTTAACTTCACACAAGTAGTCTATAAATACAGGCCTAAAATATTGTAACATTTTTATTCGGCGTACTTGGAAACCGCATCAAAGTCTCCCGCCTACATCTCAAGTAATTTATGTTATTAGGCAACAAGGCAGTGCCAGACCGGAAATTAATTGAATACCAAATAAATTACATCCGTATATATTGTGACCAATACCTTGATTAATGCTTAAGAAAAAGCATTTTTTTATTGATAAATAGAATGTGACAACGGTATGAGATTATACTATTTTATTCAATAGCTGTTGCTTAATTTTTTTACATAGTATCGGAATCTTAGAGACTATTAGATTTAATTTTGAGGTATTATTACGCAGAAGTGCAGTCTGACCGCAGCACTTCCTGCCTTCTCCTGTTTACATTGAAAATGTGTAGGTGAACTCTTAATTAATTCCACAAAAGTAAACCGATTATAGTGCACCAAAACTGTAATAAACTTTTAAGTACACCAACTATTTTATTTTTAAAGTAAAATCATTTAAAAGTGTTTTCTTGGATAGATTTTCTTGTTACATAGACAACTACCTCTAAGAAAATACTACCTTTCGATTGTCTAATATGTCCTTAACTTAAGCAAACAATTGGTACACACCCATATATATATATATATATATATATATATATATATATATATATATATATATATATATATACCTAGGTGAATTTAAAAAAATAGAAATATATATAAAACCTTTTTGAAAGAAGTTCGAAATCCAGAGTGTCAGTCACACAACATTTATGCTAATTGTCACTTGTTTTAGTCAAGTTGTTCACAAGTAATAATTCTTTTTGTATAAGCAGTTGCTAAAAATGCAAAACAATGGATAAAAGTGAGTTATTTGTGGTACTAAAATATCTCAGTTTGTAAAAAGTGTCTTGGTAAGAATTTTTTTCGAACATTCAGCAGATATTAGGTGATATTGCTGTATGTACCCTATTCTACGGTTCTGTACCGGGTGGCTAAATTTAAAAGAGGTAGATCAAACTGTAAAGATGACCCGCGGTATGGGCGGCCTTCAACCTCTGTTACTGAAGAAAATGTCAAAGTGGTTGAAAATATGGTTTTGGAATACAAAAGAATAACTATAAAACTTATAGCTGAGATCCTTAGGATGTCTTTTGGTTCAATCCATTTAATTCACTGGGGTTCCAAAAAGTGTCGACAAAGGTGCCACGAATGTTAACCGACGAAAATTGAAACGAAAATGTTCCAGCGTCTTTGGGATAATTTTTGCCATTGCCTTGTGACCATGAATAAAACTTGGGTCCACCGTTGCGATCCTGAAACTAAGAGACCATGCTTTATCTCTTGGAAACGACCATCCTCTCCATTCGTTAAAAACTTTGCAAGCGGATAGTTTTTTTTATTGCTCGAGTTCAGCACACAGGCAGACGGCCACTTAATAGGAAGTGGTTACCATCGCCTATGGACATTTGCAACACCAAAGGTGCTACAAATGCGCTGCTGTTCTCTTCAGGGAGACTGGAACCTGGTTACTAATGCCTGAACACAACTCAAAGTTGTTATGGCGACATACTTTAGACCAGGGGTGGTAGCCATCCAGTTGAGCAAATGCCCTAACACCTAGTTATGGGTTGTTTTGTCGCCTCTTACGACAGGCCGCTCGGCTGCAGGAAATTGCATTCTTTCTCCGTTCCTGCACAGATAAAATAGTATAGTAAAGTAATTATTTTTATTGATTACATACCAAAAGGTCAGACGATTAATGAACCTTATTATGCAAATTTAATTTTGAAGGCGCGTGAAGCTATTAAAGCAAAACATCGTGGAAAACTGTTGTTGGGCGTGTTGCTTCTTCACGATAATGCTCATCCTGCTCATGGATCGAAAGTTACGCTCAACATAATCCGCTGATCTCCTTGAACACCCACCACATTATCTGGACTTAGCCCCAAGTGCCTTTCACTTATTCTCAAAATTAAAAGAGGAAATTCGTGGAAGTAAACTTTACGATAATGACGCAACTATGACTGCCGTAAAGTTTCTCTAGACTCCAGAAAATCTATGTTTTTCGTAAGGAATGAGAAAGTTAGAAACTCGTTACTATAAATGGATTACACTAGAGGACGATATTATTATTATTATTATATATTTGTTCAGATTTTTGCGTTTTTTAATATTGATTCAAAGAACATTTTTTCCAATATTTTTCCTTGCCTCAATTACTGTATGTCGGTAAACAATGGTGTAACTGACATGAGAAAATTTGCTGAGAGTCACAAAGACAAACACATATGACAATTACATAATAATATTTTTACCAAACTGGCTGAGATTTCCTAACCTCTGACACTAGACAATTATTCTTTGTTTCAATTATTTCAAATGAAAAAGTAATTTCGAATGCATGAGCCGTTACCGGGAATTATAATGGGTAAAAGAGACGGGGGGACCTTAAGGCCAAAGAACTGTAATTAGTTGAGATATGGCTTAAAAAAGTTTTAAATTTTCCTATTATAAAATGGAAAACATCAGCCATTCTATAAGGAATACGAGACATCTTAAAAATAGGATCAGAAGTAAAATGAGTTTTCAATCGGATTAATTCATTGAAAATAACTAAATCCACTGCAAATATAACAAAATATGAACACAATAAAATATATCCTTAAACTCTCATCGTTTTACAATCTGGGACCAAAAATATATAAAAGCGTATCCGCCTCCTTTGTTTAATGTTCGATCCAACACCTAACATTTTATTAATTCATAATATTATGGACAAATTTATACATAAAGGTAATTCCCAAATCAAACACGAACTGGACACTATACAATATTTACGAGAATGAATATTGTGTAAACGAATAACAGATGTATTACGCCTTGTACAAATATAGTGAGTACAGCAGTTTGTCACAAACATGCGTTCAATTAAATGATGTTGTTATTACGCCGAGTCTTGACAATATTGGTGGCCCGCATCTTTATTGGCTGAATATATATTATCGATTGTCGATAAAATATTTTTATATGAATACTTCAAGCGTATCTCTACAACAATTAAGGAAATTTAAATTTGTGTGATGTATGATTTCAAAAATGTTAAAATTTGGACAAAATCAATTTAAAATTTTTGAAGTGAACTTCTTTAGAATTGTGATTTGAAACTCGATAAAACAAAAATCGACACTAAAAAGAGATAAACATATAAATCTATAAGACTCAGCCTGCGAGACAATGAGATACTAGTTTTGCATCGTTCAGCACATATTAGAGAGTCAATAAGATTGATTATTAAGTATAGGTCCAGGTTGTACCGAAATAAAACTGATAATAAAAAAATTCTTGACTAAAACAGTGAAAAGTTTGAAATGAAACTTAAGCAGTTTATTTGAACTATAATATGTTCACGGACGTCGGCTTAATTAATTATAATTATTTTTATTAATAAAAGTTAGAGAAGAATTATCTGTGAGTATATTCTCCGAAGTTTGACTTCTACTGCACACACACACACACATTTTTGATTTGTCTGTTATTCTGTATTGAAGTTATCCTAAATAGCTCAACGGTTTTTAGCGAGTTTTAGAATTTAAAATAGGAATTTTATCTACATTTCCTTACGTCTCATTTCGACACCTTACAACGTTCACATTTTACGTTCACGTTCACGGTTTATAATCTTTATAACCCAAGATTCCTGCTTGAAGGAAGAAAAGACCAGAAGCACGGATTATTATCCGTGGACTAGAGTTACTATATAGTAAAATTCGTTGAAAAAACAAAACAAATTGATTTCTTTTCTTTAAGTATTTTCAGGCTGGTATGTCGGCTATATTTAACTTTATCGCATACTAGTTATGAGAAGATATGTTGGTTATGTAATATTTTTCTTAGCTAGTTAAAGGGAATTGACATTTTTACCAATATGTTTAACATTCATTTTTAAAATACGTAAATAAATCCGCAGACAAACACACACTGTATATCCCCAAACGCAGCACTTTACGATTATGTTATAGGTAATATATAATGGAGAAAATTCGTTTCCGATATTTGCCATACCAGGAATCGAACTCGGAGCCCGCAGAGAGAAAAGTCGATAGTCTTAGGGCTCTCAACCACAGAGGCCGTTCATATGTAAGATGTATCAGCCATGTCATGTTCAATTTCAGAGAAAACATGAATAATTTTATCGATAAAATAATGTGTTCCGGCACTAAGTCCGTCTCTCGCGGCCGTGATTCAGTTGTGACCTTCGGACGAAAGCGAAACCGGTGTGGGTCATCGTGCCTCGGACACCCCCGTCCCACAGACGCCACTCGCCACGGCACGCGTTCCCTTTCAACTCATGTATGCAACTGGTTCTAGAAGCAATGGGTTAATAATGTTCTACTAGTTGACCTGTATTTATGCAAAGATTTATTTTTCTAAATTCACTAAGTTAGCGATGTCTGTGTTGATGAGTATTCCGTCTTCATGGGAGCAAAGGCGTTGAGCCCTTAGGCAGTGTGGTTAAGTAAGAGCACCTCCTGTGGGTTCCAACTACAGTCGAGGAGCGAGTCGATTATTGAGTTATAGTAATTTTAAGTCAATTATTACCTACAGCATCTCGGAATCATTCATCGATTAAATACATATATAATGATGTAGGTTATCTTTATTTTATGGTTCCATAGCCATTTGAACAAAAACAGAACTTTATATAATCATATATGTAATATATATAAAATAATTTATGTATTTATTTTAAACAGTAATGTATAAATTTGATATATATTTCTATAAAGAAATCTCTTTGTACACAACCTACCTGTTGTTTCTTCCTATCGCTAAATGCATTGGTTTTCTACAACAGAGCTCTTTTACAGTTAAGCTTGTCCTAGTGCACAATAATTATTTTGTACGAAATGTAAAATAAAGTATTTAAAATAATCACAAAATAATAAGCCCGATTTGGCAGTTCTCATTACAACATATTTAGGAACCCTTCAAGTCGTTAACCAAGTTGACCTATTATCACGATAAATCGATTAAAAATTATACGACTTTGTGATTGTTTGATTTATTTTAGGTGAATTACTTTTTGTTTTGCACAAGAACGAGACAGCGCGGTAATTAATTCACATCACCTTTCACGTACCGCAAGGAATTATGTCGCATCACAATGCTAATCAATTTTTTTTTATTACACTCGTATCATATATATTTATTCAATCGATTTTATTTTCAATACATGTATAGTCAAGGTGGAGAAGTCTGTTAGTGGGGTAAGTTCGTACACCTCTCGTTATTTATCAGTTAATATTAAATTATAAGCGGAATTTTATCCGTGCAGGAACGGAGAAAGAATACAATTTCGTGCGGCCGGGCATCCTGTCGTAAGAGGCGAGAATACAACCCACAGCCAGGTAGTAGGGCATTTGCCGGACTGGATGGCTACCACCCCTGGTCTAAAGTACTCGTATGACGCCATAACAACCTTGAGTTGTGTTCCGGCATTGGTGACCAGGTTCCAGTCTCCCTTCAGAGAGCAGCAGCGCATTGTAGCACCTTTGGTGTTGCAAATGTCCATAGGCGATGGTAACCGCTTTCCATCAAGTGTGCCGTCTGCCTTTGTGCTGAACTCCTGCAATAAAAAAATGAAAAATATTTAACGTTAACCCCAAATTAAACGGTGTCTTAACTTTACTGACCGATTTCTTTCTATTCAAACACGGAAATACCGAGAGGTGTATAGAGTTCCTACACTGACGGACTTCGCCACCATGACTATATTTACAATTATGTAATATTTTTAGTATAAGCATACTGTTACATACCGACAAACACCGCACAGCTGCATGTTGTAAAAACGAATTCTTTTATTTACTTCGTGTTTAAACTTTAAAAACATCTATTGTTATCGTACTTATTTTATGGCTGTAATTAGTGTCGAACGACTTAATCCTTGTTTTGTTGCATTTCGCCGAAGCTTGTCAGATGTGCAAGTTACTATTTCTCGGAAATTCACTGGTGTTTCCGAGTGCCGAGCATAAATCAATGCCCGAACGGAGGGGTAGGGCAGTCAGTCGACGACTACGATACGATTAAGACGTGTAGTACTTTCGATTAGCGACATAGTGACGGACTTTGAGCGTGCTGAATTGCATTGTATTGTGCAGTGTGAACTGGTTGCATCCAGTTTTATTTTGTATTTGTTTTATACGTGTTTGTACAGTTCTTATAAACTCTATAGTAATTCCAACGGCATTTATTTTCATTCGAGTCCTGTAGCTCGTAACAATACGAACAATCTGGGATTTAAAAATAAATATATTACATATATTTTTTACTGAATCGAATTGAGTTAATGAAATGTTGTAATCCTTAGATAACAACACTAATATTAAAAATAAGACGCCTTAGAACTTACCTGTTTTTGGGACTTAGCCATAGATTACAGAACAAACTATTTCTTAAAAATGTATACTAATAATTCGTATGTTTCATTACATAAAAAAATGCACCACGAAAAAATTAAGTAAATTATCAACCAAATAATATTGTTATTGGCTTTCAGTTTTGTTGATTTTATTCAAAGTTACGTTCTATTGACTTTCGTGAGTGTCAAATCGGGCTTTTTATTTTGTGATTATTACAGTTATACGTATTTTTTAATTGAACTTAAATCACAGGAATAAGCCGGGTAAAAACTTTTTATCCGTGCAGGAACGGAGAAAGAATACAATTTCCTGCGGCCTGGCGGCCTGTCGTAAGAGGCGACAAAACAACCCACAGCCAGGTGGTAGGGCATTTGCCCGACTGGATGGCTACCACCCCTGGTCTAGAGTATGTCGCCATAACAACCTTGAGTTGTGTTCCGGCATTAGTGACCAGGTTCCAGGCTCCCTAAAGAGAGCAGCAGCGCATTCGTAGCACCTTTGGTGTTGCAAATGTCCATAGGCGATGGTTACCGCTGTCCATCAAGTGGGCCGTCTGCCTGTCTGCTGATCTCCTGCAATAAAAAAAAAAAACTTATCATATATATTAGTTTCAAGGTAATTCAAGGATATTAGCTCTAATTTTCTAATATATTAGACAATGTATTATATCGAGTTACAGGACTCCAATTAAAATGCCTTTAGAATTAATTAGAGCTATACAAACACGCATAACACAGGTACAAATATAACTGGACGCAACCAGTATAAACGTGATGCACAAGTTAATAATACGCGCAAAGTCTTTCACTATATAGCTTATGGAATGTACCCACGTCTTGCTCGTATCATAATCGCCGCTTGACTGACTCATCCCTCCGTTCAGGCATTGTTTTATACTAAACTATACAATACAACACTCGACCGCGTGGACTGAATTTTCCAAGAATTACACCTGGTTAACGACCATCATAAAGGATTACAATATACAATAGGCGGCTTTTCTAATTAAATGTTTTAAACACAAAGTAAACAAATGAAGTATAAATGAGGAAGGTAATAAAATGTTTCTACAGACGAAGGTGTGAATTTTTCTTTTGTCGGCATTTGGTCGTAACAGTATTAATAATCTTGCTTTTTTACATATGTATGTAATTGTATATGCAAAGAACTACTTGTAGGTAATTGTAACAATAAATAGTTTTGAAGATAAAAAGCTTTGTGTTGGATATTATTCTGGCACAGCAATATGTTGAGTGCAAACCTTGTTTGCTGAAAATGCGGCGGACAAATTCTCAAAATATGCACTGTGTATAATATATAAGGAATATAATTAGTCATTATTTCTTCAAATAAAGATTTTCTTCCTTTCAAAACTTGTAATAGTAAATCTTGACCAACAATAAAAAAGCTTTAAATGAAATTAACTTTGGAGGAGCTCTTTGCCAACTGATGCGTAGATCCTCTGTGAAATTTAGTTTGTTAAAAAGTAAATTTTAGTATTAAGATTGTAAGAATGAAGGTTAAATTAATACACAAGTTCGATAAAAAAACATTTTAATGTGTGAAAGTGTTTCCTACCCGTTGATGTCTTTTGTAGCCAGTTCGTAGTTCGCCCTTCGCATCGACATGAACACAGGGTCTGAAAAATTATGTTTCTGAATGAAACAAAATTTTTGTTAGTTAAATACAGTTTGTGTCTTGAGTTTCAAGACTCAATAATGAAGATTAAAAAGTTTATCTCAACATATCTGATCCAAAATATTTCCTTGTTGTGTCCAGTGAAGAATTGGGGCGACTATTAAAACGAAAAATTCAGACCTATAAAAAATTGAACAAAGAAGAATAAAAAAAAAATATTTGATGGCAGACGTGTCAAGAAAGAGGCGTGCTTAGATATTACCACAGCCTTTTCTATTTTAAAAATTAGAAGAGAGACATAGTTTTTACGTCGTTTGAAGTGAATACCTTGCATACGTTGGTTTTAAAAAGGCAATTAAAATCACCGATATAAATGTAAAGGCCTCCCTAACGACATAAGTTTATACACTGAGATGATTTTTTATTTTTTTAGATATAGTTAACGGATCTAAATTAAAAAAGCTAGATTTATGAGGCAAATTCCGGACATTCTTGTGAATTTAATGATAATATCGTGTTATGTGAGAAAAAGAAACTAACTGTAGAATTTTCTCGTTCACTTATGCTCCACATATGAGTTTGAAGAAAAGCTGGTGGACGCGGGGCGTTTACGTTTTCCCCACTGCTCAACACAATGTATGTAATATTGATTTTATAGCAAAAAGAATTGAGTTCATTTTATTTTTGCAGTGACACTTCTTTGGAATCGAAAAATTTATACTCGATGAAACAAAAAAGCGACATTAAAAAGAGATAAACACTATCTATAGAACTAAGCCTGTGAGAGAATGAGATACGAGGTTTATTTACATTGCGCAGCGCAGATTACAGAGTCAATAAGACCATCAGTAGACATTATCTAAAGTATAAGACAGCCTTATCTTAAGTTGATTAAAAATAATAAACAAATATACTAATATAGCCTATTATATTGTATTAATATTCTTATCGGTTTATTTTGTTGTTTTATCGGACTTGATATATCATCAGCGTATTTTAAATCTCATTATCCGGTCATGACACTTTTATCTTTGAATAATATTTTTGTTAAACTTTTATTGCCGCACTCAGAAAACTTAAGTATCCTCTTTAAAAGCAGTCAAAACATATTGCACATACACATTTTTATCTTGTATATACAAGTAAATTAGCTTCGAGACGTTTTTGTGTTTGTAGTAGTGTACGGTCAACACAAAAAAATTAACTAATACTTTTCACATATATTTTACAGGCATTTTTTACTTAATATGAAACAAACAATAGTAAAATAATGCATATTAATATTAAACATAATTTTAATACTAAATTGTTGATCCCTGATCTGAAGAATGACATTTAGTTTCTGATAGTACCTTTCCGATGGAAGCCGATGAAATTCTGGTTGATTTAGCAACCAATTGAGCGGGAGTCATATACTGCTCGGATTGCTATTGCACTCATTTTCGAAATATTTGTACAAATTATACAAAACTTCTTTGTTTTGGGAAGTCAAAACTTACCTCGACCACGTTTCACAACGGATCTGCTTTTAATTTTAAAAAAAAAATCAAATAATATAGCAACAAATGCTAACACTTTACAATAAATAACAAAAAACCAGCACAACCACAAATATGATTAATTAATTATCAATCTAACACCACAGTCAGATCTCACAACAATTAGCAATGTAAATTGTTATTATGTAAATTATGATTTTTCTCCTTCGGCTACGCCGCGTCTATTTTGTAGAGTCAACGTCATTTGTTGGGATAAAATGTATCCCAAGTGGGATTCAGGTTATAAGCCAGCACTATGTCGAGTTTCAATCTTATACGTTTAGTAGTTTGAAAAAAGGGTGCGATAATTTTCGCTATTTTTGTCTATCGCATGGAAACCACATCATTCACCGAGATAAAAGTATTCTAAGTTACTTTCGGTATGTAAGATAGCACTATACGTTGATTTTTATTTAGATCTATTCAGTAGTTTACACGAGATACTCTAACAGCCAGACAGACAAAAAATCTAAAAATTGTAATTTTGGATTCTGTTGGTCCAAATTAGCTCCTCTGATTTGTCACATTTTTAAACTCATTGTACAAACAAACCATTTACAGATTTATTATAGTATAGATTTGACTTTAACCGTTGACTTTTGTTTGTAAATATATGTTCTGCTTCAAAATGTAACGAACCTCTTTTTGCTGATTGTACAAGGAATTTTAATTTTCAAGTTTAAAACTCCGTAAATATACAAATACTATACTATAAACGCAAAAACTTCTCAAAGCTACACCTATACACAGATTCGTGTTTGACCGACCTTGCACCTGTTATTAGGTTGAAATGCAGCCTTACATGGAATACGCTTATCTAGAAGAGACATTGTTCACGCGAAACTTGATGAAGATAGCTAAATAGCATGTTTCGGGAAATTAAATTCTTTCGTAAACTAAGCCAAACATCCCGATATTGGGATCGGTGGTTTGGGGTGACGGACGTTACACCTGCCACTCTTATCCGAGGTTGATTGACGAGTTTAATTCATCAGTCATTTTGACGTGCAAGTTTTCTCATCATTTCCTTCTCCTTCAGCATGCGCGTGGTAATTAGGAAAGACTGCATATTAGGATATAAACACTACCTAAACTAAAGGAGTTATAGGCGAATATAGGCGACCACCAATAGGTTGGAGCGGAGGTGTCTAGTAAAACACAAAACCTAAGCGGAGAATGACTTCAAAATACTAAATTTGTTGATTATCATTTATCATGTACATATACTTACGCCTTAATACTTACGATCCTGACATTCTCCATTTGCGAAGTTTTATACCCGAAATCTCGAAAGATTTCATGATTATTTACGAGATTTTTACATAGTTCCATTCATTCATATTCTATTAATTCGTATTGTTGACTGGATGTATAACGCACAATATTATTTGTTTACATTTTAATTACTTCTAAAATTCTTAATTTAATTTAATTTGATTTGTTAAATGTTTCTATAACTTAAAGATCGTTCTAACCTAATAAAAGTTATGAATATTGTAATATAATAAACGACCAATCAGAGCAGAGCATATGGCGGAGCGGGGTCAGACGCCCTCTATACCTTGAGTAGTATCTACTTGGGTAGATGGAGGAGTTTTTGTGGCACATTTGGTTGATGGCAACAGGTCGAGTTGGACCTTTGAGAATTGTAAAGTAAGTATGTGTGTGTATATATATATATATATATATATGTCGGATACTATAAAAAGAATTGTATTTTTAGATTTTTGTATGTTTGTAACAAATAAACTCAAAAACTACTAAACCGATTTCAAAACTTCTTTCACCATTAGAATGCCACATTGTCTTAAATTAATATAAGCTTGAGTGTTTGAGTGAGTCCGATGATAGTTTAGATTCACATTCAACCCGGTGGATAGCGCTAGAATCGGGTTCTAGATTTTTGTTTTCAGGGCAGGACAACATCTTCCGGAACCGCTATTATTGAATAATGTTATGAGAATATTTTGTTTTAGTAATGATTGTTCTCTTGCTTTAGAATGAAACATTTCTTGGAGTTATTTGATAAGTTAAAGCACAATTTATGAATAAACAATAATGCAACAATAATGCGTATCACCATGTCTGCCCATAAAGCTCGTGAGTGGAAGAGAGAGCGAAATACTCGCTTCACTGCTCCGATTATTTATGACCCAAACTGCACGGAGAAAATAATTCTACTATACATCTGAATACATTTCTAAACAAAATATAACTCGTAACACACTCTTCCCACTACTCGATTTCTGTTTTTGTAGGAAATCTAAATTAAAACTGTAAATCAATCTCTTAAGTATGTGTACACCTATAACACAATAATTGTCCCTATTAACTGGAGGAGGAAATCTTTACTTATTTAAAACATACTTCTTAAACTTAAATCAGTCATAAATAGAAAGACATAATTAGCTCTTTTTTTAATTTTATAAAATTCATGCTATTGACTAAATTAAAAAACAAGGAATTAAGACTTTTGTTTTAAACTGTTTAAATAGTTATGTTTAACATAACTATTTATTAAATTTATTAATAATATTAGTTAAATTATAAATAAAAGAAGATAAATATATCTATTATTATACAAACAAGCTCTATTAGTGGTGCCACCTGCGTCGGAGAAGAGTGTGTTACGTTTTTCATTGTGCGATTGTCATCTATACTAATATTATAAAGCTGAAGAGTTTGTTTGAACGCGCTAATCTCAAGAACTGCTGGTCCGATTTGAAAAATTCTTTCAGTGTTGGATAGTATATTTATCGAGGAAGGCTATGGGCTATGTAACATCACGCTAAGACCAATAGGAGCGGAGCAGCAATGAAGAATTTCTCAAAAGCGGGGCGTTTTGAAAGCTAATTCCACGCGGACGACGTCGCAGGCGCGGCTAGTTCTTTAATATCCTTCTTCTGTGGTTTCGTTCAGTATTGAGGTGAAAAGAATTGAGTATGTGTATTTAAAAAATTTTACAAATCAAACCTTACCAAATATATCGAATCCAACCAACCTTTGACCATGACGATTGTTTCTTGCTCCTTTAAACGATGGTGGCAGCGGCGACTGGATTGTTCTGGACTATAGGCTGTGTCTCAGGATACCTAGTGAAATATTCCTTCCAGTCTGGTGGAAGCAGTGAAATGCTTACGGTTGTCCGTATTCGTTGGATGAGAAAAGCTGCCGATCGGGTGGTATGACGTGGTGTAATAACTTAAGCCTAAGTTTATCAATAATATGATTGGACTTTATATTTAATTATTAATTTTGTATGTATGAGAAGATTAATGAAAGTTGATGAAGCGAAAAGTGTTTGTCAAGATCGTAACAAGTGGAGATCCATTGTCTCTGCCTACCCCAATGGGAAACAGGCGTGACAATATGTATGTATGTATGTATTAATTTTGTATTTTGTCCCGGAATAAATTTACACTTTATCTTAAATATGTTATTTGAGTACGTCGTCTCCATAAAATAAATTATCAAGTAGTTAATGGCTCGATTACCTAAAATCCGTCAAATACTAAGTGAGGATTAAAATATATAATAAAATATACGCTTTTAAATTGTAAAACATGTGTCGTATATGTTAAAATTAAATTAGGCTTTTGTCAGGAACTAAAAGTAGGCAAACTCACAATTTAATGTTATTATAAACCTGAGAAACTTTTTAATTTTTTTAGTCGTATTATAGTAAAAGATTTCATGTTCATTTTTATTATAACCGCCCGTTCGTCCACTTGTGTTTTTATGTCAGTCAGAATCATATCTTTTCAGAAAGATAAAGTTTTATCAGAAAGTACTGCTTTTATATCGATAACATTCTACAAGGAGTCTATATGGCACCATGCAACGGTGTTGTAAGACTGCGAAACAACTCAAAGTAAGGAATAGCCAACGTACATGTAACTGAGGGTTGAAAACAATTTGGTGTACATAGTGGGTTAGTCAGATCTTGAAAAATTACGATGTTTTTTTATTTATGTAAACAGACAGAGCGATAACCACATTTCGCGAAATTAGGACCAAAGTCGTAAGAGTCAAAACAGACGACGTTCGTCACCTCTTGAAGTATTTAGTGTTCTTGGGCTGTGAACTAGTAGTACTTAGAAGATATTTTTCGTTCTATCACAAAATAACTTGTAGAATATCAAATCATTCAAAAGTTAAAGATGAAGTAAGATACAATCATTATTATTTCTAGAAGCCCATAATATATACAATAAATAAACAAATCTTAACGTCATTATGATAAATGACGAAAATGACATAGTCTCGAACTCAAATGATTAAGAGAAGGTGAAATCAAATAGAGACAGAGTTACATGTACAGTGGCTTACAGTCTTAAGCCATATAGAGCCAATTCTCTTCGAGAAAATTACAGTCATATACATAGAGATGAGACATTTGTGTATATTGGCTATAGAAAACCTAAGAACTGAAGAGAGAACTTTATTGTCATTTCATCATGATGATATAACTAAAATTCACTTTTTGCAATAGAAGACTACATAAAATTAATGATACTTACATACTTACAATATCCTTTTTGTTCCCCACTCTTGTAGATATAGTCCTGGTCTAATCAGTCCTTTTCCTTGGGTGAAATTCCTGTATGTACTATATATATAGGGATTGCTTTTCAATGGCGAAAATAATTTCGAAAAAGCCTCTACGTTGGCCATCATATGGACCCATACAAGCCTTCCAAATATTCGGGCCATTTTCATGGCATGTGGTTTTTAACGATATACTACTTTGTTTTTATTATATTGTTTTATTTAAATTGAATGTTTTTATTTTATAATGGAATTTTACAGATTATTTGTCATGAGTCTTTGTCGCTTGCAGACCAATTCAAGCTACAGTTAAGAAAAAGCGATGCATTAAGCTCTCCATTAACATATCTTATTTATAATATTACATTGTATTCGTATATATATTAAGAAATAGATTATTAGTTACGTGTTAATTTGATAAAATTAATAGTAGAATAGTGACTGATAAATGTAACCCTGTGTTTAGTTAAATTTGAGAAAACTTTATTTCTACTTAGTTACTTGTTTAGAGAGTAAAATTTTGTTTGTTCTACAAACATGTGACTTCAGTATGAAATAGTAAAAATCATCAAATTCCTTTCTTTTGTACTGAATAATCTTTAATAATAAGGTTTAATAATATGTTAGGACATTTTATAAAGAAAATAAATTAATAGAAATATTGTCTATTTAGGATTTTGGGCTATTTTTTATTCGAGTCTAGTACATAACAACTGGTTCGATTTCGTTCTTTCTATTAAGCTCGCGAGTGGTAAAACGTTATATGATTAACAAAATGCTGAATAATGGTATGTTTAATTTCAAAATCAATTGTTTTATCACCGATCGTTATCTGTTTAAGAATTGTCTGTCAACCTGAAAATCTATCTTATACGTATCGGGAAATTGTTGGAACACAATAAATAAAAATGAACATAGATTATAACCGAATTTAATGCTCATAAACCATGTCCTAGTGTGTGTATGAACCACCGGGCGACGAGTCCAGTGTGGCGGCGGACTGGTGGCGAGGTGAGTCTATCCTTTCTTCTTCTTCCACGCCCCTTTGCCTTCTTACTGCCATCGCATCGCGCCCGCATTTATGGCCAATGCGCGATGCGATGACCGGGAAAAGGCAAAGGGACGTGAAAGAAGAAGCAAGAGAAGAGTGACTTGCCTCGCCACCAGTCCGCGACCACACTGCACTTATCCCCCGGGGCCATACACACACACTAGCATATAGCTTATAAGTATTAAATTCAGTTCTAATCGTTTATTTATATTAATTGTGTTGGTTCAGAGTCGACTAATGTCTAGAAACTTTTTCACCCTTAAACAAAAATTCACCGTCAATATTCGTGTGTGTTTAAGAAAAATTGAGTTCTAAAATATAAATTAAACTCCGTTTGGATATTTCAGAGCTTATAGACGAAATTTTAAACAGGTTTTTATTCATATTCTTATATATTTATTGAGATCTTTTGATTAATTTTCTAATATATTTAAGATAAATTTTCAGACCGACCCTATTTCTAAAATTAATAATTTATGATTGAGCCACGTATAAGTAACAGTTTTGCTGAAATTTTACCTTTTATTCTGAAAACATAGGCACTCACTTATACTTTTTTCTAAAGTGCAGATTAAGTAATAATAAAGTCTAAAAACAACACTGCCTTCGGACTGAATTAATATGTTATTTGTTACGGGTTGAGCTTTCAACTGTATACAAAGACAAAACACTGGCTTTTTAACACTAATATCGGATAACGTTCGTGAAATATGAGATTCACTATTAATTGTCGTGATTTTATAAGGGAACTTATGGAAGTTGTTTTAATGTTGTAAAGCCTATTGTCATTCTGAGAATGCCCTTATTTTGATTGTTACCATTATAAACATGGAAAAAGAATTGCCCAGTAAAAGTAACTCGTAACACTACGGAATTCGTAAATTATATTAGTGATATTGAAATGGAGCTTCTTAGGCAATTTCATTTGTGACTGATTATTTTTATATTTTTTGACAATACTTTTATTAGGTATTCTACAACATTAGAAACGAAACTATAAATCTAAAAATACACCAAATTAATGAAACCATTCTACAAATGAAACTATATTTACAAAAAGCATAATAAATTTACAAGTAACGAATTGTCTTCAAATCGCTGTCGGCGAAGAATTGACTGATTTTGGTTTAATAATAAGGTGATTGAAGTAAGTTTTGAATAATAAAATTTAATTAATGTAAAATAAATGTAAAACAAAATGCTGGTAACTCCAGAGTGTGCTAAGAGTTATGCTTCTTACTAGGCGATTATGCTTCCTTAGTTAGTCTTCCTGTATGATTACCATTTCGACCTGAAGTCTGAGCAAATAGTATAGATAAATGATTTAAAATGTCCTAAAGATGTGGAATTTTAATGATTTGAAATTGACTGAATTGATTTTAATAAAGAAGCCATTTTTATATATCGAGGGATAAGTTCTACATCATATTCATAAAAATATGAACGATTAATGTTTAAAAATATTTTGTAAACTTGCTGGTCTATACGATGAGTTTTGGTTATAATTGATTTTATAATGTCACAATATCAGAGGCATAGCTATATAATTCGCATCAAGCAATGACGGTTGGGAAAATAAAACAACAATTTTGACATAAAGTTTATATTAAACCCACAGATCTGAAACAGACACTACAAATTATAACATAGTCAAGAAAATGAAAGCCACTAAGAGTTCCAACAGCTGGTTAATTAATCAATTGAACTAATTTAAATCGAGATTATTATTATCTGTGTTACAGCAAACAGAACAACTCTTTGGCTTTCAAGTATTCAAAATAATCAAATCATCCACATAGCGTTGTTAAAACGATTGTGAATGTTTGGCACCTTACAAAAAGATCGCTTAGCTTGACACAATTAGTTCGCATTAGTTTCAATTCGATCACGTGTGTAAACATTAATACGAATTGCATTATTCGTATCTAAACGATATCTGATACTAATCATTAATTTAGTATTAAGTAGCAATAGAGAAACAACTACATGTAACATGCTTACACACGTGATGAAAGAGACGCATAGCAGGTATTCGCCGTAGCGGTGTGACAGATCTGCTGCCTTAAACTAGATTAATCTATGATAAAGACTTAATCTAAAAATTATATTTTAGAGATACTGAAGAGATAACTTTACCGAATAGTCGCACCGGCTTCTGGTCAAGCACGCCCATCCGTAAAATTCCAACAGTACCAACCTCTAGTTGTTTAACTTTGCACTATGTTTATAACAAATGAATATAACCAATATGAAAATAACTGAACGCATGCATCTCCAATAAAACGTAACTAAGGCCAGATAGGGACATATATAAAGAAAACAACATCTTATCATATTTTACTCCTCCGTTTTTACTCAATGTAACAGAAATCATCTGGTAAGTGGTAACTGATCATTAAATTAATACATTATACACAAACATAATCTTCACAAAAATTTCCTTAACATTATATTCCTTATGCTCTATCGTTTATAAACCTGAAATCACTACGTTAAACTTATTTCAAAATAAGTCTATCAATGAATAGAATATGATAAATAACAAATGTACCGTACTTGAATATATTTACATAAGTTTTGTAATACTTAACTAACTGGTACTACTAGTATGTGCTTTCAAACAGTATGAAGGGAGACAAATATATTTTTCTAAAATATATAATATATATAAAGACGTAAGGCTGTATCTGGGAGTAAGGCGCATATCACGGCTGGTTGATTACAAGTAAATTGAACATCGATTATTTAGTAAATAAAAACGTTGGAAGGCATGTTGAGGTATTTTGTTAGTGCTGTGACATGCGCCCTGTCCCATCGCCACCTTTATAACTCTAACACTATTACTCGTTACTTGAGGTAGTTAAGTTTCGTATATTGTGTCATTGTCACTTTATTGCTATGAAGAAAAACACATCAATTATACAATTTAACAATATAACACTTTTATAATAACTCCCGCACAATTTTGTAAATACATTTATATAATATAATTGGTATGTTTGTTCAAGTAATGTCGTTGGGCGTTCGTTCCTAAGTCTAAATGGCAAATTGATGGAAACGAACGCAGCCCCGACTGATTCCGATGATTTTATTTATTAAATATGAAATACTCCTTTATAAATAATACAATAATTTATGTTAGAGGTAGGCCATTTCGGTCCAAATTGTTCAACAGTTATTATTGCTTTTTTCGTACTATATAAATCGCTTAAATTTTTAAAGATCTCTATAACACATTGTTGATGTTGAGGTAGATTAAATTGCTTGTGTAATTATTTAAGTATAAAAATATTTCTGCGATATAGTCAACATTCAAATACAAACATTATCAAAAATTATGTGGATATAATGCTCATATTGCACATTAGTTTATGTCAAACAAATATACGGTTAATTTGTGGGCTGACCAATGATATGAATGCGCGTACAAGCCGTGCTAGGTGCCTGTGCGCAGTTGTCTCGAGTGATCTATAAGCAACCCGGCACGTCAGTGCACGCGCATTGTGGTCCTGATATGTTCCATAAAACTGTTTAACCACCGATTCATAAATAGATATATACAAAGATTTCACGATCTTAAACTTTTAAATACATAATCGATATCGTGACTTTTTAATACTATACAAAAACATTTACATTATTATTTTAAATTATTGCTAGAGAATTTTTTTTATCATTAGGCTATTAAAAACATTACAAATTAATTTGTTTCGCAACAGACAGTTGGCGGAATAAATTTGGCAACGTTTAGGAAGACTACTTTCCTACCACTAACGAAACAGGAATGTATAAACTAAATTCGTTCAAATAACACATTGGTAACTTAATTGGACATAAAAATATTTCAAGGAGGAAATCATTTTGAATTTCATACAAAGAAGTCAACTAGTTTACAATTAAACAAATATTAACAGATAAAATTATTAGGAAGCACCGGGAACATACAAAACGTAACTTACAGAAACTTTTACAACTAGAACAAAAAAGCAAACTATACCTACCTAGCAGTCGTACAGACCTACAATCCAGAAGATTGTGTCGAGTCCTAGCCAACAAAAACACGAATAGGAATCGCCTTACACACGAAACGATGTATACTGTAAGGTCCTGGAGGAATACTAGGAATGGCAATCGCTGAGAAAAACTTTGAAAAGCTTCTATTTCGTATATAAATTGCATGACCCACCATTCAATTTTGCTCACCTTCTGATGTTGTATTATTTAAAACATCATATTGTTTAATAAATCAAACAGGTCAAAAATTTGTAACTGACAAAAACTTTAAATACACAAATGATTTGGCATAAAATGTTTTATTTATTTCGGCGATTGTTATTCTTAATAATCGTCTCATATAGTACAGTAAACCATTCAACAAAGTACCCGTCGTCATATTTCCACCCGTACCGTTTACTACTTCTATCCAACCTACAAAAATTGATCATTGACGAGTGCTCTTTCACCTAAGATTCTAACCTATCATTTGGCAATCTCACACATAATTCATGAAAATTTTATTAATGTAATTTGTACCAACGATAATTAAATTTGATTTCTGGCACGAAATTATATTTTACTCGAAACCTACCTAATTAAATGTCTGGCAATCAAGTCCCTTTGTCAATATTTACAAAAATTACTCTAAGTAAAATTTTCAAATTACACATAGAGCATCCTTTAAATTTAACAATTATTTTCGAAACATATAACTTTAACTAAATAAAAAACACCCTATGGTCCATTTTAATTTACAATAAAATTAATAAGATATGTAAGTACCTTTTCGTTTTACCTAATTATTCCTAAGAATTTTGTGTATTTCAATATGTGAAAATGATATGGTTCGATCTAAACGATATCTCAGAATTATACTAACGTCATGTAATTATATGTTTAGCGCCCAGACACCCACGCATTTAAAGTCACCTTGCACCGAATGCAAGGTTACGTTGAGTGTACAACAAAAAATGATCAGCTAACTAAACGTATGCGTCTGATCTGTGCCGCGGCGCAGTGCAGCGCGGCGGCCGGTGCGCGTTCCCATTATAACAGTAACGAACCTAATCGCAAAGAAACATATTTTTCTATCAACCTACACGAACGGAATACTTTTTATTGCGTATCATTTTCTTGTTATAGGAAAACATCTATACATAATAGGGCTGTCGTATAGATTTATAAATTGCACTTAATTATGCTCAATATTAGCTGCGTGAGACGTAGACGTAGGTGAATTGGAGGACCGCGAGGACACGGATGATGATCGCAAATTTTTCTTTATATGAGTATCGGAATGTTTCACCATATGATCTTTCCTAATAAACCCTTTTCCACAATGATCACACGCGAAGGGCTTACAGCCGGAATGCAAACACATATGCCGTCTCAAATCGGTCTTATGGTTAAACGATTTCGGACACTCGTTACATTTGAACGGTTTGTTGTCCATATGTTTAATACAATGACCTTCGTATGAAACGTCATCAGAAAATCGTTTACCACACCTATTGCATTTAAACGGCTTTGCACCTGAATGGAAAGTTTTATTATGCTGCGTAAGATAACATGCTTTGTTGAATAACTTGTCACATTCGTAGCATTTGTGTATTTGAGTGGCAGGGGCTGACCGCTTTAATTGTTTGATCTCTGTGAGCGGTGTACTCACCGTCGATGAGACTGCTGGTGAGCTACGGCTCTCATTCTCAGCTTTAGCACTTTCAGGACTCGCAGGTGACTTCATCTGAGTCCCATAGTTCTCCTTGTTTGCGTAATCCATTATATCTTCTATTTTTAAAATTTGAAGCTCGCTTGAGTCAGATCGTAACAAATTATCCTCTCGTTTAATAGTTTTACCACCTACGGCATATCCATATGGATAAACTTTAACATTATCAGGATTAAAACTAAGAATATTTTCTTTGACCCTAGGTCGATACGCGTAATCATATTCGACGCCCTGTTCACATATTTCAGAATTATTGTAGTGCAGAGGAGAGTTGACAGGATCAACAATTATATAACCGATGGTTGACTCATCAGCAACTACTTGACCCCCCACGTTAGGCTGTGTGATATAGTTTGAAACATAAACGCTGAAACTCTGCGTCTGGAGCTGCGAGAAACTCGGCAGACGTCCACCGGCAGGCTGGTTCGACGTTTCTTGTTCCGTTACCTCGACTTCTTCTAGTGAAGATTCACCAAAAGTAGCCGGATTGGCTATAGGCAGATTGTTGATAGCCATATCCATAACGTGGGGGGCCATCCCGTTTGGGTAACTCGGTGCTATAGTCTGTTGAAAATTCTGACCCAAATATAATGGGGTGTGCGTGGGGTCCGGTACCGAAGGCCCCAAAGGCTCCGTAGACCTCGGACTGTACGGGTTGACACCCAAATGACTGAACGGAGGAAGCGTGTGGGCCGTAAGCGCCGGCGTACTCTGGGTTAGAACTGGAGTTGAAATATTGCTGGTTGACACTGATAGCAGGCCCCTCATATGGTGATTTTGAGAAACAGAGGGACCTGCTTCCCCGTTTGGGGGATTGCCGGTTGTAGATATTGCTATACCTTTCGACGCCTGATGATTGCTGTCATTTGGATTCCCTATTCCCGGAGGTTGACTACCTATATTTAATGGATGGGATCCGACCTGATGTTGTAAAGGGTGATTAGCTAGAGGATTATTACTGAAATTATTATCTAAATTACCCTGTTGTAGATGCGTGTATGGCGACTTGGACTGCATGCTGGCGACTCGATGTGAACGATCGAAGCTCTGCGATGCGTATGGAGATTGAAGCGCGCCGTCATCGACGCTGCGGCCATCCTCAGACGGCACGGGACTTTGAGTGTTTGAGTCAGCTGCCTGTTGTTGACCACGCGATATTGAGTCACGACTTGGATGATGGTGACTGGATATAGGCATAGTAGCAGGATCAGGCTGACCTGATGATCTGACAGCGTTTTTATGCAAAGTTGTATTGTAATGTCTTTTTAAATGCCCGGAACTTGTAAACCATTTATTGCAAGCTGTGCAATTATAAGTTTTCGGACGCCGCGCTTCATTAGATTTCCAGTTAGCTCCTTTACCACCAATAGATGGCAGTGTTGACGAAGTAGGGTTGGCTGGTTGAGTGCTTGTAATCTGCGGAGCCGTCGGGGAATCGTATGGTCGATAAGGCGGTTTCATATCCGGGTTAGAGGAAGCTACTTGTCCTGAATAATCTGTTAAGGGTGGCATTTGCACCCCAGGATAAATTTTTTGTTCAACGTGCATAAATGGCTTTTGTTCGTGATGTACAGAAAGAAATTTCTCTTGTGTATATCCAAATTTTTGATCAGGATGAAACATCTTGGTTTCAGATGGATATGTCTTTTGTTCAGCAAACATTTTCTGGTCTTTAAACAGGGACACGTCTCCATTAAGTTGAGGGTTACTATACAACTTTTGAGTTTCCCATGGCATCATAGGAACGGTACGAGTATTAACTTCACGTCCCTGTGTCGGAGTTTCTTCATACTGTGTAGTTTGTGGTTCGCCGTCATTACCTTGATAAACAACTTTCTGTGAATCTAAGTCTAGAATATCCGATGATTCTTCGTGTTCTTCCTTAACTTTAACATTTTCATTATGGTAACCTGAATTATTATACTGTTTGCTAGGGAATTGTTGAAATGGCATCGACGCGGAAGTGGGCACCGAGCTGGTACCAGCATGAGCAGAGTTACAATGCTCATTGAGTTGGACAGCGGAATCACACACAAAGCCACATTTATCACATTGATTAGGCGACGGCGATGGCGTCGGTTGATTAAGAGGCTGTCCATATAACGGACTTGATGAAGATACTCGTGGAACCCTCTCTTGCATATTATATGGATGAAATCGGTTTGGTTTATGATACTCTTGTCCGTATTGTGATTGTTCCCAATTAATTTGATCTGTATGTTGACTTTGTGGAAAACCAGAATGAGAATAATTGTTACCGAATTGAGCTCCAGGTGAAAAGTTCGTCTGATCGGGGTTCTGGTAGGGCGACGGCGCGCTGTGGTAACTTTGCGGAGTTGCTGGATGTGGAAACTGGCCCGATGTCTCTGGCGTAGCCCGTTGCTGAAACTCTGGACTGGGCTTAGTGATCATGTTGTCACTCGAGTCAGCCGGAGCCGACACTGTAGTTTCGTTTTTCACTTTTGAACCGTTATTATTATCCGAATCATTTTGTGAGTTTTGAGTACCCCACTTGACGTACAAATTTTCTTTATGATACTGTAAATGTACCTCTAATGATTCAACGGTATCCAAATAAAGATCGCAAATCTTACAGTGATAATCCCTCGAGGGTAACGTTGACGATACAGTGCTGTTGTTGGCCATTTAAGTCATCAATCCAACGGAGAGCACCGTCTCCTCCAACGAAAGAAAAATAATAAAAAAAACACACCGGTTGTGTTGACATACATGTAGTCCGTACCGATTCAGGCGCTACAGGTTAGTCATGGTCGCGGCCGGCACGTCGCCCTCGAGCCCTTACTTATACTACGGCGGCGTTTTCGAAGAAAGTTTTTCGCGGCATTTCCGCGCGCGGGCGTACGGCACGGCCACGTGCGTACCGGTAAACACTCGCGGTCCGCGCTGGAATAGCGCGACTCGTCCAAGTCCCTCCGCGGCACTAATCACTGTCCTGTACACAAAACGCCGTTCACTATATAAAAAGTTTAATTTTATACTTCACTGCAACTTTCAGTCACATTTAAGTCTTAATAATTTTATTGTTATTAATTAAATAAACAATACCCGCGTTTACAATGCAAAAAGTTTGCACTTGTTTATTAACCCGCCGGCCGGCACTATGCGTTTTAGTTTGTGACGATGCAGAAGGCGCGGCGAGGTGGTGACGCAGGTCAACCGGGTATGACCGCTTTGAGCGTTTACTAGCAACTGACAGCCTTCCCGAAGTCGCCTTCGGGGGCATGACTTCAATAACAATTCGCAACGTCGTCCCCCACCGAGACGTGCGTGCGAGCGAGACCGTCCCACGGTGATGAAGTTATCGCTCCTTCGTCCTTTTGTGTGTCCTCAGTGTGAGCGAGACAGCAACTGCCAGCGGGGCCGGGGCATGCGGGGCGCGCGGGGATGGTCCTACTCTTTCTCAAAATTGAAATGCCCGGTCGAAATGTCCGGTGATGCTGCGTCCGAGTAGGATAGCGATAGCACCCACCCTTACAATGCGGGCGGACGGAGGCCTGCGACGAACACTTCTAAATTTTAAATCTTATTTTTTTATTTTAAAAAACAACGATTTGTATTTAAGTAAAAAAAACATGCATTGATATTTGTTTTTGAAGATTTTTATTTATTGCAAGCGGTAATATCACCTTCATAATTGAAATAATAACCTTTTTATTGAGCGGCAGATCTTAAAATTATACTGCATTGATTCATACGTATACATATACACACACATTTAAAGTGAGTCATTATATTGTTGTAATGTTTATACTCACGTTCGAATATAATGCAAATGTCATTTCCTTGTTTAAAGTCAATAACCGAAATAGATCTAAGCGATAATTATGATAAAAAGTATTAAAAAACTATACATATTCAAGGTTATGAGATCAAGAATTTATTTATTTTCTCAGAAATATATACTTGCTTAATTAATACAATGTGTGCATATGTAAGTCATGTATCTACCTACTATGGATATCAAGACGAAAAGGGAGAATATGATTTTAAAATGTACATTACTCGTCTAGAAATTTATCATTAAATATTTATTTATTGATTAAAAAGAAAAGAAAACATTAAAATGAACTCAAATACTAATAATCGCACTAATTATAACTAGAATGGAATTTATTAACATTGTATATTGATTTAAAATATTTCATTTTTGTATAAATAAAATGTATAATCCATGTCAAGTGAAACCAGGTGTAACGCTTGTATAATGAGAGTAACTGAGTACTGCGCAGGGCACTGAAAACTTTGCATCGTGGAATCATGGACGAGCGGAGTGAGGGGCACGCGCGGGGGGCAGGCGCGGTTCCTTAATTTTTTCTAAACACCGCCAAATGTAACGACGTTTCCACTGACTTCTAGGGCAGTAATCAGTTAAAACCTTGATACGAAAATAACTTTTCGTTTTGCGAATGAGGAAGCGGGCTCGGGGTGAGGAAGCATGTGGCGGTGTGCGGTGCGCAACCTGCCGGACACCGGCCCATGCAAACTATAAGGGGCGCTCTCATCGATTTTCTCGGACTGTGCCGATACCTTCCTTCAGAGAAATATAGACGCTTCCTCATTCCACGCTATACGATTTTACACTTGGTATTTGGTCGATTCGCCTTTTACTGTTCCAACTATTTCTTTATTAACTTCTGTTAGATGGAAGCATTGTAAACTTTACAAAACGACTTAACGTTAATAATAAAAAACTTTTTTGTAAAATGCAGGCTGGGTGTCATGATGGATCATATGTTTGCTAAAAAAGGATATATAGAAGACGATGGATAGAAAAGGCAGAAGAATAGACTCCTGATTCCAATGTGAACGCTTTGAACGCAACTGGGATTCAACACTAGGGTGATGATGATGATTTACTGAATTAAAATTAAATTCAGACAGGTAGCAAAGATTGGAGGCTGTAAACATTATCAGAAAATCTGGGTCAGAATTTTAATATCACTTTCGTAACAATAGCTCTGCGTAATATTTGTATTAAAATATTCGTACAGGATATGTCAATTTCAACTAACCAGTTAACTTTTTAAGATATACAAATCTAAGGCATTATATATTTGCCTACCAAAGAACAAAAATGATCTTTTTATACGAAGCATACGAATTAGTTACGTATGCGTCGAAAGCTTGTAAAGTGGAAAATACGGAAATTAAAATATAGCCACCCTCAACTTGGTTTCTTTATCCACTACCAGATATCCCAAAGAGTGTATAGGGTATTAGGTATAGCATTTAATTACGTGTCAAATTAGCGAACCTGTCATTAATTAAATTAATAATTTGATAAAAATGTCTGATTTCATATACAGACTGGCTTCTGCCCGCGACTCTTCCGCGTGGAATAGTTTAAAAAAGTTTGGTCATTGCGTTCGATCATATATAACCTATAGCCTTCCTCGATAAACGGGCTATCAAACATTAAAAGGTTTTCTCAAATCAGACCAGTAGTTCATGAGATTAGCGCGTTCAGGCAAAAAAACTCTTCAGCTTTGTATATATAGTATACGAGTAAGATTAAGTAAGTCCAGTCATACAGTTATCATCTGTTCTGTCATTTAAAAATATAAAGAACTTACCAATTCTGTATATTTTATTTTATAATGTAAAACAATTTTTCAACCTAAATCTTTTCAATTTCATGGAATTTACTTAATTGGAAGGGAATCTATTACAAAATGAGACGAACAATTACAACATCATTTTACTCAGACGTTCAAGTTAAACTTGTTTATTGTAAGCCGGGTTTCTACATTTGACTATTCATTCTTTTATCTTAACTCTGGTCGATATTACTTGTACTTATATCTAATTTTAACAAGTAGCAAGTACGATATAAAGACCGGCCATTAAAGTATTCGCTAATAACAGTAAACAGAAAAATTAAAAAGGTTTGTTACTCAATAATTAAGAATTATGCCGTATGTCAACTAAAGCTAAAATTCACTCTCTTATTATGAGAACTGTACAAATCCAGTAATAAATATCTAACGTACAGTAAGTTTTGTGTTCTATCATAACCTAATAAGATCATATAAGTAAATATTTTTTTTAACATATAGAAATTCGAGTTTAGAACATACATAGTGTTAAAATACTATTTGAATAATATTTTTATCCGTGCAGGAACGGAGAAAGAATATAATTTCCTGCGGCCGGGCGGCCTGTCGTATGAAGCGAAAAAACAACCCACAGCCAGGTGATATTTGCCCGACAGGATGGCTACCACCTCTAATCTAGAGTATGCCGCCATAACAACATTGAGTATTGTTTCGGCATTAGTGATCAGGTTCCAGGCTCCCTTAAGAGAGCTGCAGAGCATTTGTAGCACCTTTGGTGTTCCAAATGTCCATGGGCGATGGTAAGCGCTTTCCAACAAGTGGGCTGACTGCCTGTCTGCTGAACTCATGCACTATAAAAAAAACAAATAAAAATAATGAAAATCTCAATAGAAAGTAATTGATAAAAGAATTACATAGGAAAAGGTTAGAAAAGATTCCAAGTAAAAGCGTAATGGATACGAAACGTTAACAACTAAACAGTTAATCCGTGCCTCGCGAACTGTATCATTCATAACCTTTTATGAGGGACGAACGCAATAAACACACGGCTGACAAACAAAGTTGTATTTCGACAACTTTAGCAAGGGGTCCAGTCAGAATAGCAGCGGACATGGTTTTATTAAAATACTAGATTATACGCGATCTCATACAGACATCTGTAATCAACCCAGCATTTTATACTAATATATAAAGCTGAAGAGTTTGTTTATTTGTTTGACTGAACGAGTTAATCTTAAGAACTACTGGTCTGATTTGAAAAACTCTTTCAGTGTTAGATTGCCCATTTTTCGAGGAAGGCTAATCGTCAAGGCTAAAGCTATCATCACGCTAAAACCGAGAGGAGCACCAATGAAGAATGTGTCAAAATCGAAGGGATTTGAAAACAAATTTCACGCGGATGGCGTCGCAGACACAGCTATTTCTATTAAAACAATAAAAACTAAATTTAATCCCAAGCTATTAGAAATACGAAATTGAAGAAGTATGTGAACCATTGGTTAGTTTAGCGTACACTGATAAAATACAGCATCCTGTTTAAATTTTATCTTTGTATATATTGTGCTCACTTCGCTGGGCATTAGAAAAAAATATCAATCAAATAGACCGTATGCCAGCTTTCCACTAGTGAAAGAATTTTCAAAATCAGTTTAGTACATCCAGAGACTACCCCCTACAACGTCACAAACTTTACCTCTTTATAATATTAGTATATAGTATAGATATACGTATGGATTCTCGTATTTGAGAAAAAATACTGTGACATGCAGATGATTGATGATGATTGACTTATGAATGTCTTTCAAGACCACGGGCCATAAAAATGGCCCGGACTTTTGGAGGGCTTGCGTGGGGCCATGGGGAGGCCAACACGGAGAGGCCCCTTGACAAATTTAATGTAAATATGTGGCGTGACACTGAACGGCGATTATCCCTGTCTACACCATATTAAAATGTACCCAAGGATCAGCCCCGGCCAGTGTAGGACTATTGTGAGAAATGAGGACAAAAATTACCGGGCTATTGGGGTGAACTGTTAGTGGTACTGGCGATCTGGGAATATGGGGACTATGGCGTCTGCCCGTCGCAATGTTCGGGGAACATGGAAAAATGGGCAGACGGTGACTCGCCACTCCCTGCATGGGCCCCTGAAAATGCCATAAAAGGCAGGGGCAACATGGGTGTGAGTGGCCAAGGGGTGTAGAGAGGTGGGCTGCAGGTTCACCGAAGCTACTTCCGACGTTAGGCCATTTATCACTTCCACCCCTGGAGTGTCTTAGCTCTAGCGATCTCCACTCCGTGCCGGCTGGTTAAGGCAAGCACGGAGGCGGGGGCCTTGTCTTGGCCCCCGGAGTCAGGTACGAGGTGTCGCCACTCACCTAAGGTTTCGCCACAAAGCCCCCCTGCGAATGTTATTATTATTACTATTATTTTTTGCCATTTATCAGTATTTTTTTCATACGATTCATTTTATATTATATAATTTAATAAAACTTATTATAAATATTTATATGCTCCTATGACAGAAGAGACGTGTACACTATAACATAATATACCTACTGTTTAACTATGTTGAACAAGTAAATCTGATTTCATGGATATATATATATATATACTTTGTATTATTATTATAAGGAGTTTTGCCAAAATGAGTATAGAATTTGATTCTAAATTTTGTACTAATAATAATTCCAAATTTTGCAACAATAAATCGCTATCAGTTGAGATTGAAACTATAGCTTTACGGAACGCTTGCCACTTTTCGCTACTTATTAGGATGGTTATCTTATCACTATTAATCTTTTAGAAAACTTTCTTGTCTTAAACGATTACACTAACGCTTTAATACGAGTTAATTATTTAAACCAATTGAGGACTCTTAATTACCTTATTCTAAAGTAACTTTATGATCAGATACTGAGTGTATTATGTAATACGTACGTTTTTTTTTTTATAATGAATAGGTTCGCGTTTGACTGACATTGCGCCTGATGTCACGCGGAAATGCAGTCTAAGGTGGAGCACGCTTACCTAGAAGGTTCTCGCGAGATTGTATTTTTCGGGAAAAACAGACGACGGTAAAGAGTTCCATTCTACGTAATATATTTATATATGTATTAAATTTATAAATTAGTGTAATTATGTATATTTAAATTGTACAGTCCTATGATTTTCTGCTCCACCTACATCGCCAGATTAGTCAAAATTTTATTTTCAGCTGGGTTGCCTGGAAGAGATCGCTTTCAGCGATAAGGCTGCCTGTTGTTTTGCCAAGAAGTATTGTAATTATGCATTTTGCTTTTGTATTTGTTTGTTTTTGTGAGCAATAAAGTGTTATCTATATATCTATGTCGTCATACGTTATTTTTTATTGCCCAATGCAAGCAAACATGCAAACAGCCCACCTGAATAAAAGTAATCATGTCTGTGATTTGACAATAATTACTTAACATACGTACATACATAACTTCACGCCAGGTCCCTTGCGGGGTAGGCACGAACAACAGAGCGCCATTCAGGCTTATTCTTACACACCTCACTTGCTTCTTTGACATCCATAGCTCTTGTCATGCACGCTTGTCTGTCTTAAGGCTCCTGACATCACCTGCTGCTAGTACAAGATCAATCTGATCATGGAAGGTGTGTTGTGGCCATTCGCGACTTCTGCATTCACCCATCTTTGCATTTTGCATCTGCTTATGACTAAGCATTCTTTCATCATATATTCTTTCCACATGCCCGAACCACCGGAGCATTCCTTTCCTTACCTTCACCTCGACACTATCTTTCAGACCAACTAATTAATTAAAATTTTATAAAAATCCCGCTATAGTAATGTGCGTATAATCTGCACAGTTCACAGTGTAATAAACAGTAATATTTGGCAGATTTTATGAAATAAGTGTCACTGAGTGCTCATCTGAACAACATTTTTTTTTTATTGCAGGAGTTCAGCAGACAGGCAGACAGCACACTTGATGAAAAGCGGTTACCATCGCCTATGGACATTTGCAATACCAAAGGTGCTACACATGCGCTGCTGCTCTCTTAAGGAAGACTGGAACCTGTTCACTAATGCCGGAACACAACTCAAGGTTGTTTTGGCGACATACTTTAGACCAGGGGTGGTAGCCATCCAGTCGGGCAAATGCCCTACCACCTGGCTGTGGGTTGTTTTGTCGCCTCTTACGACAGGCCGCCCGGCCGCAGGAAATTGTATTCTTTCTCCGTTCCTGCACGGATAGAAATATTACATACGCATGAAATTGCAATAATACAGACATTACCCACAGTATTATTGCATAAACGTCAGGGTGTAATGGCAGAAAATGTACTTATTCTTCCCACATAAGTATGTGGGAAGAATAAGTATATTTAGAAGTATTAGAAGTCTAAAACAACTCAATTTCCCTCTAGCAAAAATCTGGTCAATACATTGCACAGAAATACAAATACAACTGTTTCGGTGTCTATAGGCAACAACATGGAATGAATGAGCCATATTAAAGGAATTTTCAAAAAGCGTTGTATTAAATTTAGTACAATAGATAGCTTAAAACAAAGCGGTTTAAAGATAAAACGCTTTTGTTTAAATTACTGAGTGGGAATTAGCACACTAATACTTTTATGTTGACTGGAAAAAGAGATTATGTTTTAAAAGTAATAAAACATTCGTTGTAAATCCGTATTCAAGGAAAAAACGAAACAAAAGATACCTTCATCCTACTTTTACGTACATAGATCTCTAACAATAAATACCTACAACGCTCATTTAATAGTATGACCTCTTGTTGCAAAATATAATACGGTAATAGAATAGTTTTACGAATGAACTTAAGATGTTAAGTATAACCAAATGTGATTTATAAATTTCAAAAGAAAAACACGCTTATATTAAGTATTGATTTATTCTGATTATTTTAGACTAGCATCTACCCGCGACTTCATCCGCATGGTGCGGTTTTTTAACTATACCACGGGAACTCTAAATTTTCGGGATCAGAAGTATTCTACATGTTGACCAGGGATATAAGCTACCACCACACAAAATTCCATTTAAATCGATCCAGTCGTTTCGGAGATTAGCCGGTACAAACAGACAGACAAACAGAGAAACAAAAAAAATACAAAAGATCTAAATTAGTTCTATTTCATTTCTTATATCCCCCTGAATCGGTTATTATCATTTTTTTTTATTGTACAGAAATTCGACCTCTACGGTTTTATTATATGAATAGATTATCACATTATTCAGATTAGGCTTATAATAAATTAAAATTAAACAGACTGCTTGATTAGCAGTTAGCGCAACCGCGTCTCTGACTCGTATGACGCGTCTTCAAATCGTGACCGGAAAAGCATGCACATCTTAGGCAAATTTCTGAGCTAATGCGTATAATGATATAATTACCAAGTGCTGAAAAACATTATGATGAAATCCAACATTGAAATAACGGATTCGGCAAACCCGTGAAGCCACTTTGGACAAGTATGGTGGGTATATGGTCCATTCCTCTAACAATTGGAAGGCTCGAGGTTAGTAGGTGCATTTTAATGGGCTTATTATATATTATATACTAGCGGTCCCGGTAGACATAGTTCTGCCCTGAAAAAATAAAAATCTAGGACCCGAGTCTAGTGCCTCCTACCAGTTCCAATTGAGAATTTATACCATCCGGGGACCCACTCCATATCAATGTCATCAAACTCTGTAAAGTCGTTCTCAAGTTATGCAGGTACATAAATTTCACTTCAAAAATACTACAATCGGTTTTATGTCGGTCCGAATTGGACCAATGTTTAATCATCGGTCTCATTGACTCTCTAATCTGTGCTGCACAATGTAGAACTCTTATCTCATTTTCTTGCAGACTTAGTCCTAAAGATTTATATGTTTATCTCTTTTTAGCACTTTTTTTCATCGATTTCCAAATCACGATTCTAATACTGGTTCAACATTTCGATAAAAGTCTACGTTGTTCGTGGACTGCCACGGATTTGGCAAATTTTGATTTTATTGTACGATAATGATTATTTTAATTACCTTATAGGGATTGTTATTGAATTGAAATATACGACTCGATCTTAAGGTGGTATAATAATAAAAAACAATTATTTATATTAGTGAGTTCACCGATTTGACTTTACTTTGAGGTCATATGCGCCCGCGCATTCTTCGAACGCTCCTCGAAGCTTTGAATAAACGTGTTATTATTTTGCAATCTCAATTAGAGTTCGTCTTGGCAATTCGCAGATCCAATTTAGTCCTTTTATTATTTTTCAAACGACATTATCGATCCCGGCTACAACATGCAAAAGAGCAACAGGTGTCGCTCCAAACTTATTATGATTTCAATAATCGCCAAAAACTGTTTCTTTTATTTAAATTATTTTTCTCATTATCGTTTAATTGTATAGACCAAAAAAAAATATATTTCTGAAATTTCCAGTTAAAAATTTAAATTATAAAAGGTCGCTCATATTTTTTTTTACTTTACTCTTTCTCTTTACTAGTGCATTACTCGCTCGAAGAAATCTAAAGTACTATGAATTACTTATTGACGGTAAATTACTTAATAACTATATGTAACGTATCGTATAAACATGATGCACTGTTCTTTTAGAAATCCTGAAACCGTAGAGTGTTGATAAAACCATTGTCCTACTAATATAA
Source organism: Dendrolimus punctatus (assembly GCA_012273795.1). Classification (NCBI taxonomy): domain Eukaryota; kingdom Metazoa; phylum Arthropoda; class Insecta; order Lepidoptera; family Lasiocampidae; genus Dendrolimus; species Dendrolimus punctatus. Next base: position 6,900,684 of record CM022533.1, on the reverse strand, counting down.
CCACCAGCCCAATCCTACTGTTGCAATATCTTGCGTTGCGAAGATATTCCAAGTACGGGTTCCATTGCTGTAGTGTAAAAATAAATATACCCGGTTGCTGATGTTACCAGTTATGAGTTCAATAAAAATTGGTTCCATAAAGTTATGTATAATAGATAAACTTAGGTTAACTGTTAACCTAGGTACAACTAATACCAAAACTCACCACTAGATGGATCTATATTATTTAAGAAAGAATATCTAATATTTATTTACATCAAACAAAAACGTCAAAAACAAAGCGTCAAACAAAACATATGAAACGCCTAATATAGGTCAGTTAAGTTAAAACTAGTTTAACTATCTTACGATGGTGTGTTCTAAACCGGAAATTTTATAAGTTACTAGTCCCGGCAGATGTTGTCCTGCCCTGAAAAAATAAAAATCTAGGCCACCATTCTAGTGCCGCCTACCAGTTCCAATTGTAACTGTAAACCATCCCGGGACTCACTCAAACACACACACAAAATTTCATCAAAATCGGATGTATAGTTTACGATTCTATAAAGGACATACAGACAAACATACATTTTATATATAAGATTTCCAAAACACAGGCGGAATATGGCGGCATGTTAAATCAATCATCACATAGTTTTACGTTTCTAACAGTGTACTACTGAATCCATCCTTTTAGATCTCTTTATTAGCACTTGACCGCACTTTTTATGACGTCTGTCGCGTAAAAGGTCAGGACTGACCCTCGGTGGCGCGCGTGAAAAACAGCGGACAAACAACGGGTTAAGCCATACACATTCGTTATGGCTTGTTTCATGCTGGTAGTTGTTAATCCCGGATATTTTATGCCAAAATTTGCAATAGAGGTTATGATAAAGAATCAATCATCTTTACATAGTATAAAATAAAGTCGTTTTCCGCGTTTTTCTGTCTTTATATCCTCTAAACTACGTAACGTATTTCTAAGCGTTTTACACCATCAGTTAGATATTTTTACAATGAAGGTTTATATGTATACAACCAATTGCCTGTGACTTCGCTCGGGATTTTTAAAAACTACGTTATTTGTTAGTAAAACTAGTATATTATATAGCTATCCTTTAACAATTATGTGTATGCGACAGCTTATGCAATAATAAATAAAATTGCATTCTGAAAGATCATGTATTTTTATCTTAATGTTGGCCAGATGGTACCTACTTATTAACTTTTCGTTGCGCTGACTATTTATGAAGCTTTTTCTATTAAAATTTAAACTTATTACAAAATTTTGTACATTGTAAAAAAACTTAAATACAATACACAAAAAGGATAAACAATTTTAAATCCGTCATAAAGAGTTGAGTATTTAAATAATCTTCCATATTTTTAGGCTTACATCTTATTTTTACAGTTTCATGAAGTTATAAAAGTTCATTAATTAAATTTCATTTTGTAGGTAAGCTCAAATCAAATAAAACCATCAGAATTGTAAGATCAGTACTTCTAATTTACACGTAAGCAATGAAGAACAAAAATATCTCCTTTAATATGACGCGGTTAAAGCAAAGCGAAAAACCTGAGGCAGCCATTGATGTTGCCACTCTTTTTCTCACTGCTTAACCACCACGCTTACAACGATATGCCCAATACTATTCATACATTCGAAAGGTTTACTGAATTTTGAAATCCACCCTACCACTTTAATTTATTATAAAATTTAAGTTCTATGAAGCATCATTTGTATTTGATTTAATTATTAATTAAAATTTGTGAGACCTCTATTTAAATATGAAGCAAGAATAACTAATCAACCATCTTTCAAATTGGCTTTGTGTAGTATTCCTATATATAATATATATTGTTAAAAACTTAAAAAACTTCAAAATGACGCTAGAAAAACAACACGAGCTCAAATCTATTGATATAAGAGATGGTAGTGGAAGACGAAATTGCGCGACGTTGTCAAATTTACAACAGCGCATGAAAAAACGCATCTAGCAACAACGCATCTAAGAGCACGCACACATAAAAATAAACAGGTGTAATGTACACGTTGAACGCACACTTGCATGGCTACTTGCAGTGCAGCCCTGCCCCTAGAAAAATTAGCACCTACTGTAGAAGTACGTAACTAATATTTGAGTATGACAAAATTTGCTGTTTATAATATAAAGATGATGCGACTTTTTATGAATGTTTGGAAGCTCTTTTATTATTTTTGGTTAAACTTTTAAGTTAACAGTTGCATGTATAACGAATATTTGATCATAACATTAATACACGATATATTTTGTGGTCTCAAAACCACATCTTGGATAAAGTTGTTAAACGTAATACGTTCTTTTTGTATTTATTTTAAATATTTTGGAATGTGGTAAATATCCTACATATTTAATAATATACATTAAAGGGGCTGTTAAGGGGATGTTAAATGGAAAGCTACAAATCATAAACTTAACACTGCTCTGTATACATAGCCTATATTTAAATTATATTTAATTTCTTAAGATTGCCAACCTCCATTACGTAATCACCGTGCTGTAACATATTTAAGTAAATTATAAACATCACATAAGATTTCAGTTCATCAGCCTATAAGCTCAGTGGACTCTCATGGACTACTGATTTGTAAATTTTGATAGAAAAGGTGGAAGAACGTAATAATAACAAAGAATGGGTACTGAAAAATTCAAAATACAAGGCTACCTTACTTACAGAGAAGATAATAAATAATCTGCAATTCATTGAAACTAATTTGGCATTATATTGCACACGATATTATTAGAACAACATGTTGAGTTGTCGGAGCAGACACTACAACAACACCCAAAGTAATAATATACATTACTTTTGGTGTTGTTACAATTATTAATTTATTAACTAAATAATAGTGATAATGATAGTACGAAAACACTTTATCAACAAAAACATAAAATTTCCTAATTTTTTGTTTTACTTGGCACTGACTTCAAGATATTGAAGAAATAAGTCGGTTAAATATTTGTTTTTTGGTTCTTATTATTAAGTTATTTTAAACTTTATAGTCGGTTTTTTTAACGAGGCTTTTATTTATTTATTACTTTTTAGTGTCAAGCTAGGTAGGCCTACTAAAGGTGCCGCGCTCCTTAAAAATATAGGTCCTAAGAAACGGAGACGGAAAATTTTCATTAAAAAATGTTCATAAGATGAAAACTACTGGTCCAAGCTATGTTGCTTTTTTAGGGGACCAAATGGCAACGATTTCGCTCAAACTAAATAAAATTCACGTAATTGGGCTCATAAATCTCAGAGTAATCGGGTGTACATACATTAAAATAAAACACCGAACAAGTCAAAAACCTCCTTTTTGAAGTCCGTTAAAAATATAAAAATAACTATATTTTGTACATCTGTGGTCGTTTTCTTATCTTTGACTTGGACCGATTTCAAGATGTTGTGGAAAGAAATCGGTTAAATATTCTTTCTTTTTAGGTTTTTTAGTTTCAAGTCGGTTTTGTTATTGTTAACATAGTTTTTTTATCACTCATCTTATGACAACATCGCTTTCAAATCCCATGACAATCCGATGATACTCGTAATCGGATTATATGCAATATAATATAATAATCTTTCTATTATCTTTTGTTCTAACATAGAACAAAAAACTAATTTTAACTATTATTCACAAGCAAGTACAGGAATTGTTGTATACAAAAAAAATGTTCATCGTTATAGTCACGTAGGTCAGTTTAAATGGGGAGCGTAGATATAACCGAAAGGCTTCTTGGAAATACAACGCACACAGATATAAAAGCAGGCTCGCAGAAAAAAATCTAACTCACACCCACACAATATTCCTGACAAACAATGCGCCGACGCATATCACTGGCCGTTTGGATTTCTGTGGCAATTTTAAGGGCACAATGCTCAGAACAATAACCGAGAATATAACTTATAGTTCTGAAGCAAAATTTGATGCTAGATTATTGCAGACTTTTTTAATGTAGTATAATTGATGATACTAATAATTTTTTAGAAAACGGATTTTTAACTGGTGTAGCTAAACAATTGTGTAGATGATTAACGCAATAAAAACTAATAAAAAAAAAACAAATTATTATGAATACGATATTCGTATTTTACTTTGACTACCATACTAAAGTAACATTAATTTAAATTATAGTTTGAACAGTAGTTAATACGCAGTTTCACACTTTAAACTCAGTGCACTTGCACAAAATCTAGGAATAATGTTTTATAAGAGGAAGTGTCTCTTGATATGATTTACCTTATTATTTGAAATCCCATTTTATTTCAATGTTGTTTCGATATAAATACGACAAATGTCTGGAAATAAATTTCCTTTTTAGTTAATCTTTGCTGTTATTAGTTCTTTTATGAAAATTCATAAAGCTATGACATAAATATTTACATAAAGTATAAAACATCATTTAAAACAAGAATTATTGTGTTTTAATTTTTATTATTTTATTTAAAATAGAATAAAATATATCCATATTAATTTTATAGAAGATTATAATTATGCAATACTAGTATTAAAACAGTACTATAGTCAAAACAGAGAAATCTTTTAACCAAGAACACGGATAATAAGAAAGAAATAAAGAAAGATCGGAGGTTTAATAAACAGAGCATTGGAATCACGCATCGAAGCCCTCTAAGGGATGTTAGGGGTGCATAGGAATGCAGTGGCCGTGTAAAAAAACTATAAATACAGTTACTCGCGGGGGTGAAATGTAAGGGGATGAAACTGGTTTTACTCAACCACTGTTATTTCATCTCAAGATTCCTTAAGAAATTTAACTTAGGAAGATGTTGCGTTCTGATATAACTTCTTTATATACATTATTTAAGGATTTCATGATATTTGGATGGAGCGTTAATTTTTTATTGCCAAAATTTACAGATTTTTTACTATATCGCCAGCTTTTGAAACACTGTAATTCTACAAAGATTGAACGACATCGTCATAAAACACTAACATTTCTGTTTTGAAAAGACTTGTGATAACGTACCTGGTTTTAAGCGTTACTACCAGTGAGGTAAGATCCCCTGGGTATGTGTATGATTTCGAGTGTTGCCCATCCAGCTTTCCTGTCTTCGATTCATACTTAGCACACAGATGATTTTACAAAATATACACCACACCAATATTAATACGCCAAAATCAAACGAAGCCAGAAATGCTTGGTTGATGGCATATTCGGGCAAGAGTCCCCCCCCCCCTCTCTTTTAGAAAAGATCATGGCGGGCCGTTTTAGAAACTACTACAGAAATAACTTTTAGAAACATCGATCAGTTCCGTAAATCAAAGCCGAGTTCTTACTGATTCTGCATGGAGGACTCTGAAGTCCTTTTTATTTTCATTTATTTACTTTCGTCATGGGGCAGATTGTTGCGAGCCATACAACTGTCGCAAACTGTGGACGATTGTCGACCAACTTGGCTTATCTTGTATCTGAAGTTCTGACAGTATTCCGTAACATGCCGGCCAAGATAGGCTCTTGTCAGCATTGGATTTCCAACCGTTCTCGAACATAAACAGCTGGTCAAGGTCACAGGCAACCGGAAGGCTAGAAGTTACCTCGTTCAAAGAATTGGTATTTTATTCAGCGAATTAATGCTGCCAGCATTCTAGGTACTTTAGATCGATTTTTTATCGATTCTTTTTCTAAATTGATACTATTTCATATATAGTAGTACATATAGTTTTATACTATTGTTACAATTACCATGTGCTTAAAACGGTGAAGGAAAATATCGTGATGAAACCTGCACCGATATAACGAATGTGTCAAACCCGGCAAACCGCCTTGGACAGGCGTAGCGGGTATACTGTCTGTTTCCACCTATAGTGGGAGGCCCGAGCCCAGCAGTAGCGATTACATTACTATTTGTGTTATTTATACGAAATTTAGAATAGAAGGAATAATATTTACACATAATACATAATAATATGTATATTTAGTTTTCATATTGTTACAACTTAGGCCCTGAAAAAGTCAAATTCCACCTACAGATCTATAAAAGCACATTTTGTTACCTGTCTGCATTTGAGCTAATTGTAATCCTTTTATGATCGTCTTCTTTTGTTCACTTATTTATTGACATACGTTTCTACTTATTGTGGAGAAGGGACTATTGTTCTATTGAACTCGTATACGGGCGCTTGCAGGGCATCATTAGCCAGGTGTTGCGGATTACAATTAAAAGCTAATTCTAGGAAATTGTGTCGACATTGCCGGGCGGGCATATTTGTGAAGTATAAAACGACGGCCTAGTTAAAGGAAAGGGTTATAGACGTTATATTTGTGCCTATGTTATACGTGTTTGTGAAGTCTAACTAATTATAATTGTCTAATAAAGTCTATAATAATTCTAACGGCATTTTCAAAGCATTTTCAACTCGTAACAATATTTTACAGACTTAGTTTGGCGTGCACCGACATTTAACCAATGGTAAAAATAAAATAATCGCTAAAAATATATAGCTAAACATTAATTATTTTATTTTAACTATCAGTTAAATGTCGGTACACACCAGCCTTAGTATGTAACATAAAGTACCTGGTGTTTCATATTTTATCCTTAATTTGCATTTCGATTAGATCATCTTGCAGGGTTTAGAAGTTTAGAAGGTTTTTTTTATTATAGCAGGTTCAGCAAACATGCAAACAGCGCACTTGATGGAAAGTGGTTACCGTCGCCTATGGACATTTGCAACACCAAAGGTTCTACAAATGCGCTGCTGCTCTTCTAAAGGAGACTGGAACCTGGTCATTAATGCCGGAACACAACTCAGGGTTGTTATGGCGGCATACTCTAGACCGGGGTGGTAGCCATCCAGTCGGGCAAATGCCCTGCCACCTGGCTGTGGGTTGTTTTGTCGCCTCTTACGACTGGCCGCCCGGCCGCAGGAAATTGTATTCTTTCTCCGTTCCTGCACAGATAAAAGTTTAGAAGATATGAACATAATTATTTATAATTCCGCACTAAAAAAGTCGCGGGATAGGCTAGTATACAATATGTGTATGTAACCTAACTCTTGTATCGTAGAGTTAAGGCCAAACAAATAGATGGAACATTTTAATTTTTCGTAGCTATGGATAAAAATAACAAAAATTCTGCACAAAATATTCTAACAATTTGGAAGGGGATATTAATGAGAGAGGATAAGGTTTCGAAGCGTTTTACTTTTAAATACGATATGTGTTAAATTTGAACAAATCTCCCCACGGGTGGCTGGTCATCAATTTGGCATGGGGTGCGCGGGGAGTGTGCGGGGGACACGGGCCGAGCGGGGCGAGTGGAGCCTGCGGAGCCAGCGGGCGAGCTCAGCCTCGTCTAACCCCTTATTTTACATTTCACACTCCGGGAAAATCGTTAGAGAAATCTGCGTAACGTGCATGTCCGAGACATACGCACACACGCTTGGGGGACCGTGTGAGCGCCTGTCCAAGCCACCCCACCGGCCCACCCTTTTATTATATCGGCGAAACTTCAAGAAATCCTCTTATACACACACATCTATAGCTACTTACATATGTAAATCAAAATTGTACATTCACTTTCTTTTCATAAAATTAATTGAATGCCTAGCATTGTTCTTGTCCACTGAAATATGCGATGAGCTTTTAGTGCATTTTGGTCACATCTCACTAATACAAAATTAAATGACTTTTTAATACTGATTGAAAACCAAAAAATCAGCTTGGGTCTTTAATCGTGTCTTGAGGATAATATTTAATATTTAAATTGATAATATTTTGTTTATTATGATGTAAGTGTATGAATAGTAAAGCGCAGAGTGATGCAAGGTCTGTGAGTCCAGCTTAGTATCGAGGCGATTTATTAAAAACAGTTAGTCAACGGGGCGTCGAAGGAATGGTCACATACATTATTACCGTACAATGTCACTATGCAAATGTATGTGGAAAGGCTTTGTGTGAACGCACTTACGCATACGGGGCGGGCGGGAGTCGCCTCCACATAATCCGAGGCGGCCCCGCCGTCCTCGCGCCTGCCGGCTCTCGCTAAAGATGGTACTACGTATGTGAGTGTACACACGCGGCACTTTCTCTTCAAGCTCGCCACTGGCTTTTAAAGAGGGTGTAGGGAGAGGGGCCTAGGGTGGCGGGTGAGCGTTCCGAACGGGTGACCACGGGGAGGCAAGAGGCGACCCAGTGTGTCGGATGGCCGTGCGGACTTACATGCGCCACCTATCGGCATAGAAGCAGCGGTTGTTGAGTTCACCGTCGTTGAAGCCGAAGTTCTTACTGTCACCCTGCAAGTATGGGTGCTGAACCATAATCTCTACATATTTTCAATAACCGAGTTGTGTCTATCATTTTATAATAATAAAAACAAACTACAGTCGGAAAAATAATCAGCACGGGTTTTCGGTAGTAGGTAGCCTAGGCTTGGTGATTTAGATTGCATCACATAGTTGCTATGAATCTGTGGGTGTCCGTGCGATGAAACGATATCTAGCTGGCCGAGTGGCAACTGGCAGGTACGAGATGCGGTCCGCGGAGGCGGGGGCTGTGCCTCGTTTAATTAAGTGTACTCAGCGCCCTCGCCAAATGATACTCCTCTGTTCCCGAAATACCTGTAATAGATGTTAATTAGAATGCCGCCCCGCACGGTGCAAAGAAAAAATAATAATTTGAACGGTCGTAATTAAAGATGTTTACATAACTGTTAAACAAATATTTTCTTAATTTTTAATATTTTTCCTCTTTTTACCGGCGCGGCGTAGGGTCGGGTTTAAGCATATTTATTTTCCTCGAGAGTTTTTCAGGCAAAAGGGAGAATTTGAAATTACATTTGAAACGCTCCCTACGGTGGGTCGGATACGGTGAAAGCGAACCTATCTGAGGGCAAAAGGTGTGCATTTACGGGATTTGTGACATTGCGTGTTTTGCAATATGCTGTTGCAAATGTAGCAGCACAGACGGCGCAATGCGGTTTGTACGGACGCGGTGACGTCAGAGGCATGCATCGCCGGGCACAAGTTCCGATGCTAAAATTGAGAACGGCTGCGGCAGGGGCGGCCACGGCTCGTTTAAATCGAACGCACGTCCGGGCCCCTCCACCCTCTGGGTGTATAGTGGACTTTTCGCACGGCTTGATATATATTTTCCATTCCTTCCGATGTAGGCTACTGCGATTGTAGGTTCCGGCTAGTGGAATCGGCGAGTCGCGGGTTTACATTTACATGCGCTGCTCGGACGTCCCCCTTCGCCCGGTCGGGTTCTCCTTCGTGGATGTCGCACACATCGAATACCCGAATGTCACCATCTTGATTAAACTTAATTAAATCTCCCATCATTTCACATCTAGCTGCGTAACCTTTATCCGAGTAAATCTCGCTCGGGACGAGGGCTCGCTCAGGTAACCGCCTCCTTAATACATACTTGGATATAGTTAAAGTTGCAGAACCCTTTGCTCAAAACTCTAAATCTATATAAGGATACTCCGAAGCCATAATTCTCTTGTGGCTAAATAGGTCAACGTGACTAAACAAGGTGAAAAATAAAATTGAAATACTCCTGTAGAAGTCTTTTAATTTGGTATAATCGTCAATTAGAAGCGTTCTATTTTCTTATTTAAAAAGGTTAGCACCGAAAAACTGTTTGTTCAACATTCATTATATTTAGAAAAATTAGCAACTAATTTGTTGCATTTATTGGTCTCGAGTATTATAAATTGAAATTTTATAACTTTAACTAAGGAAAATTCATATTTTTATTTGTTGATAAACGTAAAAAACTTTGTAAATATTTCGTTATTTTCTTTTCGAGTAATCTTGTGATATTCTTCGATGTGAAAGCTTGATTTATCTATGGACTATTTGACGTAGCTACAATATACAATATATGGCTAATTTGTAGGAGTTTAATTATAGGAGTACCTTTTCCCCAATTGCATGTTAAACAAATGTAGTAGGAATGTCAATTACTAGGGACCCTAGAGAAAAAGTTAGAATTATGAACACAAACTTTTACTTCTCATGTCTATTGCAAATCAACTATTGTAGTTGTATGTCTTTAGTAACTTAAATTTTGTGTTTTTAAAGGTAAAGGTTTGTAAAGGTTTTTGCGGAATTTTCCAGGATTCACGCGTTTTCGTAAAATAGTAGTTGGCAACGATGAAAATTAGGTGGAGTCTTAATACTGAGGTTCATATGCACAATATATGTAAAAACATTACTGAATACAGAAATACTGGCTATTTCTGTATTCAGCGATTCTGCTCTGGTGTTCCAGCATGCTCTCCTTAACCTCAGGATACGCGAGGATTTGGCCCTGTATAATGCTGAAATGGAATACGACGGCTGCCAGACCTAGAAGAGTAATCTGAGACTAAAGGGCAAACACACGCTTAGACCATCCACTCTATTAAATAGACCGTCAGCTCGATTGCCTGGAAGGCCAAGAGTAGGTGGTTACGTAACGCTTATAAGCATAGTGCCACTTCATTGACACTAAGATCGAGGGTCAGGTCAATTGATCAGATCGTTACATTTACAAGGCACGCCGGGTTCTCCGAATACCGGAATCGGTTCAGTTCAAACTCTTCGTGCATTTGTGATAGTGATGAGCTAGAAACGGTGCCTCACATTCATTCAAGTGTCCAACGTATGACTGATTTATGCTAAGCGCCAAGATTGGAATGCACAAGGAGATCAGATACAGTAATATAATGGAGCTAATGGGATAGAATCATATTAAATACTAGCTGCACCTCGAAGTCACTCCCGCGTGGTGATTGAAAATCGTCATAATTCAAAAATAAAAAAATTCTAAAATAAAAATAGCCTAAGTTGTAACTAAGGAGTACCTTATTACATTAGCTACATGCCAATAAAAGTCCCGTCAAAATCGGTTCAGCCATTTCAGAGATTAGCCGGAATAGACAGACAGACAAAATTTAAAAAAAAAATATTTTGGTGTAAGTACCGTATACATATTCATGTACATGTAATAAAAACGGTTTTTTCAATATTACAAACAGACACTCCAATTTTGTTTATATGTTATATACGCCATGCCATAATTGTATGGCCTATTGTCATAAGACTATTCAAATTGTAATCATTAGAAACAAAAACCTCCATCACAAAACTTTGTTTTAAAGTAAGTATAGTAATGCCGAGGGCTGATAACAAATAGGCCTTTTGTTGTTGTTTACTAAAATCTGTGAAATGTTACAATTTAGAAAGTCTTACCACTATGCATGTGTACCTAAATAGACGGGTATTCCAAATTTAAAATTTTACATACAACTAGTTTTATTCACAACTAGCTGACCCGGGGAACTTCGTACCGCCATATTTTCTGAATTCCCAAAAGACTTTATTTTATGACACAAAAACAAAATCACCATAATCGGTCCAGGTGATTAGGAGGATTCTAGAACCCGATCTCAGCGCGGTTCTAATTGTAAATCTAAACCATCCGGGAACCCACTTAAACACAAATTCATTAATTAGTGCTCCGCTCCTATTGCTCTTAACGTGATGGTATATAGCCTATAACCTTCCTCGATAAATGGGCTATCTAATACAGAAAAAAAATCAAATCAGACCAGTATTTCCTGAGATTAGGGCGTTCAAGCAAACAAACAAAGAAACAAACTTATCAGCTTTATATATTAATAATATAAGATAAAACTCTCTCACCGACACCACACCCTGTCAAATTATCCGCTTCTGTAATGTTACGTTGCAGAGAAATTACTTTTAGTCTGTTATAAGCTGTTTAAGTAATTAAAGCTTTTTAACTATCCCACGGGAACTATTTAAATTTTCGGGATCAAAAGTATCCTATATGTTGACCAGGGATATAAGCTATCACATACAAAATACAAAATTCCATGTAAATCGGTCCAGTCGTTTCGGACAAACCGACAAACAGACAAACGAAAAATTCGAAAAAAATCTAAATTAGTTCTATTTCACTTCTTATATCCCCTGACTCGGTTTTTAGCATTTTTTTTCATTGTACAGAAATTCGACCTCTACAATTTTATTATATGTATAGATATAAGATTAAGTGAAAGACTGACTATAGGACAGAGTTTAAAAAAATATATAAAAAATATATGAAAAACGATATAAACACCCTGATGTTATATTGCGGTCAGTTCCCTCCAGGATTTAAAAACGACATACGGTGGTGATATTTCTGAGTCTAATGTCAAAAACCTTATATTCTTTATTCCTTAAAGATGCCATTAATGAAATAAGAATCTTTACGAAGTAAGACGTAAGTTAATGAAAATCAATGTTGGTAACGCCAACATTGAATATAGAACAAAATATTAGGTGTTTTGTTTTTTGTTTAGGAGTTTTTGCAGTAAAAAGATGCCTTTTCAGTTTTCTACGTATTTACTTTACTAAATCCAAGAGTCAAACCGTTATCCAAGCAATCCACAACCCACGGCCTCCAGGAAGATAATATCCGTACAGTTTCCATAGTCAGCAAAGACGAAATTATATCATAATATATTATAAAGAATAAAGATTTGTGCTTTTGTACGTTTGTAACGAATAAGCTAAAAAACTACTGGACTGCTTACTACTACATTATCCGTGAGTAACATAGGCTAATATATATAAATATGTATAAAAATAAATGTCTACTCGTGCGAAGCCGGGATGGGCCGCTAGATTTAAATAATTATAAATTAAACATAAATAATTATAATTGTTATTTTAACCATGTGTTATAAATAATACATAATTACAAAAGCTAATGGAAGATCAGTTTACAACAACCTAAAATAGCGACATTATTTTTCTGAAGAGATTTTTAGAGTGTTTCACATAATATAAATTTTGTAGTCGTTCGATACTACTTATAAATTACGATCTTGACTGGGTAAGGAAACGGGCTACTTTGTTAAAGAAGAAGATGATTATAGTGTTACATAAACGATGTAAACAGAATTTTCAAATTATTGCGGGAGATGAAGAAAACACCTAGTAAACACCTACTCGCAAATAGACAGATGAAAACTACAATCAAATGACCCTGTGCGGTGCTCCCGTATGGATGTAGTTACCAAAATAAATAATAATAAGAGTACATACACGTTCCATTGCTGCGCTCAGGCCTCCCAATTTTAGAGAGACGGACAATACCGGCTTGAAGCGTTAGCTACATCGGTTATCTCGAGTTGCAGCTTTCATCGCTATAGTTTCGTTAGCCGTCAAGGATGTAACCCAAAATTTTATTTTAATACTAGTTTTCAAGAAAATGTAATGGCAATCAAAAATGAGTCAAAAAAGTAACGCATCAGTAAAAACTGAACCATAAACCTAATTTAATTAAGGTTTGTGCTAGGGGAGGCGTTGTAATCATAACATACAAAATAAAACTATAATTGCAGTGCAAATACAGTGGTTATTAAATCTGACATTGAGTGAGATAAATTTATTTACAACAACGTTGAAACCAATTTCACAGACAGCTACTATCATGTGACCAATAGAGGTGAGTCAATGTTCTAATGTATAAACGCTCTCCTAATCTGCTCCGTTCCTTGTCTGCATAATAAATAAACGTGTATAACTATATATGTAAATAAGTACACCGCGGGCATAGTAAAGTCCCGATATATAGTTTAAAGCTATACTTATATATTGGTTTGACAATACTAGCCTCCCTCATACCAGGATATTTTACTTTCTCTGGACGTGGCCCCTTAGGCACCCGGCGGAGGGAGGGTTGTTGCCCCCGACCCCCACTGGACCCATATTACGCGTACTACACACCATACAGAGCGAACTAACTCTGCCAACCTCTACAAATCCGTATGTGCACATGTATATAGAATACTTATTTAAATACGCATTCGAGACTCATCTATATGAAGTAATTTTTATATGTTAAACCAATTTACTGTCATTGAAAGATAAACTGATTTCTCAATTAAATTTCGATTTCAATTCATAGTTCTATTACAGTTTCAGTGAAGTGTTTAAATCAACGGCTAATCTTATATATAAAATTCTTGTATCAGAGTGTTAGTTACCATACTCCTCCGAAACGGCTTGACCGGTTCTCATGAAATTTTGTGTGCATATTGGGTAGGTCTGAGAATCGAACATCATTTTTCATCCCCCTAAATGTTAAGGGTAGTCCACCCCATTTTTTTTAATTTTTATATAATTCTTTTATTTTTATATGATATAGCATTAAAAAATACATAGACCCCTAAATTTTCAACACTCTACGATCAACCGCAATTTTTTTTAAACGATATTAGTATTTTTATAATTTTCTACTGGGATCATTTAGATTGTAATTTGAACCAGGTAGATGGCGCTGCAATCGGGTACCAGAACTTAGGTGTTCTTTTTGTTGTTGTATGTGTTGAAGTTTGTCCCGGAATGGTTTAAATAAACGATTGAACCCAGTAGGTGGCGCCGCGATACTCCTCCTAAACGCTGGGCCTGATTTAGATGAAATTTTTTGTTTGTTCAAGTGGATTTGAGAATAATTTAGATTAAAATTTGGTCCCCGTAGATGACGCTGGAATCGGATTATATCGGATAATATATATTTTGTCTGACTTACTTTAAATCAGTCAAAGTGGTTTGATAATAGTGTGGTAAAAAGTATAATAGAATAGAATATAGGCATAATATTATATATATATATATATATATATATATATATATATATATATATATATATATATATATATATATATATATATGTGTGTGTGTGTGTATATATATATAATATACTTTAAGGCTACAAAAAATCAAGAACATTATTAATATACAAGTACAATCGGCGGTCTTATCGCCCATAGCGATTTCATCCAAACAACCTTTGGATTACGGAGTTATAGGAAGGACAACAAAAGTCGGTAGTTGCGAAGCCAGCATATAAGTAATAATTAATAACGGATGGTTCGGTAAAAGTGACAAATATCCACTGTATCCGTTATTAGCCCACGAAACCATAAAAAGCATTTAATCGCTAATACTCTATATCTCAAAACTAATTCAAAGGATATTGTTTAAAATAAGTTTTGTCGAGTTTTTTAACCTTCAGCTAAAGTTAGAGGAAGTAAAACACTGTCTTTACCACCTTGAGAGTTAATAACTCGCCATCTATCGACTTAATTTAATAATCTGTATGAATTTATCGTTTCAAGTGATATAATCCATAATGACCAGGTGTTTTATTTTATTACCCTTAGTATTTAAATTATCTGTAATTCTTTTTATAATTGTCTTAATTTTTTAAGTATTGAAATGTAACTATCTATTGTCAATCGCTAATCCCTTTTTGTTTATAGTTTGGTTTATGGGCCGGCCTTAGACTACGAATTCATAAACCATTTGTACTGTTCAAATTTCGATGCAAGATCTTAAAAGCCATGTTGTTTTGGATTAAGCTTACAAGTTTGAGAATTTCTAGTAATGATCTATGTATTGAGAGGCAAATCTATTTTGTGAATAAATACTTTCGGCTCGTTGAGAAACGGTTAGCTGAGTTTCAACTGCGATCGAGGCGTAACTAAGTTTGCATTCAGAACAGCAATCTCACATTGACGGACTTGGCGCGTTTTATCTTATTACGATCTTCTGCTTTACGGTTTGGACTTGTTGGTTGTGTCTGTAAGCAGTTTAAGTTCCGTATACGTAATTTTAATGAATTTTGTGATAATTCTAACGGTGTTTTAAAAACGTATCCCGCAAATACGTAACAATATGTAGGAAAGATGATTGCCATACTACTCAAAAAGATTTTCCAAATGTCTGAAAGCAGCGACAATTATCGACAATATTTAACATATAAAGATTTGTGTACAAATTTTGGATGTCTTATAGCCACCATTCGTATGCGAGGTCATTCTGTAAAAATAGATAACAGAGGAATAGTGAGTGTCTTGTTTAGCAATTTATAACACCAGCTTTAAAAGCTCATTACTGTTGACGATTATATTCATACAATACTGTTGTAAGTACATTAACAAAAGAAGCTATGAAAGGAAAATTTATAATATTAAATAAATGGATTGAAGTAATACAATATTTTATAAGGCTTGAAGGTAACTAAACCGTAAATGCATACATAGCAAGCAGTATTGCGCTTTACAAGCAAGATTTCAGGCAATCACCAGACAGGCTGACAACCCATCTGATAGGAAGCGGTGACCTTCGCCTATGGACGTTTGCAACACTAAACATGTTACCAACGTGCTGCCGGCCTCGAAGAAATTTTATGAGACCCTTTTTAAAAAACTCCATATTATTATTGTAGTGATATGGGAAAATCTCAGCAAAAAAGCTCATTCCAAATCCCCACGGTATGCAAGAGAAACGGGCTACAGGACCGTTGCGTACATGAGCAAAGCCGCTTCAGGAAGTGGGGTGAATGCAGTCGATGACGAGCGATGCGGAGGTAGAAAGAAGACGAGGGTACCACTTTAAACTGTTCCTCGGAACACTCCCTGTAATACAGTCGGTAGACTATGCAGAGAGAGGCGATGTATCTCCGAAGGCCAAGCGTATCTAGAACGTCTGTGAGTATGGATTAAGGGATCATAAACAACACGAACGGCTCGGCGTTGAATACAGTCCAAGGGATTAAGCAGGTAGGCAAGTGCTCCAACGCAAAGGTGTAAGCAGTACTCCTACTTACTATATGCGCTTTATAGAGCACAAAGCATTCCCGCGGTTAGAAGTAATGCTTGGACCGGTTTGCACTAACAGCTTTTTGAAGGCACGTTATGCCTTGCCTTCAAGATAGCCCCTGAACTGCACATCGCTCACGATGTCAACACCGAGAATCTTGGAGGTGGTAAGGGTAGTCCCTTAGAAGTAAAGCGCTTGCTCGAATGGAGTTTTTTGGCAGAGAATAGAGGGTTGAAATGGACAAGGTTTTGCCTTCTCTATTCAGAGACTCTCTGTAAGGAGTAGTCTACTTCAGATACATGTTCTCATCTTTCACACACAGTGTTCTCAACTTTGGGATGGCTCAGCTAAATACGAGCTTAAAGCGATACACTCAATTGAGAGAAGAACCAAGAGGTTCATTGGTAGCAACCAGCTCTTCAATACAAGGCTTCAAAGCCTAGAGCATCGACGTCGGGTTGCTAGTCTATCGGTTTTATTTTTTTCATTTTTTCATTCATTTCTGAGAGTGTGCGGTTAAACTTTTCGATTTGATTTTCCCTACACCATTTCATCTTCAGACGACAAGGCTCTCTGGTCTACGCCATTGTTTCACAGTTAAAACGCCACCACTACCAGAGTCCGTGTTTCCCGCAAACTACATTCCGTATCTTCAAGTCTCGTGTGAATAGGTACTATCTAGCTAAGCGTTCTCCATCTTCGACCGCATCATCGTCCCCCATTAAGTGTGATCGTGGTCAAACGGGAAACTATTTAATAATAAAAAAACAGACACAAGTTTAATTCGAGTTTTCTCCACAAATGGTGGAGGGACGTTGGCACGACCTGTGTACTGCGCATCTTCAGTGCTGTCATTCGGATATGAATTAATGTTGAGAACAGACAACTTATAATTGATATGCAAGACGAACAACATTGGCGATAGCATACAACCCTGGGGCACACCAGCGTTGATGGGCTTCATGCTAAAACAGCAACCGTCGAATTTAGACGACGGTCTTCAGAACGGACAATAACAATTTAGTTTTGACAAAATTAAATGTTCAAGATCGTATAGGAAACACTAGAAATAATGTTTGCAGCATTTTTGCAAGCACGTAGTAGTTCAACTAGGTTTGTTCGCAATTATATAAGTTTTTTGTAAGGAATTAATATATAGCAGCCCATAAATGTCCCACTGCTGGACTCCACCTCCCACTATAGGAAAACTGACAGTATACCCACACGCTTGTCCAAGGCAGCTTGGCAGGTTTGACACATACGTTATCTCGATGTGCAGGTTTCATCACGATGTTTTCCTTCACCGTTGTTAGCACGTGTTAATTGTAATATTATACACAATATGTTAGAAAACTGCCCAAGTGGTGTATACGTGTTTCGGCCGAGATTTTAAGCCGCGCTCTTTGAGTTTCGGATAAAACTGCTTCTTAAAAATAGGTAAGTATTGTTTTAAAATGTTTGTAAATGCGAAATTAGTCAAGCTTTATATTGATTTTACCTGTTCAACAAATATACATAGTTATATAATTTACTAGTGTGTCTTTTCTGAGCTTGTATTAAATATACATTTTTATATAAATTCCTATGAACACTTCTATAAAACAAATTCGAAAGCCAATATGGATCTATGCTAAGCCAACCAACGTAAATATTGTTACGACCGACAAAGAACAATTCAAACCTGCAGTTAAACCTTTTCAGCATTTGGGCTTCTTGTGTATTGTAATATTTTATAGTAGTCGCTAGCCAGGTGTGATTCTTGTTAATTATTGTTTACGCGGTCGAGTATTGTGTCGAGATATATTGTATTTGTAGTAGGTATAAAGCAATGCCCAAACGAAGAGGTGGATCAGTCTAGCGATAGGCACAAGCGAGACCAGACGTGTGTACATTCGATAAGCTATATAGGGACAGACTTCGAGCGTGCTATTGAATCATGCATCACGTTTGTACTGGTTGCTCCCAGTTATATTTGTACCTGTGTTATACGTGTATTAGTAATTCCAACGGCATTTTAATTAAGAGTCCTGTAATTCGTAACAATATAATACAAAGATTCCAAACAAAGTGCTTAAGAGCATTGTCAATGCATTTTGGTAAATAAGACCAGACCTCGTCAGTAGCATTAGTAAGCACTCTGAAACTACCAGCAATAGCTTCATTACCATTTGAATGTCGAAGTTTGATATTACACTGCTATACAGCATTGATGTCATACTATCTATTGCAAATTTATCTATTATATTATCATCATCATCATTATCACATTTCCTGATGCTTCGAAGCGTACAGTTGTTCAACCTTTCCTCAAAAACTCAAATCCTGCTGATTAAAATATTTGAGAAAATAGTATTTACCTTGCCACTTAAAAATTATGGAGAGAGTAGTTTGTACACAGTCGAATGAATTTTTAAAAAACCTTAATCTCTTAGTAAACGGGTTCCAGAAAAATACGTGGTATTATTACATTGTGTTCAAAATTAAGGTTTGTTGGTACAACGATAACAACATCAGAGTTTAAAAAAAAACTGAAGCGAAAGTTTAGTCATTTTCAAGTAATATCGCCATCGCCCATGAAGTCATGGAACCATTTAAGTTTTTTCATATTAAGTTTCTGGATACGGACAAACAGAAGTCACGCGACTCGAAATAAGATTGGAAATTACAATAAATAAAACACCAGTTGAGAGAAGAAATATTTAATAAATAGATATATCTTATCTAAAACAGATTATCAGAACTAGAAGGTCAGTTTTGAAGAAAATTGCATTGGGATCGATTTTCCCAACACCGTTGACTACGATCAGAACATTTAAGTGTTAATAAAGTTGTATTATTTAATATTGGATAGCCGTAGAAGCATCAAGTTTTATTCGAGATTTTAATTTGTTTAGAATAGAGACTCGATTATTCGACATACTATTATTTTATTGTCGCAAAATATTACTCTGTGTTTTATGCAACAATTTTGTTGCCTATGTCTCACCGTGAGCAAAAATTTACGTGCTATTATAAAAACATTTGTACATTTTATTCAATATTATTAATATAAGTATCTGTAACTATCATACATTTATTGCACCATATTTTTGTCTCAACGTTTCAATCTGTCAATATATCAATTATATGAGCCATAGATTTAATGAATACTGAAAATACCGACCTGTTGGCCGAATAACCGAGTCTGTGACAATTTTGAATTTGCGGAACGTACTTCAAAGAACAGGGTGCTATTAGTTAAAGATGAACAGTGTCTAATATTAAATATCGATTACAATATTTAAACATTTCGACAAGCCAAAGACACGTGTACCACACAAAACCACATGACAAAGATAACATGTCAATTCTAAGCGTATTGATATGTAAGACACAAGGATTATTCAGTGAAAATACATGTACAATTTGAATATTTTATCATTTCGCCAATAATTTTGTTACCTATGAAATTCTATAAAATTGGTAACCATTGTCTACAAAAATTTGGTCCGTGAAATCACATAGACGATTACACGTTTAAATTTATCGCTAGAATGGCATTTATCATTGAGGGTCAATTTTACCGGCAAAACTATTTTATGATCATTGGGATAATAGTAACGACTTATCTATGTACACTTGAAAGGATTCTCAAAAATTTCATTGGCAAAACTGAACCTTAATGTTATTTTTGTAAAGTTAATAACACTATATCGTAACCTGATAATCAACAGGTTGTTTACGACAGTAAGGCCATTCACACGATGACCTAGGTAACCTCTAAATTTGTTTATAATAAAATTGAGTCTTTGTTCCGGTTTATATTGAATTATTTTAGATTAAGCAAGCATATACATACTCTTTTAAATTTACTTAAAATTATTTTCAGCGAGATCTAACCTATCGACACTACAGCTGTTTGGATTGTTAAACTAGTGTTAAGCCATAACAATTTTCTTGCTACTAATTATTGTGTGGCATTGACAGCCAGAGCTCAAGAACGGGACACTTCCGAAGTAATTGCTAATAGGACCCTTACATGCTTGAGAGAAATAAGATTTCTCTAAGCATTGCCTGCTTCCATACACGTCGTGGCTGTGTGAACATTTGTTTAGGGCTCGTTTTGGACATGTTAAGTATCATTAAGGATAAGCAGTAAGTAATAAGCAGTGTGTAAATATTAAATAAAGTTATAGGTAAATCTAATTGCTTAAGCCTATGTTGGGTTTTATTTCATAATCATGTTTAAAACATCAAATAAAATTAGAATACGTCAAATCTTGGCCAAGTTTGCACTTCTTCGATAATAACGTAAGAGCAATTTTATGCTTATTTGTAATCAAACTAGCAGACGTCCCAGCTGATGGAAACTGGTTCCCGTCGCCCATAGACATTTGCAACATGTTACCTAATTCGTCAACACTATTGCTGGTCTATTGCCTATAGAGTCCTCGCAGGGCTTCACGGAATGGAAAGAAGATGAATGTATCATTAAATTAATATTGCACTTCAAATTTCAGGTATAATGCATTATAAATTGCTTTCGTTAATTTTTCAAATGAATACAGTCTTGGCCAAAATTACCTGTAAAAATTACCAATTCGCAACCTTTGCGTTTCTTTTTCATTATTAGTTCTTTTTTAATATTTCAACGCAACTGCTTAAATTACCCTTGTTCATTAAATAGCACCCTGGACATTCCAGGTTAAGATATTACCTAAGACACTTTTATAATTTTACCAAGAAAAGAATAATTTATACCCTACTTCAGATATTAGTTATTAGGTACATAATAAAGAAACAGACAAACAAGAGATACGAACTCGTTTCAGTGAACACCAATTGAGCTCCAGTTTCACCCTCAACTTATTCGAACAATTGTGGTAAATGCCAATTACTATTGCTATTCTGTAATAATTTAATATCTCGAGTGAAATTGGACTAAGCATATAACACCGCTCCAAAATTTGTTTTATCTCCAGATTAGCTACAGAAAGCTTAGCATTACCTAATTATTTATGCAAAACCGTGTATTACTCATAAGAGTAGCCAAAGAGTTTGGAACAGACTACAACACTTCGAGCGTGAAACCAGTCACTGAATCAAAATCATTTAATCTCTTATGACTTATGTACCATATATTATAAAAACGCGGTGTTTACACAATTAGTGATTAGAATAATGCGCGTAAGCATAGATACGGGAAAGAGAGAATTTCTTAATATAGTCATATAAGATAGGAAAATTGTGAATTTCTTATAACTTTGTATTTATAATTACAAAATCGTCATATACCGCCCGCCATATTATATAACAGAAGAGTTAATTAAAGAAGCGTTCTAAATTTGCCTTTATAGTATGTATATAAATTAGCACCATATAATGCTAGCAATAAACTAGTACGGTGCAGCTAAACTCGTTTCTAAAGTTTCAAATCGAACTTTCAATATGGCTATTAACAAACCCCGTACCTAATAGTAAAATGGGCCAAACCTCCGACGGACAGCCGTCGTCTACTGCTTAAAATACTGGAAGACAATAAAACAATCATTTTGCAGTATCCAGTTATGACTATTATATAATAGTCATATGTAATTAAAATCAGCAATAATGACTAGTAAGGGGTACTACAATCAGCTTTTCAACAGAGCATACCTACATTTTAAATAGTCCTAATATGTCATTCGGAAGAAATATTGTGCTTCTTATGGTCGATATTTCAAATACCAGATAAGATTCGTTCATGAAATAAAATATAGCACAAGAAAATTAATAATGAAAGTAATGTGAATAAAGCAGTTGAATTGTTTTATTTTTTATTCAGCTTATAATTTATGGGACTAATAACTTTTATCTGATGATTGAAAAATCGGCGCTTATTTGTATATTACGACAATTATTTATTTACAATGTAAACATGAGACTGAATACTAGTAAAGTTGCATATTATTTCAACTGCTATACTAGTTGAAGTTTTCAAATGCGCATTCAGGGCTTAATCCTGAATTAATTACACAAAATTATACAAAATAGCTAAAAACTCTCGAAGGAGTCTAGAGGCCCATTTTGACGTAAACTAATGTGATATCATTAAATTTCCGAAAAATGTATCCTTGTCTTGTCTGACACCCTTGTCATTAATGATTTTATGTTTCGTCAAAATCGGTCTCCAGACTCCTTTGAGTGTTTTTTGCTATTTTGTATAGTTTACGATTTGCCCTGAACGGCATTCAGTTCACTTGAAAATCATTCTGTATATGAGACTTAAATAGACACATGCAAGTAGGATCGAGCGACATTGCCGCACCGCTTAGTGTTACAATTCACATATTAAACAAGTAACACAAATTGTCAAATCGTTCGTTTTGCTGCATGTATATAAAAGATTTTTTTCAACATTCCATTTTAAAAATTGACTTTTAGATTTATTCAAGTATTTAAATTAAATTATTATTCTCGATCTGAATCATTTTTTTTATAAAACGAGTGAACTCAATATAATAACATTAATAGCTCGAAGTACTTAAATGTTAACCCTAGTAAGGAAAGGTGGTGTATAATGATCCCGGAAGGTAGCACCATTCCGAGCGTCGTCTATGTTGCTTTTAGATCTATCTTGTTATAAACGCAGTTTTTAGCAGTGTCATGGTGTTTTGAGTAGACCTAAAAATGTTACAGTGAAAATAAGAAAAGCTGTGTGTTCTCCATAGATATTCTGTAAGGAGTAAGTTTAGACCTATAGAAAATACTCCATCTCGTACATCAACAAGATAATTTCCTTCGGCACGTGAACAAGCTGTGGCGTCACCGCCCTTGCGCGCGCTCTTACTTCATCTCAAGTAGTTGCGACTGGCCTTCATATACCGAAATCATATCAAAATAATTTCTTGGCGCTTTCACAAGATATGAATAAAAAGCTCCGATTCACCTGTTGCGTCGACATCATTTAACATCCCTCTAAGTCAAATTCAAACTCTGCAAGAAGTAGAACAAATACGTGCAAAAGCTAATGCAGCACGACCAAGGATTACTTACAAGAACGTCAAAATGACAAATGGAAAGGATAACTTGGAAGAAAAAACAGAAGAGAATGTTGTAAAGAAAACAAAACAAAGGTTTTTCGATTTACCATGTTGACAGAATGGTTTGCTCTGCAATGACACATTAGAACAGTGGTTCCCAAAGTAGGCGATAATGTCCCCTTGTGGGCGCTGCAGGCCTTAGAGGGCGGTAAGAGTCTCAGAAAAAAAATAGGCATTGGCAGGTGTAGCCCATAAGAGTTAACTTGAGACCTCAGCGCCGTTGTGTATTACCTATTGCGCTTAGGTCTCAAGTTAACTCTTGCGGGCTATAGTAAGTCTTGTTTAGAATGAATGTTTCTCCGCTAATGTAGCTCTCAATAATCAGTTAATTTAATTTGACGTTATAGTATTTTTAAGTAGGTGAAAAATGGGGGCGCTAAAAAATAATTTATTCTCAAAGTGGGCGGTATACAAAATAAGTTTGGGAACCACTGCATTAGATTATAGGTGAAGGCTGGATCAGATGTTGTATTAACTTGAGATACATGATGCATGCGCTGGAGTTGAGCCCAGCGATATTGTTGAGTTGAAGCGTATTTTTTGTGCCAATGATCGTTTTATTAGTGTTCGGAAACAATTATATGTATAATTTAATTGACGCACACAGATGGCTTTGATGCTTTATGGTGTAAAAAAACAGCGTCGTTACTAAGCGTGGCAGTAGCAACAGCATCCAGAAGGGAACAGCTGATAAATTTGACTGCCCACTGATTTGGTCCTTCATTAAGAGGACCAAATGAGTGCTAGTCAATGATAACTAACAAAGACGTTTATTGTATATTTTTGCTAATAACATTATTGTTGTTTTATTAATATGTATTGGATTGTGTTGTCTTAAAATAAATAAATTATTATTATAAACCAATGATAATGTTCATAAGATAGAGAGAGTATTTTCTAATTTTGCTGTTATTTCCAAAGATTAAGATTTAGAATCTTTGTAAGCTTAGTTAAATATAATTGGTAATACTTACGGTAATCATTATAATTTAAAATTATAAAGATTAAGACTGATAAGACTTGTTCCTTGTACTTTCATTGTTCTCACTTTGATTTAAAATAAATTGAAATTTTTAGATTGCTGTTTGTTCTAGTTGTTTTTGTCACTAAACTGTATAGACACTAAAAATAATAAATATTTCTAAATCGTTTTATTATTTAATTTCTTCCGAATTTTATCAAACGGGACACTAAATATTATAATAAGAGAGCAGTTAAATATTATGCTTAATAAGTTGTAGGGCGGTAGAATCGTTAACCAAAAAAATCCAAATTTTATAGACACGGAATTTTATAATTGTTTTCCCCTTAGAGGGATCTTTATACACCATCCTCTTCTAATGCTGTCAAGTATCTAAAGTTATTCAATAATACGCAAGTTTTACGCTGTCTTTTATTTATTATATCATTAAAAGTAACATAACGGCCAATATCCAATGATCATCTTCATATATAATTTATAAGAGACTAGTCTAGTAGCATTTGTCTTCTTTTACCAAATATGCCGAATGTAATATAAAATAAAAGCTCCAAAGCTTACAATAAAGTGATATTAAAACAATCATGTCTTTTTCTATTCAATTCACATAAGAGGATAAACTGACAAGAAAACTTCTTGCTTGTTAGAAGAAATAAGGAAAGACCATTGAACACAGTAATATATTCTGAACCGAGTATTAGTGTTCGAATTGTGCCTTCTCATGAAGAAAGAATGAAAAGGTAAATATAGAATACTATACACACAAAATACACAGATTACATATAAATTTAAGTCGAACATCTAATAAATTGTATAAACCATTAAATACATTTATATTAAAAATATTATTTTATTTCATCATCTGAAATATATTTTGCTTACGCCAACATTATTGCAGAATAAAATTGTACTACACGACAATTTTCGCATCTAAAGCTTTCATAGCTAAAGATAATATGTTACAATAAAGTATTTAGACATAAATTTAGAATTAAAGTTTCATTTTGATTGCTATAATCAACTTATTACTAAATTGGAAACAAAGCAATTAAAACGAGGTTCAGATTAGCGATCTAGCAACGTTCAGCGCCATCTTACATTTGTAAAACTGAAATATTGTTTCTTCGTTTTCCACTTTTGCACACAGATGTCTCTTACAGTTATATAATAAAGTTTATATAAATTCCAGAACCGAATAAGTTCCACACGTCTGTGTGAATTATTGTTTGCCAAGTATCAAAGTAAAATTAGGCAAAATTTTATGTTAAGGCTGTGAAATCGCTAACCTTATTACACATTTAGCAGCAAAAAACATATAAGCCACAAGCGTTTAAAAATATGAATAAAGACTACTTATCACTTATGTTTATATTCGTACATATTATATGGTCTAGACTTAATATAACGATGTCGAAAATTTAATCTTGTGTGACAGTGAAATTTATAATGGTATTGTAAATTAGTATGATGTATAAATGAATGGCAACTCTAATTTTAAACTCCAAATTTTAATATTTCAGCACGCGTTTATCCCTTGCACAAATTAAGCACATATACTGCCATATCTGTATGGATACAAAATTGGCTTTTGGACGACCAATTTTGGAGTAGCGTATTATTAATTTAAGATATGGTGTCTAAATTAGAGATGGAATATTTCACGCAACATTAATTTTATAGCAAGTGGTAATATAAATAATTTTTAAATTTCACTAGCGTGAATAAGATGCTCAAAAGGTTGTATTAATATAGCTATAATTTTGATCATAAGTCTAGAGATACTAGTAGGCGAAAGCCTGCACATTGTTCTGTGGAAGGTCTTTACCAATTAATTGAATACGAGATATGAAAACAAAAGTCATTAAGATTATTTCGAATACTCCAATAAGTAGGTGACAATTATTCTCTAAGAATGAAATGTGATAAATTTCACTCCGCCACTATCGACATCGTTATAATGTCTGAACTCTAAGTCCAGATAGAAAGACTTACTAGGTTTAAGTTATTGCTTAGCGAACCTTTAGAATGACTTAGCAAAAATGCTAAAATAACATTATTACAATAATACCTAAATATGCACGACAAAAATACGTACCGTTAAATATTTATACTTTATATTCGATAAATGTTTTGATAATCACTACATAAAAACTTTGTGAAATTGCTCAAGACTGTTTGTTATACAGAGGAGATTACGATTTCCGACCACTTCGATATTAAATACAAAAACTTACTGCCGCACTCAGAGTTTAAGAAACAATTTACTTATGTAGTATTATGAATAATTATTAACTCAATAAACAGTGCTCATTGAAGTAATCAATTATTAATTGAATCTTCATTTTTAATCATTATTAAAATAAAATGTAGGTATTATTGTTTAATACTAGTAGTTACCTAGATAGCTACTACAGCTATTAGATCTAGTTTTTCAAACAAGTTAGTGTAAGTTAAACATATCATTAAATGACTGTGAGTGCGGCGTTTTACGTATCCACATGATGCAGAAATAGACAAAATATTATAATTCGATGAATCTCTCAAAACAGAACAAGTGTAATTAGTTAACATGTTTATTGTGCGAAAAAAATTAAATAGTTGTGCATTAATGCAATATTTCATAGTGAAATACTGACGTGTTCTAAAACTTAAAAACATTTAAAAGTAATTTGAAAACGACACTCTATATCAAAAATAGTTTCCAACAATTAATTTACTTACTGCTTTCTAGTCAAATTCGACACAGAAATACAGTAACACTGTTGAGAGACGTTTTGAGGAGAGTTGTTGTATAGTAACACACATAAAATTAATATTAGTAAATAATAAATCAAAATAATAAAACCCTTTTGACACAACTCTGTTAGTAAAAGTTAATTTATGGTTAATGTCGTGAAGGCATGAGATTACTTAGATATTATAAGTATCGATAAATTTCGTAATGAGTTAAATAAACACAAAACGACGAAACTAGATTTCTGATTACAGTTAAAATAAGTTTAATTTGTTTGTCGATGTCGATTGTCAGTAAAATTAAAGTATTAATAAAATAAATTTTTTTCGAAAGAAAAAGGAATTAATATTGTACTTTTATCCCTATAACAATTTTAAGTTATTGAAGAATGAAATGCACCAAGTATTAAATGACTTCAATAGTCTACGACTAAGTTCTAGTGATGGCGTGTAGCTATTAGCTCCTAAATCTTACTAATCATTCATTCGCCTTACTATTGATTTCAATATGACAGAGGTGTCCAACTTTATTAGAACCAAGATCTACTGTTTACTGAGGAAACTCTCTGCGATCTACCAAAGACATTTCATTTCTTTAAATGTTATGAAACAATATAGTTTAGTATACATATAAGTATTATATTTTATTGATGATACAAGATGAAGTTGATGTGCGCAGCAATTGGTGATTACGTTGCGCAGTCTGTTCTATGTATATATTAATATTTTTTGCCTTGTCGCGATTGACCGGTCGATCATGATCGACTGGACTAATATTCCCGATTGACTGGACTAATAGCCGTGATTGACTGGACTAATAGCCGCGATCGACCGGTTGAACACGATCGACTGGACTAATAGCCGCGATCGACTGGACTAATAGTCCCGATTGACTGGACTAATAGCCGTGATTGACTGGACTAATAGCCGCGATCGACCGGTTGAACACGATCGACTGGACTAATAGTCCCGATCGACTGGACTAATAGCCGCGATCTACCGGTCGATCGCGATCGACCTGTTGGCCACCCCTGCAATATGACATTTGACTAACGAAACCCCTTAAAGGTAATGTCAGTTTGCTATCAATTGTAATGTAAATAAATGTATAGTAAGATACAGACACTCAGCATATGTTAAGCAATATCGACTGGTCCCCCTGCGCTTACCCCACGACCCTGCATAGAAAACTATGTCCCCGCAGATATATCAAAAACCATATACTGTCACATGTTATATTCTAATTATACTTTAAAACACTTCTAAATCGTGTTCATAATAAAATAATTGGATAGTAATACTTAACACTGACTGAGGGCTACAATCATATGAAGTTATATTGTTTATGACATTAATTAAAACTAAACCTTACTAATATCAGTTATATGAATATAACATCATAAATGTTTGGATTGTTACATAAATTATAAACAACTGTATATTAAATACGATACTTTTCTGTGTTATTTGTTGCATAAATTGTGTTCTTAGTACTTGTGCTATCCAGATACAATGCTAGGTTCGAGAAAGGGGTGCGAGTATCAAATATATAAATATGTCGTCTTTAACTATTGTAGAAACGATAACTTAGATTAAAATAACAACAACGATTATTGGTTTATCTGCTACCTACTGTAAAACATAAGCCCAGTGCCATAAGACTTAATACAAATTAGTATCATTAAAGGTAATAAGTTTACGTGTTAATACTACAACATATCTATTGAACGAGTAATATATTATATTAATTCAACTTTTAGGCACGTTTCACGATGTTTGATTTAAATCTGCCAAATGTAATAAATAATAATAATATTTACTTATATCAATTATTGCAATATCACCGACATTTCAGTTACATTATAGTACGTTTTGTAATTATTGTTACAAATTGGAGTATATGATTTAGACTCAGATTTATGCTTAATCTAGATGCAATATATTTGTTTAAACTATTTCATATGCTACAATTATATATTTTATTCGCTAAACAAAATCAATGTATATACTTATACCTAATTTGTATCCAAGCGATAGGTCAGTGGCACTGTGCATTAAGTAAAGATTTAAAACATTTTTTTGAATATTTTAATCCAGTTATTCGTTTTTATTTGCTAATGTGTGATTTATTTCTCTATAATAATATAAACCCATATAAAACGAAATTTACAACCAAGACAAATGAAACACGAAAGAATTATTGTTAAGATAAAATTTGTTTTCGAATCCAGATTCGAATATTCCCAGCAATATAAACTAACTACTACGGGCTCATTAAAATATTAGCAAAACTTTCGGATATTATTTCGTA
Source organism: Dendrolimus punctatus (assembly GCA_012273795.1). NCBI lineage: Eukaryota > Metazoa > Arthropoda > Insecta > Lepidoptera > Lasiocampidae > Dendrolimus > Dendrolimus punctatus. Next base: position 6,870,961 of record CM022533.1, on the reverse strand, counting down.
GAATTAAGTTTTCTTTTAAGTATTAGCAAAGTTACAAGCGAACGGAGGCGTCTAAAGTTACAAAAATAGTACACAGAAGAACACCCTAAGATTGTTCTTCTTGTAGTAACCTACAAAATCGGTGGTATTTTCTATTTGATTTGTACATTTTCAGATAAAACTTATAAAATTCATTATTAATTTAATAATTTACCATAACAATCGCGTATAATTTAATGCATTATCTGTAACCATCTAATTATAACAAGCCAGTGCTTTAGTTCTTTTATTATTAAGCTACTTCCAATACTTTGTTACTTTTAGCCGTAAATTCAGGATTATTGATATATTGAAGGTTTATTCGGGAAGCGAGCAGGGCCGTAACTGATTTACGTAGATCACTTCTTTTACTAAGTCATATTCCTATTGATTATATTTGGTGATCTGATAACATATTCATATTAAGAATCTTTCATAGAGTTATTTATTACGGCCTTTTTTTAAATAAAGAGGTTGACGCAGACAATCACGGCCTCCGATCCCTTGGAACTGTTAAGCAGGTGAAACATCATATCGGCAAATAGTTCAATTAACCTAACTAGGTATCATTGGAAATGATCTTTAACACTAAACACAACATAGTTGCACATTATTTGTCCTAGTGCTTGATCCGATAGGTTTTATGGCTTCAGTTTTGCTCATAAAGTTATGGTTAACACCACACTAAAAAAGTTAAATTATGCACCAATAGAGTAAAAATAAAAAGATAACATATGCATGAATCACTAAAATTGGACGTGTGTGAAACGACATATCTAAAAATAGTATTAGACAAATGAATACGTTGTGACGGAAAAACTGACAAACAGAAAGAGATTGTTTTGTCTTCAACAAGTTTGCGCTTTACAGAAATTATAAAGTGTAATAATGGCAAAGCAAAGCACTGCAATTCCATTAGACTAGAAGCTAACTATGATGATGCAATTGCAAAAGTTATCTGTCCTTAAATATTTATACCTGATCACAACCTGAATATCAATAAGAATTCGTAAATTATAGGTACAACACGTCGATAATGATGATCAAAAGGCATTTTAAGTTAATCAGTGGAATACTATATAATGTATTTCCAAAAGCCTGAGTGAACTAAAGTGAGAACTAAAATATGAAACATAGAAAACAGATATTCTGAACCAAGCAACAGGACATATATCCACATGGATAAAAATGTGTTTCCAACGCTTCACGTAGCGCACTAGCTCTTACAAGCATGGTAGTATTTATTATACACGTAGGTGTATGACGTGAAGAGATCCGTGTCACTTCTTTCAATCGCACTACTTATACTATCAATAATGTCTACGTAATAACAGGAAAATGCATGTAAATAATATTAGTGTGAATGTAATAAGTTCGAATTCAATACGTCATCCACTTACGTCATAATAGGGGTGATATATTACAAAAAGTATATTGTATAGAAGTGAGAATAGATCGAGTACTACTCAATGCAACAGGATAACTAATATTTAACGTATCACTGCGATTGTGGGTCGCATTGGAGCAGCCGCACGATAGAGGGGTCACTTTTGGCGCCCTCTATGAATTCCTCCAAAGAGAGTTTCCCGTCTTTATTTCTGTCCATCTGCCGGAATATTTTGTCGGTCCGCTTCTCCGGCGTCGATTCGTCTTCGGGCATTTTCATGACGGAACCCACCATTTTGTAGATAGCCTGGAAGAATAAGGGCGAAACTAATCGGCTGATTTAGCGGCGGAATTAACACTATCTGAATGGACAGAGCGCATATTCGCAGAATCAATATTTGCATTTGTGTCAACTATCCTTTAGGAATGGTTAACTTCAACGGTCAATGGTTATTTTCATAGACAATATACAAACATGTAATTTATTATTCATTATCAGTGATATTTTTGCGGCTAATCATTAATGTAAATAATTAGTCAAAAAGATAAATTCATATATACATATTGAACACAAAATAAACTGCCTTATTACGTCTTAAAGATCGTGAGTGATGATGTAATAAGTATTTCATACTAAAAAACTGCTATTTTTTTTCAATAATTACTGTTTTGCTTTTAATTGTATTATTAATTAACTCTTGTTATAGGTTAACTGTTGTTCGTGCCTACCCCGCAAGGGACCTGGCGTGAAGTTATGTATGTATGTATTAATTAACTCAATACTTAAAAATAATTTTAATAACACTGTTTTTTATTCAAAAATGTAATGAGGTATGTTTACAATTCTGATCTTATAATAGTTTTCGCTAACGAAAATCTCTGTATAAATATTCAAAACTTACAGTGACAATTTCAAGCATTTCCTGCCTAGAAATGAATCCGTTACCATCGAGGTCGTACATAGAAAATGCCCACTTAAGTTTTTGTTCAAGTTTTCCTCGGGATGTTACGCTTAATGCGCACAAAAATTCCCGAAAATCTATTGTCCCGTCGCCATTTGCGTCAAAAGTCCGAAACACGTGTTCTGCGAACTGCAAATTAAAAAAATAAAAGAGTTTGACACATAGCGCGTTCCATTACATTACAGTAGCTCACAACGCCTAAAATGCTCCGTTAGCCGTTCCACATGGCGACCGCGGTCGTTGTGGGCGTGGTGAAAAGGTCACTAATGAGGTCATCATTTTCAATCACACAACGCTCACAACGACCCATGTCAAGAGGTAGGTCGATTAACCGTTCCACTTGGGTTTACGATTGTAACGCCGGCAAGCAAGTGGAAAGGAAGAAATCGCGGACGTGAACGTGGTCGTTCTGAGTCTCTAATGGAACATAGCCATATTGCTTTTCATATATGTAAATAAAACAATCTAAACATTTTGGACTTATAAAATTACCGAATCTCCAGCAGCATCACTTTTGTGAATTTTGGAAAGGAAATTTTCAAGAAATAGGAATAATAACTAAACGGAGTCTTCACAAATTAGTTTCCGTTATTTTGTTAACATTATAAATACTAGAAAATATTGTAAGTTAGCATAAAATACGGGAAACACACCTTACTAGCATCTCCGTAGGGGAAGAAATTACCATATATTTTCTTAAATTCTTCTACAGACAAATGACCACTTGGGCAATCTTTTAAAAATCCTTTGTACCATTCTTGTATTTCAGCGTCTGAAATTTACACAATGTATGTTTAAGTACTTAATTACAATAGTGCCGCCTGCAATGACAATGTTTTAAGAAAACCGTTTAAATATGTCGGGAATGAATGTCTCTATGACGCCTCCAACACGCTCCAGTAGAAGGTTAAACCCAAGCAATACTAATATAGCGTAACCGATTGTGCCAAAGCAGAAAAGTGGACACCGGACTCCAAAAGCAACCGGGATTTAATATAAGATGACGACGGCACGTTTTAAGTACTTACATAAAAAAAATACGGGTTATATGATGCGGTATTTTAGAAAACGTACTCAAATCTATGTAGTTACTAGTCGTGAAAACTTAGGAAAAAAATACCTGAGAACTCTGTATTTTGCTTCAGATCCTCTAAGACCTCTGGCTTAAGTTTACTATTTTGTTTACCCATTTTGACTATCTCGTTATGTAGCGGAAACGGGGCGTTAATATATCTCACACAACCAGCTCTCTTTTAGTTAGTCGGCTCTTGTGCCCTAAAAAATAATAATATTAATACTTCTATAGAATGATACGATACAATTTAATGAAAACTACCAGCATGCTTAAAATGAAAAAACAATATAAACGGACAAAAACAACTATAAGAACCGAAAACAACATTTAATACACCAATTTCATGTTATTTTTTACCTTAATATCGATGACGTTCTATGTGTATGAATTTAAAGCTGTTCAAAACTGATTTCAACTGATGCAATCCAATGTTGAAATAATATTAAGTATGAATGGTTAACCAATACAATACTTGTGGTAAAGAAAACTGTATGTTTTAAATTATTTTTTAAGCAGCAATACAAAGGGTCTCAGAATGATATAAGCATTAATTAATATATGGCACATCCAATTTTGTACCACGAAAAATCGATTCATTCTATTTGTTTTAAAAGAATCTAGTTTTTCAAATCACATGCAGATTGAATACAGCTTATAGAGTTATGCTACGAATTAAATTGATTGTATGTACTACTACCCTTTTGACTAAAAATAACGAGACAAAATAATTATGAACTATTTTTGTAATTTGTATATTATACATGAATAGGCAAAATGTGAATCATTAAAAATATGTATTCTTACAAATACAACAGAGATTAATGGGACATCGTGGTTACTTCCATTTAATATAAGTTGTGCTTTTCTAATGACACTAAATGGTAGACCATGAATGGCGTCACACAATAAATTACGCGTTTATCCTTTCTCACGTTAACTGAATATACTATGCACTGTAAATGTTACAAAAGAGTTCACAAAAGTTCGAGATTCTTTTTGTAAAGCGGAATGTAAGAATATTATATAATTTGATTCCATTATCACACGGACTGGTAAAATATCGAATAAAATTGACAAATAAACATTAAAACAATTGGTAGTTCTATTAGAACTGAAAATTCAGTTTATATATATATATATGTGTGTTTGTTTCAAATTAAGCTATTAAAAGAGACGTGTATCCGAATTTGATTTATTCAACAAGACTTCCTAATCGTAATCATGTCTGTTTATTGCAGTTGTATATATGTTTCAAACAGGTGTAAGTATGACAAATAATTTTTATAATGAGAAAAACAAAATTAATTGACTTATAATATAGTCAATCGCGTCTCAATAGCTATTAGAACAAAACCAATGATTCTACATCCCGCTTTATGATTATTAATAAACATGATACAGAGATTTAGTTATGTCAAAACAGATTTAGCATATAAGTAAAAATATGAAACATGTACAGCAAAGAAATATTGAAGTATTTCATTTATATATATTAATACAAAAATATTGTGCATCAATTAAACAGAACTTAATCAAATTAAGTTTTAAAATATTTGGATCAAAATTGAAGAATTATTTTCTAAGCCTGTTTTGTGCGCCTATCGCTACAAGTAAATATCTTAGAATATACCCTATTACCTAACACGTATTATAAATGTAAATAATAATATAGCGTAGAAAATAATTTGTGCAAGAAGCTCACTAGTAATATAAAATGTAACTTTACAATGCTTATGAAGAATAATAATGGGGAATCTACTCTGTTCGTATAAAAAAACTCAAAGCGCCTAAATCGATGAAATGATGAACTTTTGAATCACTAATTGTTTTTGGTTTTATAAATAGAAAATTCCAGTTACCACATTCAGAGCCCGATAATAGGTTACAACTCGTTTTTTTTTAATCCACGTTAATTAGTTTCCAAGTTAAGATTTACTTGTAAAAATAACATCAAATGATACTAATACATATTATTTAATTTGCTTATCGTTTTAATAAATTTTTGAGCTCTTCTAATTGCGACAATAAGAACAGTCATCGTAATCAAGATTTTAGTAATGAGTAAAATAAATATATTGTCTTAGAAACTGAATTTGAATTTGAGTACAAATTACCTGACTCTGAGTGAGAAGTAAATGTATGAAGTCATATTATATACTAAAACTTACATAACCTGATTTCCCTATTTAAGTTTGTACTTTACGAGGATAAATTAGCAAAAATAAATATTACAATGACCTGCAGAAGTGTAAGGTCTTAAAACTAACAACTGTGATTAACGGTAACTAAATTATTCTGGCACATTTATTTCCAAATAAATTAAGTGTTTTTAGTCCAGTTACGATATTTGATTAAACTGCTTTAATTGGCCTGCGCCAATGTAATCAGATTGACTGTATGAATTACAAATTCTTTTTATATTTCAAAATAATTTATTTTGTTATTAATTATATTGTTCCATCTTAGAAATTACACTTCATTATTCCTAAATCTCAACTCCGTTCTGGTATACATAATCGACTATCTAATAATAAAAAAAGGCATGGGCTTATCAGACCATGCACAATGATGGATACTTTAAAGGTGATGAAAATCTAAAGTAATTAACCTGTAATAAAATAATCATATCTCAAAGACTAACTACAACTTTATCACACGATGGAATTTTGATTTTTCAGAGTTTTATATCAGCATTGAGGGAGAACTTTACTCGTTTTTATACCTTCTACTGATTAAACTCATAAACTATGTTATGATGTTTTAAGACCTGTCTAACCATACCCCACTTGCTTTATAAATATATAGCCACTCGCAAATTTTAAGATTCTTGTTGTTTCACAACACTCTTCTGTAAGGGCATATATCACTTATCAGCCTGTACTTTTAAAATAATGTGGCTGGGACATAGAAAATTTTTAATAAGAGCTCTGTTTTAACTAAAATTGCTACGGCCCTCTAAAATCCCAATTACTCATTCATAAGCAACAACTGACTACCAATGAGTCACTTAGTTATTCCACCCAGGATAACATGCTTCTGTTGACAGTATTGATTTAATTAAATATTCATAAAAAGCTGTCTAGAACGCCCAAAAATTGATATTATGGAAAATAAATGCTTGCTTTAGTTTACAAACAAGTCATTTGAAACCATTCCGTGTACTTACTTCAATTTCGTCCAGGTAGTGTTGGTTTGCTTTACGTTTATACTAAATAAATGATGCCAGATGTATATTTAAATCCCATACAATTAAGCATTAATGACAAAGAAACGCTTGCCAAAATTAATGCGTCACGAGGTAAGGCGTTACTTTTATTTTTGTACCACATAAATTAATTATAACTTCCGATAAAGATCAAAACGATTACGTCACGGCAGTATTAATTGACTTGTAAAACAGAGTAGCTTCCTTTGTCAAATTTACAGTATACGAATGATGAAAAATCAATATTATTAAATCAAAAATTTAAAATCAACCTAACGAGAAAACATCATCTAATCAAAATATTCACATAAAATTAATTACATTTGCCTTAGAACATTATAATATAATAACAAATTCATTAAATGGCACATAAATTGATACAAAACTTATAAGCATAATAAACCAAACTTACATACATAATATATACAGAATATTATATGGCATATAACTTGAACAAATGTGACCACCGTCTGGGCATTTCTGCTGTGAATCCCGTAACTAAAATGCATTCAATTTCGTGTTCTGCGAATGCTCAAGTTATATACCGACAGTTACACACCTACGAATTTGAGATATAATTTTAAAAGATTTAAAGATTCTACAGTTTGTGCTGTTCTTGTGCTCGTAGCATAAAGTAGGAATTAGACTTTATGTTTAACAAGATTGAGTATCAAGTTGAGGAAACAGTATACATTAAGTATAGCTAACACTCATTAAGGCTACTAAGTAACCACGTATTTAAAGATAAACAGCAACTGACAAGTAGGCCTGGGTCGCGCTCCCATTAAAAATAATGTTTAAAATAAAAAATATTGAGTAAATGTTGTTCATCCAGATATGTTATTTCCTTATGAATCACAGAACTAAAAAGGCGTCATCTTTTAGATTTTAAATACGGAATTCATAATACATTATATTCACTACTTTTGCGAGTTATTGAAATGAAAATCTCTCTCTCAATTACATTACTTCTATGGCGTTAATAAAAATAAATGTAGGATTATACAGATTACTATGTTATCTTATTTTCAATGAAAAATGCATTTTTTGTGATATGTTGCACAACACCCTGTCTGCGAAAGTTACCTATAGTTTCATGTTGAGTATTATTGTTCCCACATCTCTACTTGTATAAAAAATCAGTCAATTTCATGTTTCCCCTATTTAATCAGCAACATTAATGTTTACAGTTTAAGTGTAAGTTAATTCCATAATCATTCAAAATAAAAGTAAGTACAAAAATTAATAATGGAAATAGCTAAAAGACAAGTTTTATAAGTATTAAAATATATATATAATTTACATGTATAAATTCTGGTTTTACTCTAAAATTATGCAATAACTTAATCACAAAGTAATAATGTGGAATGTTTTAACAATAATATAAATAGGAGAGAATCCAGTTTTCAGTGCACAATATTAAAACAGACTAAATAACAATATTAACAATGTTACTAAAAATCATTAACCGGGAAACAATTTCACAAATACAAAAGAAATTAAAGAAATACTTCTGCTGTTATTAAAAAAAATATAGGCCAAGAGAACATTATATCTTTACAATAGAGAACTTCAGCAATACCTATACATCGCAGCCATCTCCCATTCGGCTTTCGTGACTGAAACATGCATATTGGTGTATACAGTCACGTTTGAGCGAAGTGATTAAAACGATATTCTTTGACCAATTTTATTTATTCATTATTTAAACTTATATTCACGTGAAACAACGTAAACAAACTATGCATTTACAATTAAGTAAAATTTTATAAGGAAACTTTTTACTTTTAAATAAATAAACCTTTAACTACCGATAGATGCAGACTGATTAAGAATTATAAAAAAAATCTACTATAATTTTATTCGCGGTTTTGATACTTTTTAAGTTATATTATTTTTAAAATCACATATAGATCGCTCTTTGAAATATAGTAATAGGTAACAATGATATTGAATATATGCACTGAAAACGAATACAAGCATAATCTTTAAAGTAACAACCGTATATATGTATTAAGAATATCGCGACCCTTTCAATGTGTGCTGTGGCTATCATTGCCAGTAGACAAAGAGAAAACGACACGATAAAAGCTAACAAACCTATAATTTTTACTGAACTGGGAGTAAATAAGTAATTTTAGCCACATACGCCATTCATAAAAGCATCCAGGTTACAAAAGCCACTTTTAGTAAACAGTTCATATAATGGCATAAAATAAATGAATAAATAGTTTAATTATTAAGTACAAAATGTTCAAATAGGCGCATGCACAGTACAATGTAAATATAGATGAGCGTTGTGTGCTTATTAACTGACTGTGCTTGCCTCACTTCACCTTGCCTACTTTTATAGAAAGCATTCACCACTTCCACCCCGTTTTAGAAAAATCCAAGATAAATGCTGTAACGTCGGTTCTAACATACTTGTCAAGACTCGGTGGAACTATTCAAATAAGACGTCTATTTCAACACTTTGTTACTGGTTAGTGTTTACTATTTTTTCTCAGTACTCCAGGCTCATATAATATTAATGCTTGTTCAATGTAAAATTAAGATTTGAAACATTGATTGATTAAGTAATCGATGTCGTCTTTGTCAATTATAATATACTAATAAATATATTCAAATGTTTATACTTGTAATTCTATATTATGTCGACAAAAATTTAATACATTTATGTAAGTACTTACTGACTGTGGAATTTTACTGCGTCTTAGTATTTGTATGCGTATATATAGTATACAAAACTATAAGTAATTTGATATAATCGGTTTGTATACTTTGCAATAATATGTGTGTTAAATGTTTATTGGTATAAGTAATATAATGACTAGATGAAACCTGATTACTAATTAGGGGTTCGATGTCTTTTATTACTTTATGACGTTACGAACGTCATTAGTTTCTTTTTTAAAGAGAAATGTATCATGCACTCCCATGAATAAGATACATTTTGTAAAAACCGGAAAGTTAGGCCCCAACATGGACAGATAGGTATAGGAAACACACATTTACAACTACATATTATGTTTAATGGGATTAGTAATTTTACACCACACATATGAATATTCTTATGAAATATACAAATTATTTCAAAACCATCATGCCTCCCTTCGCTTTGCCGTGTTTCGGCAAAAATAGAGAAAATAAGACTAATATTGTAGTTAGAAACTTAACTAATCAATTAAGCACTGCCAGTAAAAAAAAATACTTACAGTGAGAACTAGAAGGCACTGTAGTAGGGTAAGAAAAATGTGATACCTACATTCAAATAACCTGTCTATTGTTAAAGTTCAAAAAAATTTAAAACGTGGTATATTGTTTGTTACTCGTAATTAAATTAAATTTAATGATGATTATATACTGTGTTCCAAATAGTTTTAAACTGAGCGAAAATGTGAAGATCTCTGGCGAAATAACAAATAACATCTATCGTTAAACAACACCTATACGACATAAATTATATTTCAAATTTCAGTTACTTGACAAATATGGTTAATAACTCAGATTGTACATAATAAACATCGAACAGAACTAGTCAGAACACTACCATATGATGAGATTATAGTACCATATTTTCTCTTGTCATTTTGAATGGTAAAAATTGTTTACTTTGCTCAAAGATGAATGTTAAGCATTCGTGAATTAACAAGGGACGTCGTATTAAACTGACCAATTCTGTTCTTATACCGCTACACTAATTTCTGACTTAATATTAAGTAGAGATTGACATTAGTTTATAGGTACTAAGTAATATAGCGACTCGTTGTTGGATAGGAAAGGACTTCTAGTCTAAGAAACCGAGCATTTTAAAAGTGTATCAAAGCTCGTTTAGAAATAATTGGTACGGACACAATACTTAACTCGATTAGACAGTGACGAAGGATTTAATATACGACGTACAATTTATCAATATAATTATATATCTATCATTAGGAATGGACACATTCGTTACTCCAGAATTCATTGACGTTATGTAAGATACGTCAATAAAATCACTTAATGTCACAAAATACTTTTATACAAATCGACAAAAATAGGTGTCGGAAAATGTACTATTCGCGCTTTTATAACGCTCACGTCCAAATATAGCAGAGTCAAAACACCGGCTGGCGACCCCGCTCGATTCGAAGTAGCCGGCTACTGACACAACACTAAATGGAATTCCATCGAAAAGCTTGCAGTGCATATTAAAAATGCAAATGTATGCAATCGATCCACTATGTTATGTTTATTGGGTGCAACGAAGTTTTAAGGATGTTTCTAATTAAACACATAAGCGTGAACTATGCTTTGAATTTCAAAGCGATATTAAGATTATGAAAAATATGACACTGTTCGTACAATAGTCTATTAAGTGGCACGCATAAGGTTCGGCGATATAACGGATTTGGACAACAATCGATATCGTCTGCATTAATATAGTTATAAAAATCGCATGCATTATTTAAAAGTGATTTTCAAAATACGTTTAGTTATAATACTTTAGTTGAAACGAATTTGCTAATCAATAATATTTGTCGTAATCGTTTAATTATGAAAATATTTACAGATAAAAATGTTCATTAATGAAGGGGTCGCGTCATGCGGCATGTTCCGCTCTAAATGGGCTTTGTAAACAAGGGTGGGGATTCCGGCGGTTTGGTTGAGGCGACTCAAGACACCGTCGGAATATCAGGAGGTATACATTTGGGTGGGTGATGGGGCCAGACCATGGGGAGTCGTGGGCTATCCGCCCGTTTAGGGTGCCAACATTTTCGACAATTCCTCATCTTGCAGGCATCCCTTGAGGAATTCTTCTTGGGTCAGCTGTCCGTCGTTGTTCTCATCCATTTTGGCAAAGATGTTTTTAGCGCGTTCTTCGGCCGAATCAGCGGGTCTATTACTTGAACACGCACCGAGCATATCGTAAATCGCCTGAAACATATCATCATAGCCATTATCGCAACGAATAACAACATACATGCATAATGGTTTGAAATTGATTACTTTCACATATAATCGTTCACAGCCTTATTAATTAATGGTAAAAAGCTGTTTTATTTAAAGTTTAATCCCATATCAATAATACAATTAATTCATCGATGTATTGAAAGGGAAAAGCTTTTGCTACTTTTGAAATGAAAAGCTCAGCTCAGTGCGTAAATGGCCTGATGAAAATTCATTTTTATTATAATATCCATTTTTTCAAGTAATTAGTCTTACAAATCCATACTATCAGTGTTGTGTTATTGTTTGATTAATATTCTACAGTTAAACCCTTGTGTTGTGACAACAATCCATTTAAATATGTATGCTAATCGTCGGAAAGCCCCCAACTGCGTCGCTAGACTATCTACTTTTCAAATAATTAAGACCGAACAATTAAACTTGCTAACGTAAAAGGACGTACCGTACATATCTATTAATAATAGATCAAAACCTTTCACAAATCCAAGCCACTATTAGTTCGTACGTTCTTAGTCAATTTCCGTTCAATTTAACGAAACAAAGCAGCTACGATAGGGTTGTAACACAGGGGAAAACTGAGACGATATTGTGTATATTATAAGACTGCCGTCATATTATATTATGCGACCTGATGCGTCCGATTAGATTACACAAGCGTAACTTAATACAAAAATAGCACATTATATAAAGCAATCTAACATGATGTAGTCTATAAAGTAAGCCACCTGTAGGTATTTTTATTCCTGCAGCTATGGTACCGCAGCAATTTTGTCAAAAACGAAACTTACAAAATCGTCATACCCGTCTCTCGCTCTGTCTTTTAGATGTCGCGGTAATTTTTCTCAACAAAACAACAACAATCTGAATATGAGTAAATATAATGACACGGAAAAATCTACACACCGCTATACAATTTTCAAGTAAGATCGAGAATTTACTTAAATTAATTAATTATTATTATTATTAATTCCTATAATACAGAAGGGCCGCGATATAAATCCACTTTTGGCCTTATGAAATTGATATTTATAGTTACGTAAACTATCGATAACGATACGATAAAAAAATTTATATAGGAAGTAAAACATTATCGAATCGATAAAAGAACAGAACAGCTGCAGACGCAGCTCCGGCGTCATGAGCAAATGGCCACAGGTGAAATCTAAGTGAGGTTCCGCCCGTATTTAAGGCCGTTTACAGAGTTGTTTCGCGCTCCCTATTCGGTCATATAAGTTAGAAGAACTATTTATTATACCAGATATTAAATCTGGCAGAATAAAAATACACTTGCTTTGTCATTTTTTTGAGCTATGACCTATTTCTGGACGAATGCTTGTTGTTAGGGTACTGTAAGAAAATGACAACAGAAAGCGTACAGCGCCTCTAGAAATCGTCTCCTTTAACAAAATTATATTAACAGATTAGAGCAGAGACGGCCTTAGAAACTCTATTATTTGTTATTATGTATTTACTGCATCCAAAACACACTATATAAAAATAAATTGGTCCCTAATTCCAAATATTTTATTATTGAAGAACAGCAGACAAAACAAATTGAAGTTAATTACCGTCGCCTATTTTCAACATCACAGGTTAAGACCTGTGATGTTAATGTGATGTGATGTGATGTTCGAAGTAAGCTTCGAAGTCCTAAACTCAAAAGAACGCTTTTCAACTTACTCATTTAATTAACTTGTGTTGACATTGTAAGACGTGATAGCGTAATGGCAAACGCATCAACGCATCGCGTCCCAAACTCAAAGGACGCGGGTTTGATCCTGGCCGGAACGCATGCACCACTTAGTCAGTTTTCTGATCTAATGTGCATATTGTTACAATTACTACGTGCTAATAACGGTGAAGAAAAACATCGTGATGCAACCTAAACATCGAGATAGCCGATGTGTCAAACCTGCCAAGCCGCCTTGGACAAACGTGGCGGGTATACTGTCTATTCCCCTATAATAGGAGGCCCGAGCCCAGCAATGGGACATTTCTGGGCTGATATATTATTATATATATTATTTAATTAACTTACAATATCCATGCAAATCAAGATAACATTGAAAATCAAGAGCAAGATAGGAGAATAAACTCAGTAAAATAATGTTACTATTTAATTTAGCAGAACAGTACATCACTTAATAAGTTCAGTAATTGTTTGAGTGCCTAAGCGAGCTCGATAACAATGTTCAAACGCCGCAATGTGCACTGAGTTTGTAATTAATTTAAACGTCGACAACATTGCGATGGAGCAATTGCATTACTGACCGCAAATAGTCAATATCCGAGGTGACCATAAAGAGTAATTATGCACTTTGACGTGTCACTGAATAGTCCCGATTAAGTGGTTAGTGCATGTACAGAGCATACTTCATTTATTTAATAGTTCTATTAAGTCATTTTTGACAACAATCGTACTGTTTTAAACTAAATAAAATATCACTATTAATTACTGCATATTTTTTCCCACACTTTTAGTAATTATCGAAGTAGCCAGACACCCTTGGGCATATTATAACTTTAATATTATTATCCACGTGTCGAATTCAAAGTTGTTATTGATACAAGTTACGGGACTCGAATTAAAATGTCATTGGAATTACTGTACAATTTATTAGAACTATACAAAGACGTATAACACAGATACAAATATAACTGAACACAACCAGTACAAATATAACTGGACACAACCAGCACAAACATAATGCAAGATTCAATAACACGCGCAAAGTTCGTCACTGTATAGCTTATCGAATGTACGCACGTCTTGCCTTGTTCGTGGTTATCGCTTAACTGCCTCATCTCTCAGGGGGAGATTGTTTTATACTGCACTAATACAATATGTGTCGCCACAATACTCGACCGCATAAAATTTATAATAAAAGAATCACACCTGGCTAACGACTTCGACTTCTAAGATTACAATTCACAATAGGATGTTTTTCTAATTACAAATTTTAAACACAACGTAAATAAGTCCAAATCTGGAAAGGCAATAAACAGCAGGTGAGAATTGTTCTTTGTCGGTCGTAACAATATGCATAAACTTGTATATTATAACTACCTATATTTCGATCATATATACCATACTTAGATAATATAGACTATAGACCATAAATACATTGAACATCGCATCGTGATAGATTATTACAAACATACGTTTCACTTTGTTCCAAATATTATTCGCAATTTTGCGACGGTCGAACTGTCCCTGTAACTACAGTCATCGTCATCATCTGTATCAAAATTGTCTTCAAATAGTTCTATCGATGCTGCTGTGTGTAAATATTATAATCCCTATTAGTATTATAAATGCAAAAGTAAATCCGTCTGTCTGTTACGCTTTCACGGAAAACTACTGGACGGATTTCGCTGAAACTCAGTATTGATATATTTTCGATGCCCAGGATAAACAAAGGATACTTTTTATCCCGAAATATAGGATAGTTTTCGGGATAAAAGTACATTTTTCTGTTTGTCTGTTATGCTTCCATGAAAAAACTATTGGACCGATTTGGCCGAAACTCGGTATATATATATAAGTTCAATATCTAAGATGGACATAGGATACTTTTCATCCCGGAAAAGGAATAGATGTCGGGATAGATTTATGAAAAGATTATCACAGAAAAATATAGGGGATGAAAGTTTGTATGGGAGACCAATCATTTTTCAAGTTTATAGATATAAAAAATTATCATCTATAAAAAGAATGCGATAACAACTCGGTCTGTCTATCTGTTAAGCTTTAAGGGAAAAACTACGGGATAACTAGATCGGTTTTGCTGTAATTTTTTATATTATGTAGTTTTAATACCGAAAATGGACATAGACACTTTTCATTCTGGGAGCTGGGATAGTTTGCGATATAAAATAAACTGACTCTTCACAGGGCCAATAACACTAACAACAAAAAAATATACAACGCAACCTGTATTATTATTATTATTGCTTGCTCTTTGAACAATAGGCACGCAGCACGCTAGTAAATTATATTTTTTGTATGGTATTATCATTCTAGACAATATCTTTTCCTCACTTTGATAATTACAAGGTTCGAGGTTAGCACTTGCATGGATCATTACATATTCAGCACGGAATACAGGCAAAATAAACTGTAGCTACCACAAAAGTCTACATAAAAGAAGCAATTTATCTCGATATTGGCACCCAAAGTTATAGAGGTCACTTCAATCAGTCAGCGGATATTATGGATTCGTTTAGGCGGATATACCATAATAGTTTAATTATTTTAATCATATGAAGACTAAATTCTATAGCTCTTGTATTTTTAAATTGATACAACAAACGGTAAAACGAGAAATATCCCGGCGAGTTCAACATACTATGACCGTAAAATTGACATCGTAACTTATATCAGCTATTATTAGATGAACGCGCTGAACGTAAAAAGCTTGAGACCTTAATAACACTGGTGAAAATAAACTATCTAAGTAAACGGTACACTAGCATTCAGACATAAAGAAAATTGAATTTGACATAAACCTCCCTAAAATATGGAAATACAGAGTCAACGATTTGATCTAGAAAAAATAGGAAAGACAGAAAGTTTAAAAAAACTACAACCATCACTATTTAGTGTGGAAAACATTAATAATTACAGTTTCAAGATTTACTAATAGCAGAAGATCTACCGATGAATAAGTGTAATGTCCAGAAAGCTGGGAATAAGTTTAGCTGAAACAAAACTACCTTTCACTACGTTGATGCTGTCATTTGACGAGAATGACGACTTGAATAACAAATAAAATAACCATATAATAAAATCTAGGTCCTCAATGCCAAGTAACTATCGAGCAGCCAAAGACCTGCAGAAGCAAAGTCTAAATGTATTGTGGCGACTCTTAGGCATCACTAAATACGATGTGAGGCAGTTACAGATTCAAAAATTAAAACAACAAGCTCTTCAAGCCCACCAAACTATTAGAAATTACAACTAATGAAAATAAAAAAGTTGATAATAAATATATTTGATATCTTTCGAAAGATTATAAAACTTAATACTTATTACCAGAATTGCAATTTGTGGATTTGCTCCCGAAACAAGTAGCTTATATAAAGATTAAATTGACTGACTTGTTTGGTTATAATAATTAGGAGGTGTTAAGATGCGATATAAACCTCTTTAGTGTTAATCTAAAATAGAATAAAGACTTGACGATCGTAATCTGAAGAATGTCGAAAAATCTGTGGTTGGTATTTATTTTTCTCCTTAAGGCTATCACACATCCTAAGTGGGCACACGTCCAGCAGTTTATTGTAAAAACTAATCTTTTTAGCTCTATATATATAATATTATAAAATTCCAAACAAGTCGTGTCTGTACAAATTTTCTGAGAATGATTTAAAATTGCCAGATTAACAACAACGAATTCCAAAGTGATTTTTTCACTGATTGATAGGAAATGTTATGTCACAAAATATGATATTTTTCAAGCCGGGAATCCCGCAGTAATTATCTCGCATGCGGTTTGTATTTATTCAGATGCATACAAATTATATTAATCCGACACAATTTTAAGTAAACTGAGTGATAGCGTACATTCTTTTTTGAATTCTACTTTGTGCGGCTATTGTTTGTGTTCCGAGAATTCCGCGGGAATTTCAAGTCAATCGTGGACGAAGCCGCTAGCATATATATCCTAATATTACCCCAGCAATAAATAAAAACAACCACGTATCATGCGATCTCACTTGCTGAAATGTTATTGGAGGAGGATAGTTTATAGGATAAACGAGCAAGTTCATTCGGAAATAGTTGATTGCCTATAAGCGAGAATCCGATCAATAGGTATGGAAATTGGATAGTAAAATCGGAACACGGCATGCGTATCTCGGTATTGTTACATATTCAATAAAGTGAATACTTTAACCAATCGGTGCGTCGGCAGCCAATATCATTTTGATGCTTACATAAAATTTAATTGAGCTTTTGTTTTTAGACTTCAATAAAGACACATTTGATACAGGCCGCTCACAAAACATATAATACACCTGCTCACAAAAATCGTGAACTTCATTAATAATTGAGGAGAAATAATGTCTAAAAATATAGCGGGGTGAAAAAATGTTATGTAAAACCATTTAAACGTGATTTTTTTGCATCGTAACCGTTACCTCTTAGTGGGATGGAAAAATGTATTGTAAATCCATTGTTAATATATTTTTTTAAACCTGGATACTTAGACAAATCTGATACCGAGGGCCGCTTGCATAATGTTGCTAAAATTTATTTAAGAAACAAGAAACGTATTTAACACCCTTAAATACAATAAGAGTCCTGAACAACGCCATATGTCAATACGTTTTGTGTAAAACGTTTTTAGGCAGTTTAATATGATTAACTAATTTTATTTAAAGGCGATCGTTACGCAAACAATAAAGTTTTTATTTTGGGTCTATAAAATGACACTGGTCACTTGAATTATTTGGGCATTACGATTACGATCGAGACATACGAATAGTTAACATAATCCAAAATGAAATCATTATATCTGTTACAGAAAATAGATGTTTGGATTGACAGTTCGAGTTCCGCTGAATAAAATATAATAAAACTTTGCTTTATTTGAATAGTCAAAAGTCGTCGTTGTCAGAGCAGACCTTGTAATTACATTATTGGTGAAAATATTTTTTTCGTAAAAATAACAACGCCGACGATGTGCAAAAATAGAGATCCATTTATGGACTATTCACCGCTCAGAAATTGCGATAGGAGAGTGTGGGGGTGCAAGTTTAGTGCCAGTTAAATTAATTCGATTCGGTAATGTGTGACTTCCTATATCGATTTCAATATTTAAGCGCTTGATAGTTAAGACATATAAAAAATCGGTTTGAAAGATACCAAACGCGGCTTTTTCGAACGGACCGACTTTAGTAATTAACTGTTAATACCCCCGGAATTAATGATTTTGGAAATAAACGACGTCTCTCGTTCGCAAACATTTATTGATATTATACAATAGATAATATCAAAATTCACAAGAATTTAACCGTTGTCTAGCTTCCTAACACAAAAACTAGAACTCAGAGATCATTTGAGAAATGGGATATATTTTACGAAATGGCAAAGAAATACATGAATCTTGCAAGCTACGTATATTTTATGACGACTTATCGTTTTTAGAGACAAGAAATATTGTAAACAAGAAACAAATTATGAATAGTCTCATTATCATTTCTTACTTAACTTATGGCAGGACTATGTATAAGAGGACTACCACTCATACATTCATCACATGAATTCGAAAATTATAACACCTTATGACTTATTTAGTCTAATTGTACCTTTCTCGACGTACATCTCTACTAAGAATGGATTTTAAGCATATCATATGTAAAACCCATTATCCATGTTCTATTGTACTCTGACATCCCATACAGTATATTTGTGAAATTATGGCGGCTGCAGAATTCTTTTCTTATCAGTTCTAAGTATATCATGATAGCCTTCCATTTTACGGGAAAATATAATAAGGGCGTTTTCGATAATTCTTTTCAAGTGGTTGAATATACAGAATGTTATTATGTTCATCTAACTAATGATAAACTGAAAGGAAGGTAGACGGAAAACAACATTTTAATTGAGGTTGAGCTAGCATTGAGGCGTACAATTTGCAAGGATACATAAGAATGCACAAAAGCATTCAGCATCTTTTGCCAGACTGTCCCAGATACGGCCAAGCCAGACGAGATGTAGTGTTTGGTATCAATATACATTAGACCAACACGAATTGCATGATCGTAACCAAGCCGAGAAATTCAGCAACAGCAATAAAACTATAAAACTGTCATCTTGTAAATAAAACAATCTGGGTCCAACAATTTATGAAATCGTATCCGTCTACTTCATTCAACCATTTGGTGTTTTAATCTTCCGATGAAAGCAAACAAAAATATGGGAATACGAAAATACATAACAAGCATAACACAGTTAGTGTGTGGTAGTCCAAACAAAAACCACCGCTAATCAAAGTTAAAAATATAAAAGGCGGCGAAACATCAACGCGGACTGACTGAATCATCGCGTTTAATAGCCGATTAGACCAATAACAGGCTATTAACATCGGTACCACGACCAACGAATATGGGTTAGACGACTACAATAAACTATTTAATTTAGGTTAACTCAAATAATATCCATTAAAAATCAGGTAAACAATGCCAATTCTGTATCTTAGTTTATCTAGTTATCTAGTCTGTTTAATAAAGCTACTCGGCAGTGACTTTAAATTACTTAAGATGAATTTGGATACTGTTCCATATTGTATCTTTTATCAGACTACATAATAAACCATCAACCAACTGAGCTGTGCAGATCTAGACCACGGCCCTTGGAGATAAAGTATTAAATAAATTTTGAATAATGGATTCAATTATGTTACACCTTTTAATTACATACATACACGTAGTCTAAAACAAACGGCGTTGTACGAATATTAGTTAATATACAGAAAAATAATTATTAACGTGACTCTCGTTTCAATTTGTGCTGCCGCCCATATTGTCGTTGACGTTTCTCCCCTATAGAAAATTAAAATTTTACTTTGTCCTTTGTACGTGTTGTAAGGGACAAAAAAGAAATAAAATAGTTATAATATTATATGGTATTCACCTGTACTATTTTTGTCATCTCTTGAATATCTATGACGCCATTGCCATCCACATCGTACATTCGGAAAGCCCACTTCAATTTTTCCTCCGGCGTCCCACTTGAGGTGACATGTATCGCTTGGAGAAATTCCTACAACCAACACATATAATAACTATAAACACCTCCTCGTATTGTGTAAGAGTTTTTCGGTCGTCAACAAACAAGCCGTTAGTAATACCGTGAATTTTACAGTAATAATAAACATTTAACAATCACAAACTCAAATAGTACAACAGTTCGCAAAAGCCAATTGTATTATTTAAACAACCAACTCGCTTTCGCAACAACACTTGTTAATTAAGATGCTCTCTTTCAGAACTGAGACCCTTTCTTTACATGATAAAAAGGATGCAAATTCAAAAAATATAAAAGTCAAATAAACTTAATTTAAAAGCTATCAAACAAACAACTATAAAATTTAAAAAAAACTAATAGACCACACAAAAAAAAACTTAAAAAACTCAGTTCCCTTTCATGAACTAGGTACACGGCGTAAACAACTTAATATTTTTACTATCTGTACACTATAAAAGTTAGCCATCATATCTAAGGTTAACTAATATGTTAAAGTAAAGTAAAGGGTCACGTATGAAAATGTCTCAGGGCTTATTTACGCTTCAAATTTTTTTAGCGATCAGTAAGCGCATTAGTAGCAAAATTCTCGCCAAAAATATTTCTTTTTACTTATTTTATTTTGAATGGGTTCCAATCACAGTAAATTCGCTTCGGCAATCTGACCAGAATGTAATTATGTTACAGAATATGTTACCTTGAGATCATGTTACCTTAAAGTCTATGTAACCATTTTTGTCCATGTCGAATGTACGAAAAACGTGGTCACAGAATTCTACCGCGTTGCCGGAGGGGAAAAACATCTTGTACATGTCAACAAACTTAGCTGGTGTTAGTCGGCCATTAGGGCAGTCTTGCTGTAATTAAAATTGAATATACTTAGACCCATGTTCTAGAACAGCAATCAGTGTTCAGTCAAAATTAATACAAATCAAAAATATGTGATAATGATGTGGCATACTGTCAGAAATATCAGAGACCAAATTTTAACTTAGGTGTATTAGGGATTTTTGTAATCATAATTGCACGTTATTCTAGTATACAAGCTATGTATGTATGGTGTCACGAGGCTCGTATAACTGAGAGCGGTAACAGGAAATGTAATCTCCTGCCTTCATATTATTTAATTTCAATGTAGTCGTAGTAGTAAGTGTACGTGTGTGTGAACGTGTGTGTAGTATACAAATAAATCACGAAGGAAATACATATATATATATATATCTCTCTTTATATAAATGAAAGACATATTATATACATAAGAGAATTATAACTATTTTGTATTTAAAATATAAAATACAAAATACAGAATACATAAATAACATATGAAATTAGAAACACGGAAGTTTAGACAAAAAAATCTGATACATTTATAATTTACTTAGTTATTAATAATAATAATATTTCTTTAATCGCTTGAAAAAGGTATTAAATTGCCTCCTCTCAGGTGGTAATAAGATTCGTGCTTTTAACAGTTGGGTCATGCCCTCTTTAGCTTACTCCTTTGGTATACTAAGGTGGACTCAAACAGAGCTAGACGCCCTGGATCGTAGGGTCCGTTGTATACTGACAACATATCGGATGCACCATCCACGATCATCGGTGATGAGATTGTACATCCCACGGAAGTGTGGTGGCCGGGGATTTCTAAATGCTAAATACTTACACAATCGTGAGGTGTATAATCTACGAGAATACTTCCTTAAAACTAACGCAAGTATGCATCGAGATATGGTGTCAGTAAACAAGAGCAACTTGCAAAAGAGAACTGGCTCAGACTTGCGGTATCGAGTACGATCTGCGAGACGTACGATGCTCGTTGATATAAGTTCCCGCATGACTGTAATCTCATAAAAGCTGAAACTGACAAATTAATAAAATACCTTGACCTCGCGCACGAGATTACGGCCATGTGGCATATGGAGTCAACGGTCATCGTACCGATAGTGGTGTCCGTTAACGGTTTAATAGCGAAGAGCCTCTACCGACACCTAGTGAGGCTCTCGCTTGGTAAATGGGTGAAGGGCCAGATACAGAAGGTGGTTCTCCTGAGCAAGGCACGCATTGTGAGGAAGTTCCTGTCCCTGGATCCTTAACCACCGGTAGCTTGGACCCTAGGCCCCGCTGCCGACGGACGTCATCTTTTTATATTTTTTTTAATATGTGTCTATTTATATATATATGTATGTATTAAAAAAACAAAAAACAATTTAAATAAATATATATGTGAAATAATAATAATAGAATTGTACCCCCAGGGGGCTTTGTGGCGAAGTTAAGGTGAGTAACGAAACCTCGGACCGGACTCCGGGGGCCAAGGCTAGGCCTCCGCATCCGTACTTGCTTTAGCCAGCTGGCACGGAGCGGAGACTCAAGCTCTAGGGGTGGAAGTGATAAATGGCCTAACGTCGGAAGTAGCTTCGGTGAACCTACAGCCCTCCTCTCGACAACCCTTAGCCACTCACAACCATTTTGCCTGTCGCCAATCGTGTACGGCGTTTTCGGAGGCGTGCAGTGAGTGGCGAGTCACCGTTCCATTTGTTCCATGTTCCATGAACATTGAGACAGGCAAACGCCATAATCCCCAATCCGTAGTTCCACTAGCACTTTATCCCAATAGCCTAGTACTTTTTATTCTACAATAGTCCTACATTGACTTGGGATTGTCCTTGCGTGGATTATTATATGGTGTAGACAGGGATAATCGCCGGTCAGTGTCACGCCACATTTAGATTAAATTTGTCAAGGGGCCTCTACGTGTTGGCCTCCCCATGGCCCCACGCAAGCCCTCCAAAAGTCCGGGCCATTTTTATGGCCCGTGGTCTTGAAAGACATACATGTAATAGAATTAAGGAAATATTAAGATACACATTTATAACAAAAACAAGGTCCTTGACTGCGTTAGGGGAGACTGGTAGCAAGAAAGCTCCATATTATTTAAAAAATAACTTGGTGTATAAAATCAGGTTTCTATGCAATCACAACAGAACGTTGTTGTAGTATACAAACTATGTATGTATGGTATCACAAGCCTCGTGTAACTGAGAGCGGTAACAGGAAATGTAATCACCTGGCTTTATGTCATTGCCGCCCCCTGCGCGTTATTGCCTCGCGTTAATCCTTCATTTTTAAAGCAAAGTAAAATTTCAATAAGAAAAACTTAATTGTGTTGATATTTATCAAAGGTAACAATAGCTATGTTAATAACAGGCGCAAAACTTGTTAAAGAGATATGATTACTTCTTTAAATCCAGATTTTTATTTATTTAATTGAAATGGCCAATCCACACATGAAAAGTGGCTAGGGATCAAGTATGTTTTAGAGTAACACGCACAGGCCGATGCTCCCGTAAACGTTCTGCCGTAGCCTGCTCTGAACCCAATTGAACACACATGGGATATGCTCTAAATAAGCTTTGCAGAGTATGGATGTCGTGCATGGGCTGTGCAATACCCCACAACAACTATTTGACTCGTTAGCAAGAACGTGAACGGCCATTCCTCAAACTGATTGTGATGAGCTAATTTTTAGCACGCCAAATCGCTATGATTTTGTAATTCGTGTGAATATAGAAAACACAGATTATTATTATTGGTTTTTGTTGGGGAATTATTGGGGACTAGTATTTCCTGGGGAATTATTTGGGTCCTAAAATTTCAGCGCTGGGGAAATTGGGGAAGTATTTTATCCCCGTGAGTTACGGGGATAAAATACTTCCTAAACTACTACTAAAATGCCATAGAATATCCGACATAGTATGAAATTATCCAATATTACTTATTGTAAAATGTTTCTGAAATAGTATCGTTTTAGCAGTTTTCTTAAATTCAATCTGGAGACTGCCTCCCGCCAACCCGCGAGAGATGGACACCTATAAGGTCGCAGTTGACCGCACGCAAGGACGCTATCATACGCAAGTGATATTTTTACCACATTTTACAAATTACTTGAAACCAAATAAAAGTGTGGTTGTCGTAACCGACTCTTCATTCTTTGGATACTGCGCCCCACACAATTGGTGAACGAAAAAGAACAAATTCGTTTTGAAGCAGTTCTCGATCCGAAAACGGAACGAGTGCACGAGCTGGCAACATGTCCAGTAGTGATTTTAGGGGATGTCAAACCCGGGTCCCTTCGTAAAAATCGAGGCGAACAAAGTGAGTGTTAAGGTGCCACCGTTCTGGAAGGAAAAACCAAAGCTGTGGTTTTGTTAATTGGAAGCTCAATTTTTACTCAATAAACTGACGTCAGATACAACCAAATATTATACCCTTATTGGCTATTTAGACGTGGAAGTTATAGAAAACATTGAAGAATTAGTTGGAAACCCTCTGACTACTGAAAAGTAGTTTGAAAGGCAGAAATAATTCATCGCTTATATTTGTCTCAGCAACAAAAAAATAATGCAGTTGTTAGCATATGCAGAGCTCTAAGATCGGAAACCATCCACCTTTAGACATCTGCACGATTCAACAGGTCCCTTATATTAGAACATTTCTTACGTACTGTGTGAAGTAGCCGACTTCCAGTTCACTTGTTGCAAATAATTGTGGCTCAACAAGAAGCAATCTTCATGTTTGCCCTGGCATTGGCCCTTATACGCCGTTGCAGAGCTAACGAGAGCAAATAGGTCCCAAAAATCCGGTCGCGTAGGTAGCAAGTACCTCAACGGTTCTGAACGTCACCGACACATAATTAGACAAGAAGTACTGAGTGAAATTTCTAAAATCACCCGACGACTTAAGGACTTTACCACGAGATTAGACAATAGGCGTGACTCACGTAGAAATACTCATTTGTGGAGTTAAATTAAATTTAAGCAATTTCTGGAATCGAAGTAAAGAGGAATTTTAAAGCCTCATACAAAAGATAAAAAACCAAAACAGACGACTGTTAAAAAGAAAATTTACTGCACCAATGTAATAAAAAGAACTACGAAGGTAATAGTGAAATTATAACAATTTCGCTCTACTCTTTACTTTATATGCACTCTTCCGTTATCTATAAGAATTAATTATGTTTAGTGTCTAAGAATAAGGTTAAACAGCAAACTAAACTCTCTTAAACGCGGTATAACGCTCAAATAAGATACTTTATTTACCATTTGATCTTCCGATAAGAATTCCGAGTGCACAATATCGCGATAGTCAAACAAAACAGTCAACATAACTTTGATCAACTTTGGCGTGGTTTTCGTTTCGATTCGGTTCAGTTGGAAGGCTTTACTCAGCAGCTTGTTGACTAGTTTGCATGTCAAACTCGTAAACCCACGTCTCGTCACCAGTAAAATTGTTTCATAAATGTTGGGCAGGAATTGACTTGTTTTAGCATTCACGGTTCACCATAAGCCTTCTCTAACAGTTTCAGTGTTTGTTTTTAATGCAGGTGTTCAGCAAACAGGCAGACGGCCCACTTGATGGAAAGTGGTTACCATCGCCTAAAGACATTTGCAACACCAAAGATGCTACCAATGCGCTGCTACTCTCTTAAGGTAGACTGGAACCTGGTCACTAATGCCGGAACACAACTCAAGGTTCTTATGGCGAAATACTTTAGACCAGGGGTGGTAGCCATCCAGTCAGGCAAATGCCCTACCACCTGGCTGTGGGTTGTTTTGTCGCTTTTTACGACAGGCCGCCTGGCCGCAGGAAATTGTATTCTTTGTCCGTTCCTGCACAGATGGAAAATGTGTCTCCGAACTCGTCTCCATTGGCGTGCAAAATTTAAGACAAAATCTTTGTTCGATGTTTTAGTCCATTATGAATTCGCAATACACACTAGATATGATCTTATTAAAAACAGCATTTTATTTAATCTAAATGACCGATGCAACTCAAACTCCGCGGCTAAATGAAAAACAGTTGTGCCAATCTAACAAAAGAGAAATAATTTGGAACTATAAACAAATCATCCATTCCCGATACTTTTTTGACAGAATGTACAGCAGTCGCCAGACTAATGCTAACTTACGGCTTTGTCGTTTGGTGGACAAGGACTAAGCTCAGGACTTACAATACCTATTAAAAAAAGTACAAACTCAATATCGCCGACTGCATCTGTTCGTTCAAAAAGAGACAGCAATGGCGATCCTAAGAATAAAACAACAAAACTTTGAATTTTGAGTCGCAAGTCAGATGCTCGGTTCAACTAGAGCTAAACGTCGTAATATTTCCAATGAAAGCGAACCGTTAAAAGCGACTAAAACAATTGACTCCGGCATATCCCTTAAGCACCTCCTATAGAATTGTGGCTAAAACCCTATCGAAACTCCGCTGCTACAGTTTGTAACTAGACTGGGAAATTGCATGTAGGAAGTAGTCTTCAAATAATAAGCGTTTCGAAGAGCGGAGAAATTGTAAGATTAATTCCGGAACTTGATAGGGCCTTTAAAGTGAAATTTTATTAACAAATTTTTTAATAAAACGGTTGTGAAATTCAATATTCGGCCTTACTTATAATAATCCCGTTAAGAAACGATTAGGCATCTCTTAAGTAGGAGAATCAGAATCAGATCCTAGTCTTTGAATATATTTTTTTTAACTTACAAACGTGTATTACCTGTTGTTTACCTAAGAGGAGCACAGATAAACGAAATTTGAATGATTAACGTAGGTTGTACCAAGAATATTCGATTAAAGAGGAGTTATGGGTAAGATGTACAGTAATCAATTTCTGAGCCGTTTCTTTAAATTTAAGAAACGATTATAAGTAAGGTAAATTGTGTCCAACCAACCAACAAAAAAAATGCAGTACTAAAACTTGTAAATAATTGGTACCTGAAGTTAGCATGGTGCCTTAAAAACATTAAGAAAAACTCACTAATTATATAAACCAATATTATTTAATTACATAAACATTAATTTTCGAGTTTGTCGTGCTTCAAATCAATCTCAATTTAAATAAAATACACCCTCAACATTCTATACAATTCTCCATTAAACTTATATAATTGGTATATAACACTTATATACCAAAGTAAAGGACGGGACTTTAAGGCAAAGAGATAAATCAGTGGCGCGGAGTGGAAATTCGGCAAGGGTAAGCCTTTTGAAAAATATATCGTATACGTCGCTGTTGAAAAAACGTCTAACTCGCGATGTATGTCCTTATTACAATTTTTATTTTTATTTTTTACAATCTTACAGCATCTTTTGAAACAAAACCCAGTCGGGCACCGGATTATGTGTTGCTATTTCATCCAATATATGTGTGTATGTATGTGTATTTATTTATATATATATATATATATATATATATATATATATATATATATATATGTGTGTGTGTGTGTGTGTGTGTGTGTGTGTGTGTGTGTGTGTGTGTGTGTGTGTGTGTGTGTGTGTGTGTTTATGTATATTGAATTCTAGTTCTGCTCCCAAAAGATTAAAACCCTTAAAACCCTCTTTATGTAATTAGCTATCGGACAGTCGTGTAGGTTCCAGCTTGCCATAGTGTATGTCTGTGCAGACACTCCACGTATACAAAGAAGAGCCAAACTTATCACCTGTATGTACATATTTAAGATACAAGTCAATTTTTTTGGCTACAGGTCCGTTACTAACATCATGACGAACACTGGCGCTATGACGATATGTTCAGTACGGCAATATTAGATTATTTTTAAGTTACCTTAAACCCTTTGTACCATTCTTTGATGGTCGTTTCATCGTACGATGTGTGGGTTTTAAGGAAATCCATATCCTCCTTAGTGAGTTTGTCTTTACTGACGAAGCAACCCATTTTGTGTTCTGAAACAATGAAAAATAACCTTTAAACTTGCAATGATTTATAACAAAAATAAAAGATTGTACATAGCAATTATAACAGACTTTGCTTATTAAATAGTGAACCACAAATCAAAACATGAAACAACAAAAATTGCTTAGAGTAGCTTAGCAGGAGACGGCTCCTCAAATGGTAAGCGAAAACCAGCAACTACCTTTAATAAACATCTGCTAAACAAAGAGAGCAAATGTATAAAAGCTTAAAAAATCTGTTTACATTATCTTTCAACAAATTGATATAGAAAGTCGGCATATTACGTGAGTAACTTGAAAAGTACAATGAGCTGGCCACAAAATACGTAGAGGAATTTTAGGTATTTATATAGACACGTATTATTTCTACTACAATAAGGTTGAAAACAAATATATCTATATATACCTCTACTTTATCATAAATGAATACAAATTATTGGTAAAATATAATGATAAATTATGAAATTAAAAAAATTAAGCCAATATTAACACACATAAACGGTCTTATATTAATCTCGTTAAGAAACGATTACGAATCAGACCCTAATCAATATCTTTTTCTTCACTTATAAACGTGCATTACCTAAGAGGAGCACTGAAAAACGAAATTTGATGATGATTAACGTAGGTTGTACCCAAAATATTCGACTAAAGAGGAGTTTATGGGTAAGATTTTCACTAATCAGTTGCTGAGCATTTTCTTTAAATTTAAGAAATAATTATCAGTAAGGCTCTTAAAGTATAACGCTTTTAAGTATTCACAATCCTATTGAATAAATGTCCCAGCTCCAGTATTTTCTAACATGGTAATATTACCCTACTTCCTCATTATGCAGTTGTCATCAGAAAGAAAAAAACATTTATACCATGATGAATTCAATATAACTACTATTTATTCTCAAGAAAATAAATAACAAAAGAATTAGTCAATTACGTGAAGCTTCATTAAACGTACCAAGTTATATTGTAATTAGTGTAAAAAAACTGGCATTGTATACAAACTCTTATTGTACAGTGGTGTTACGTCCGTTTATTAAAATTATCTCTGAATATACTCTCTGAAGTTTTACTTCTACGGCGTGTATAGACAATTTCTTTTTCGGTGGCATTTTACCAGCCATATTTTTGGTTATTGAATAAAGTAAATATTAAGCTCAAATTAATATAAATTAAATAATAATTTGGTGTAAAGTAATTGATACGTATAAAATGATGTTACAAAGTTATATATATTTTTTATTACAATTTATGCCGCGGTTTAACAGTACATACATACATAACTTCACGCCAGGTCCCTTGCGGGGTAGGCACGAACAACAGAGCGCCACAC
The DNA here is from genome assembly GCA_012273795.1 of Dendrolimus punctatus. Taxonomy (NCBI): domain Eukaryota; kingdom Metazoa; phylum Arthropoda; class Insecta; order Lepidoptera; family Lasiocampidae; genus Dendrolimus; species Dendrolimus punctatus. The sequence continues at coordinate 6,841,531 of CM022533.1, read as the reverse complement.
AGGCCCATTCTTACACACCTCACTTGCTTCTTTGACATTCATAGCACCGGAGCATTCCTTTCCTTATCTTCACCCCGACACTCTCTTTTAGACCAACTCTCTTTCTTACTTCGGTATTACGAACGCGGTCCGCGAGCATCACTCCGCAGATTTTGCGCAGTGCTCGCATCTCGACCGCGTTTACTCTACTTTCATGCTCTCTATTCCATACCCAACTCTCGCTTCCATACGTGAGCGTAGGTACCTGTAGCCTAATACCTGTTAACAATAGCTGTAAAATAAAGTTGGGACATGCGTCGCATATATTATTTATGGTTCACATAGTTTTCTTAATTTCACGACAGCGGGTAGAATCGCTTCACAGGGACGAAAATTGCGGTTTTCATCCCCATGAGCAGGCAACTCCGACTGTACTTTCTGAATATTAGAAATGAAAAAGTATTTTTGTTAACAGATGCAAGGAAAAACATTCTTCGAATGCGCAACAAGTTTGGTTTTATTTCTCCAAAATGCTTAACAAAAGCAACGGCTTCATCGTCTATTATGATGAATAATAATGACATCAAATAACGCGCTTAAAACCGTTAAAACGCAAATTTATTACCTGTAATAGTCCCGAAAATATATATTACAATTTATAAATATATAATATTATATTATATATTATAAATATACAAAATCTAATTTAGAGTATTAGTTCTGTGCCGTTAATTTTTCAAACCTGTTCAACCGACAAACTTAGATTCGGTTAAAGGCCTAGAGATTTTATTTTAGTCTTAGGGTAAAGTTTATAAATACACTACTAACGTACGGAATCTGATTGAATTACACAGTTTGCCAAGTCACCTGCTTTGTTCTTACGATTTATCTATTTCTATTATGTACGTAAAGATTTTAGTACAAAAATAAGATTCAAATAGAACAATAGTTATTTTTACAGTTGGAAATGAAATCGAAACAATATTCAATTAGTGTTGCATAGAAAGAAAAAGTGAAAATCAAATTTAATTAATCACCTAACTAGCTCGACGGAATTGGCAATTTCAAAAAAATTGTGGTCGCTTTGAATCTGGAAAAAACTGATGGAAATACGAAAACGAAAATGGATGGTAAACTAAGTAAAATTGATCAATCTCAACCCTGATGTAATCCTCTCACATCATGAAATTGATGATACGAGGAGGATCACATTAGGAAGACTAATGGAAATTTCATACAACAGAGGAAAAAAGTCAGTTATGTCGAGAGCGTGTTCAAAATGATTTTCGAAGTTTCAACGAATTTTTCTTCTTGAACTTGACTTCTCCTTGTAATTACCCTGAGATAAAAAAAAGAAACTGTATTACAAAACTTTCAAATGTTTTTGTCGTGAGAGAATTACAGATACTTTTTTGAAACAAACTTGTACTCCGGCCGTAAATCTGGAAAATCCACACAGATGACTTCTGTAAAACTATTATAAGCTTTCTAGTTATTTGTATTGATAAGTACATAAATGCACATGTAGGTTCAAAAAAATAAATACTTTTTAAGTGCTATTATCTAAAAATGTATTCTTATAGATAAACAAAATCCTAGTTAAAGCGCTGCTAGATATCTCAAATCTACACGACGCGTAACGATTTATTATTACATACATAACTTCACGCTAGGGCTCTTGCGGAATAAGCACGAACAACAGAGCGCCATTTAGGCTTATTCTTACACACCTCACTTGCTTCTTTGACATTCATAGCTCTTGTCATGCACGCTCGTCTGTTCTCAAGGCTCCTGACATCACCTGCTGCTAGTACAAGATCAATTTGATCATGGAAGGTGTGTCGTGGCCTTCCGCGACTTCTGCATCCTGATTTTTTATTGTCCCATATAAATTGCAAGAGGTAAACTTTATTACGTATTACCAGTTCCAATTTTTGCATACACTTGCAGACAATTCAATTCTCCAAAAATAATCTTTAATGTCTTATTATCGTAACCCTTACAGAAAAATAGTTAAAGCTTGTTGCTTTAAACTCTAGCAATCAAGTTTCTTTCAACTAGGCATAATTTCAGTGCACAATAATTTCTACTATTGATATGATTAGGTTAAAGATAGAGTTTAAAGCTTGATAACTTTTACTCTGTAAGTATTAAGAGAAAAGCAGATGAGATGATTTTTAGAGAACTAAATTTTGTACAAGAAAAGTCCATCGCAATGTCAAAAAAATGTTTAAAATTATATGGGGTAAAAATTAAAAAATAATGTCTACAATTTATATTTACCATATAAATTGTGTAATTAATGAAAAAAATGTGTAGTGTTGAGAGTTTGGCCTGTGCCTTGAGGAGGGATTTTATACAGAAAAGCAACATTCGAGAAAAAACAGAAATATTATTTTAACCATTCTAAATATATATTATACAAGCTGTACCAGCAGACGTCCTGCCTATAAAACATAAACAAACTAGAACCCGATTCCAGCGTCATCTACCGGGACCAAATGTTTCATACATACATAACTTCACGCCAGGTCCCTTGCGGGTTAGGCACGAATTTTATAATTTAGACTAATTCTTACACACTTGCTTCTTTGACGCTATTAAAAAAGGGGTTGATCGTAGAGGGTTGAAAATTTAGGGTTGTATGTATTTTTTAATGCTGTATCATAAAAGAATAAAAAAATGTCTAAAAACGTAAAAAATATTTAGGGGTGGACTTCTACATTTATGGGGATGAAAAATAGATGTTGTCCTTTTCTCAGTCCTACCCAATATGCACACAAAATTTCATGAGAATCGGTCAAGCCGTTTCGGAGGAGTATGGGAACGAACCTTGTGACACGAGAATTTTATATATAAGAAGATATTCCTTTGGCAAATATTAAACATAAATATGAATCCATTACCAATCTTGAGTTTCTCAACGAATATAGAAAAGCGGAAATAGAGTTTTCCAATTTATTTAGTTTTTAGCCATGTTGTGTAAGGTTGTGTCATTATGATCAATGCATGCGGCTTTTGAAAACGTGATGCATGGAGATTTATAAAAAATCGAAAATTTGGTGAAAATAAATATTTTCAAAGAATCACGCATATGTCTTAGGATATAAATTTGAATGTCTACTTTGAAGTAATTAAAAATTAAATGTTTATGTCTAATTGATATTTACGGTTCTTTTGATAAATTGTAAATTGCATAAGTAGTTCAGAAGTATTACTCATTATCACTATATCAGCTAAAGTAACGAAAGTTGGCGTTAGTAAAAAAAATTATCTTTCGAAAAAAAAAGTTAAAATGAAATGGTAAAAATTATTTGCGTAACAATAATTATTATTGATGAAGAAAACACAAAACGTATTTAACACCCTTAAATACAATTAGAGTCTTGCGCAACGCAAAATTTGCCGCTAAATATGTTTAAAGAACTGTCAATACGTTTTGTGTAAAATTTATTTAGGCAATTTAATATGATTAACTAATTTTATTTAAAAGCTATAGTTATGCAAGCGGCCCTAAATGTTTAAATATAATTCTTAAATTTCCGCATATTTAGAGGTATTTTCCTAAAATTTAGTCACGTCACTATCTATGAACAGTTCTCGAATTGAATATCGGGAATGACGCGACCGGATTGCATCAGGGTAGAGAAGGACTGAACGCGCCAATCTTATCTTTATTTGTCTCGTGTCCGTGACATTTCCACACCCCGTGCCCTCGCCTTCGCATCAAATACCATCCCTTACCCACTGACACAATCAACTCGAAACAATGAACGGTAAATCAAGCCAACACCCCTACAATATTGCAGTAAAATTGCATATTTAACATACAAATAATATGATTTACAAAGGTAGTGTTTGTATAGAATCAATGTGTGTTCAAGGGTATGTATAGAGTCAGTGGGTTAAAGAGCGTTCCTGCTAAACACCAGGAAATTCCGAAACGTCGCAAATATGCATCCATTGGTAATTGGCACATATTTATGACTTTCCGGATTGAGACTCTCGGGCCGCGGGAACGCAAGACTTCTTTTTTGAGGCAAGGGAAATACATTTCGTACACTACCGGTTCTTTTACTGGGATTAGACTAACGCAATGAGATTCGCTGAAGATGGCGCAACAGAGTCTATTGCCGGCTTGTGTGAAGAGACTAGGCAATGCCATGGGTTATCCCTATTAAAGAGATAGCCAATGGGATAATACTACACTAAAACCTCCTTCCTCTCATGTGTCCTTCGCTCGTGGTAGGAAAAGGGTGAGGTTTATAATGAAGTTACAGGGTTTTGATCCTCCGCTCCCCAGATGCTGGAGAACCCCTGTAGCGGAATTACGGGAGGAGATCTCGCGCAAATCTACGTCTCCGAGACCCCGACTGACGTCGGTACCCGCAGACGCATGCGCACCTCTCTCCCTTTCCGTTCAGCGACCTTTTTGAGACATTACTGCCTCACAAAATATGGACGCTGCGGGAAAGCGAAGCTTATTAACTTTATATCAGCTTATCGAGACATTTCAATACAATTGAAGGCAGTCTCGCGTGTATTTTGGACAACGCAATTAGCATTGCAATACAGCGTGCAATTGCGGTCAGCATTTTAGGGACGCTCCCCACCGACAGTCTCCAGGCAAAAATGATTTTAATTGTAAATATGTATATAGTAGTTCTACGTTTACGCCTACTTCATTTACATATATTTTAGTATAATATTATTCTTACTAATGGGAATTTCCAAATTAAGTCAACACTCGTTGTTTCATTGCAATACAACACGGTGACAGCGAGTTTATAAAATGATTTAGAGTAATTAATAAGCAATATGCGTTAAATATTTTTAAAAAGTTATTAAAATTCTAAGTAATAGAAAACATAAGAAGTATGCCATAATCCATTATATACCCTATCCAGTAACGTCCTACCAAGATCGAAGGGCATCTGTGCATTAAGTATGTACCATGATAATAAGTTAACGTTCGACGTCCACATCAATAATATCGTCAAGAATGACTGTCAGACCTTGGGTTTTATTATGCGAATATCGAATTGCTTTCGAGAACAAAACAAAAAATATATACATACTGCACTTGCGTCATTAATCACTTATAATACGCGACTCACATATGGACCCTGGATATCTCGAAAACATTAACCGCATGAAAAGTATACATAACCAATTCGTTCGATATTTATGCTTTAAGAAAAATACCCAGTATTCTAGTGAATAATATTTAGACTGGAAAATAACATGTATTTTTTAATCATAAAGTCAAATACATCTGTTTAAGGTCATATTTAAATCACCATACATAGTTGCAATGTACGTCAGTACAATACAGCCGCAATAGGAATATAAAACCACTTTTGATGTTTCATGTAAATACTAATGAACTAACTTTGTAACAGTATAAAAATAATGTATACAACCACAATCAGCTTATTTCATTAGAAACGTAACACATGACAATGTTGTTTGCCAACACTTGTTTTCTTAAATATTATTAGTAACGTGACCAGGAGGTTAATGTATAATCGAAAAGTTAAACATAAATCGTAAGTAAATTATAAATCTTTGCTACATTTTAAAGACATAATATATAGAATTGAAAGGATGTCTAAAAGAAGTTGTCTTAAGTAATAAGGCCAGCCATTTTATTATCTTACTATTTTCTGCCTGCAACTTCGTCCGCGTGGAAAGTTTTTTAACTATCCCACGGAGACTCTAATTCTTCGGGATCAAAAGTATCCTGGATGTTGACCAAGGATATAAGCGACCACCTAAAACATTTCATGTAAATTGACCCAGTGGTTTCAGAGATTAGCCCGTACACAGAAACAGAGAAACAAAAAATTCTAAAAATTCTAAATTATTTCACTTCTTACATCCCCCTGACTCGGTTTTTAGCATTTTTTTCATTGTACAGAAATTGGACCTCTACAGTTTTATTATATGTATATATAGATAGTATCTACTATATACCTAATTATTTTCTCATATATGGAACTCCAATGTGATCGTCATGTTCCTCCCTCCATATTTTGTCTATCTGTCTGTTGGTCTTTGTTAGTTACAATCACTTTTCTCCGAAATTACTAGGTTTATAAGAATGACATTAAAAGGAATATCTAATCGATATTTTGTTATACCACCACACAAAGCTGCAGTCGAATTGAAAAAATAATAATTAGGGGCGGTACCCCATACATACACGTATTATCTGAGGGTTGAAAATTCTAAATTATCGTATTGTCAATTAAAGGTCAAGTGTTAAATTATTTCGATGGTAATTTACGTTTAAGTCAATATAGATAGCCAGATATCTATAGCTATCTCCCATTGTCTTTCAATTACTTATGTGAGCGACTCCTTTACTAATTTTAAATTATGTAGATAAAACTTTCAACGAAAAGTATATAGTAATCGTTAGGTTACGTTTGCTAAAAAAAATTTAAGAGTTCCTTTTCCAAATGACTAAAATAAATTAAGGTTTGATTTATCTACGGAACGCTTCGACATGCGTGATTCGTTACTTACTTGGGGACCTAAACTTTTTTTGTTGATTCCGTGTCTGAATCATATTAATATAATGACAAGACGAATCCAACAATGAAAACTTCAGCGATGATTTAACGCAGTCTATTGTTCATGTGAACTGTGCGTTTTCGTTGTTCTCCCTGTGTTCTTTTTTTTACATTCACCACGACCATCACGGCTTTATTTTAAACTGATTTCGTTTCAAGATTTAAATCAGATCCAATTATCATGTCTACCACGCGGCAAAGTGTTGAACAGTCAATGTTGTCGCCTAGCGGCAAAGTTATTTGATTATTTTGAGCGTGAATTTAAAAATGGACCCTTGCTATACCACCCATAATAAAACATCCGTGTTTCCGATGCTCTGGGAATCGGGAAAAAACTGTAAGCCGAATAGTTTAATAAAAATTCAAAACTTCAGGCACTGAAAATAAAATTTTTCGTTCACCTATAAAGAGGAAGCAAAATAAGCCAGTCATCGATGTTGATGGCTTTGACGCCAATGCGATTCGCAATCAAGTGTATGGGTACTATATTAAAAATAAGTGTTCAACTTGAAAAACCAATTTATTATCATTAAAAGAGGCAGGCTTGTTTTCTGGTGGTAAAACATCTCTGTCAAAATTTACAAAATCAATCTGATTTACATACAAAATATATAACAAGCGTAAAATGTTAATGGAGGGGTATGACATTGTATCAAAAGGAATAAAATTTTGCGAGAAACTAACCGTTTTACTAATTGGGATAGAGTAGTATTTCTCGACGAAACGTGGTTGAATTTAAATCATACACTTGGCTATTCGTGGACAGATGATACCCAAGGTTGCACGTCGAGAGTGCCGTCGAGAAAAAGGGCTGGTCTCATCATGTGTCATGCAGCCTCAGCCTCTTTAGGATCAAAATTGTTTATTAGCGTTTACATCTTAAAATCACGTACCATGAGAGGGTCTCACTGCACAACACCGTCTACTTGTCATAGACCTCTGCATGAAGCCTAAACACAAACCCGTCGAGCATTGCCGACGTCAAGTTAGATGGTGGCTGCTTGATGAAGGAAAATCCCAGGAGTTCGCCTCATCCTCCGTGGGGATGTGTATTGGAGATGATGGTGAACCAGTTCAGAGCCACTGGGACAAGATTCAGGCAGCCATTACTAACACGGCGAAGGCAGTGCTGGGTGTGTCTAAGGGTGGACGCAAGTGTGACAAGGCGACTTGGTGGTGGAACGACACAGTCCAGAGGGAGGTTAGGGTGAAGAAAGTCCTCTTTAAAAAGTGGCAAGCGTCCAGATCTCCTGAAGACCGCGACGCATACAGGGCCGCGAAACGTGCCACTGAAAGAGCTGTAGCCAGGGCCAGACGAGACCACTTACGACCGTTGTACGATAAGTTGGAATCGTCTGAGGGGCAGAAGCTAATTTATAAGTTGACACGTTCCAGGGTCAAAGCAGCACAGGATATTTCCAAGTGCCGCTGTGTCAAAGACCCTGGCGGCAACCTGCTATGCGAAGACCTCGCGGTGAAGGAGAGCTGGCGCTCTTATTTCCACGAGCTGCTAAATAAGCAGCATAAAGAGGTGCAGCCACCGGACCTTCCTCCGAATCAAGGACTCGTGCCACCGGTAACGCCTCAAGAAGTTCAAGAAGCTCTTCGCCGCATAAGGAATCGGAAAGCTGTCGGAGCCGATGGAGTCCCCATCGAAGCGTGGAAGGCGATGGGTCCTCATGGTGTGGGCATTTTGACAAACCTTTTTAACCGTATACTCCTCACCGGAAATATCCCGAGCCAATGGAGGCTGAGTGTTATCACTCCAGTCTACAAAGGCAAGGGATCGGTGCAGGAGTGCGAAAATTACCGCGGTATAAAGATAATGTCCCACACCAGGAAGCTCTTTGAGCGGATAGTCGACTCTCGGATCCGGCAGGAGTGCACTGTCTCGGAATGCCAATATGGGTTCCGCCCTGGACATGGTACCATGGACGCTGTTTTTGCCCTAAGGATCATCATTGAGAAATACAGGACGAAGAATACATTTCCTGTTTCTGGATCTGCAGAAGGCCTTCGACTATGTTCCTCGAGTGATGATCTGGTGGGCACTGAGGTCCAAAGGGGTGCCTGAAACCTATATTGATATTATTCGAGACATGTACCGTGATTCCGATTCCATAGTTCGGACCGCTGTTGGCGACACTACACCATTCCCTATAACCGTCGCAGTGCACCAGGGATCTGTCCTCAGTCCGTTTCTGTTCAGCGTGATATTAGACGAAGTGTCCAACAACATCAGAGACCGACATGAGCAACCACCATGGTTGCTTATGTATGCGGACGACATCGCGCTGGCAGATGCGGATAGGGCCCGCCTGGTGCGACGTGTGTATGCGTGGAAGGAGTCGCTTGAGAACGGAGGTCTAAAACTAAGTGTGGCGAAGACGGAGTACTTGGCTTGCAACGTTACGGATCCCACGTCCGTGCGCATAGGCGAAGATACGGCCGAGCGCACGGACCAATTTAAGTACCTGGGATCTGTACTCAGCGCGTCCGGGGACATCGACCACGACGTCAAGGCCGGAATATCAGCAGCTTGGGCCAAGTGGCGTGAGGTGATAGGTGTTATTTGCGACCCCAAAATGCCGGTTAAGTTAAAAGGACAGGTCTATAAATCCATTATTAGACCTGTTCTTTTATATTGCAGTAAAACGTGGACTGTACTTGAGCGACACAAGCAGGAGCTGCGTGTCACGGAAATTAATATGCTTCGGTGGATGTGTGGAGTCACGCGAAAGGATCGTGTCAGGAACTCCCGCATCCGCGGCAGCCTTCACGTCCGTGACATAGCAGACAAACTGCAGGAGAGTCGCTTACGCTGGTACGGCCACGTTTTACGGAAACCAGCTGGTTACGTGGGGAACAAATGTCTAGCCATGCCGCCTCCGCCAGGTCCCGGTCGAAGGGGCAGGCCCAAGACATGCTGGCTTGACGTTGTGAGGGATGACATGCGTACCAACGGTCTCAACACAAGGGACGCCGCAGATCGCGCGAAATGGAGAAGAAAAAGTAGGAAAGCGGACCCTGGGCGTCGAAGTCATCACTCCGAACGCAACCGGGATTTAACGCTCGGATGATGATGATGATCTTAAAATCACGAAAGATTACCACGAGGAGATGAATTCCAAAACTTTTAGAAAATGGTTAATTAATATATCACCTAAAGTTTGTAGATACAAACTTGACGTTTATTTGCTGTATATGGTATACCATATACAGCAAATAAATGTCGAAATGTGGGCTGAGACACCAAGTAGAAGTAAACTTGTCCAATTTGAAAACCTGCCCGTAAAACTTCAAGCTAAATTTTTTTGCGATTCATTTTTCCAATTGAAGACATGAGTGGATGAAGGTGATAAGTCGCATAATTCCAATTCTGAGTAAATCGAGATAAAAGTTTTACTTTTATTTTAAACTGAACTGAACATAACACCTTTTTCGGCTTTTTATTTTTTTTAATATGCCTTATATCTATGGTCTAAGGTCTGTAGTCATTTGGTATCGACTTATAACCTTCATCTACGCAAAAAAAGGAAAAAACCGAATATGCGACATATCACCTTCATCCACTCACGTCTTCAATTGTCCGTTGTAGTTTCACTTCATCTACGTGTCCCAGCACACATTTCGATTTTTCGCAGGTTTACTGCAAATTATGTTTTGGTTCGGTTAAGTAAATTTTAATGAATGCTTTTTTTACTTTAACATATTTTATTTTATCAAACAAAAGAAAACTGAATTCGATCCGGAATCAATAAAAACATCGATAGTCTACCCTACCCTAACATTATGCCGCCTCTTACCACTTCTAGTCTAAATTTATGCCGCTCCTCCACGTGGCCGTAACGCATTTTCATGACGTAAAATATCCTAAGACGGGGGTCTTATACATAGGAGTTGCACTTCAAAAAACCTAAAAATCGACACAATAACCAAGCATCCGCAGTCCACTGTTGCGTTGAAGGTACTATCCATACAGTTGTCTGCATTTGCAATGTCTTGTTATTAACATTTTAGTGACTTCCTCCATAATAATGGACGATTAGTAAAGAATAAAGTTATGTATACAAGCCGCGAAAACTCAAGAAAATACTACTAAAAAACATTCCTACAATTGCAAGTGCTTATTTTAATATGATAAATTTTAATTCCTTATACTCGTGAAAGGTACGGAGAAAGAATATAATTTCTTTCGGCCGAGTGACTTGTCGTAAGAGGCGACTAAACAACCCTCAGCCAAGTGGTAGGGTGTTTGCCCGTCTGGATGACCTCGACCCCTGCTCTAGAGTATGCCGCCATAATAACCTTCACTTTTGTTACGGCTATAGTAATCAATTTTACAAATATAAATAGGCGATGATAACCACTCTCCACCTGGTGGGCCGCTTGGCTATGTGCTCAACTCATGCAATATTTTTTTCAAATCCTGGACATGCTCTAAAAACCCAACCTATTAAATCTCATATTATCCTTACATATTATGTACGTACGTAACGGCACGTGTATATAATGTACATAGTAGAAATCCTAATTGTATACATCGACCCGTTTGTTAGACTCTACAAGTTTGGTCGAACAATGAACGAATGAAAATACCAGTAATACAATAACAGAAGCTTTAATAAATATGTACATTTTGCCCTTTGTCTGCAAAATGATACATTTTTATTTCAAAACCCAGTTCATTCAACCAGATACTTCTTATAAGTACCTATGTTCAAAGAGAATGTCTAAGTCTATTCAAATAAAATCGAGGTCATTACGCTACATTAAGCATATTAGATATTTGTTAATATTTAAATATTATAGTAGGTACATCCCTAGGTGAACAGGAAGGGGTGCTTGTCTAAACTCGTTGGGCATTAGACTGTATTTATTCATTGTACACATTCATTTTAAAATACTGTTACGGGTTGCAGGACTCGAATTAAAATGCCGTCATAATTACTTAAGAGATTACTTAGATTTACATATTACTTTTACTAGTTTTATTAGAACTATACAAACACGTATAATACAGGTATAAATATAAATGAACACAACCAGTCCAAACGTAATGCACGATTCATTAACACGCGCAAAGTCCGTCACTAAATAGATTACCGAATGAACACGAGTCTTGCTACGCTGGTGGTTATCGCTCAACTGCCTCATTCCTCCATTGGGGCATTGCTTTATACTGTACAAATACAATATGTCTGCTCGACAACGTGGGCTGAATTTCCTAGAATAACACCTGGCTAATGACTATAAAAGATTACTATACACAATGGGCTGTTTATCTAATCACAAAGCAAGGAAAAGAAGTCCAAATGCTGCAAAGGTAATAAAATTTCTACAGGTATGAATTTGTCTTTTGTCGGCGTTCAGGTCGTAACAATACCTTCTGTGTTTTGTGACTTGTGAATAAATTATTTGTGAAAATTACAAACATGTCTTTTAATCAAAATATATACCATTTATATACTTAAATTCATTTTAAAAAGAGCTTTAATTATGTGAGCTGGTTTGCAGCAATATTCTTGCCGGACAACAATCTAATTAGGACGTGCAACCACCTAACCGGCGCAACGCCCTTCACCCTCGTAGTGCTTGCTGTTCATGAAAATTCAATAACTTCAGTAACGGCGTCACGGCGGTAACAACATTAATTCCAGACCTGGCGTCGCATTAAATTAATCCACCATGATCGTATTAAAGAAAGGAGCTTTTATTGAAAAATTGAGCAAATCGCAAACTTCGATACAGGATGAATACGGCCGGCGTTAATTTGATGAAGCTAGCATTCAGCCGCGTGTCGAAGGGAAATCCGATAACAAAGCCGGGGCGCGTACTAAATTGCATCGTCATTCCGATTATCTATCATAAGCTTTATTTAGACATCACCCCATTACTTTGCAAATTAAACACAATAAAAATAACGAATATTTTTACTTAAATGCATAACTTTATAACAAAATATTTTATACGTGTTTTAATATTATTTTATGCATTCATATGTACTGTACCTACTCTAAATATATATTTTCTAGATGTAAAACTAAAATCTTTTACAGGTATCTGATGGAAATTAGACATTACGATCTATTATACAGGAATAAAAATACCTTTAGGCACGCAATGTTTTACTTCGCCCATTCCATAGTCGTTGTTTCAATATTATAATTGTTTAATTTACTTTACAAGTTAAAATAAAACATAGCAGAATTTTATTCCCAGGCTGCCCCATATACTTGTTTCATACTTAAAAATAAAAGTTAACCCGAAAGTATAACTAATCACAACCGCATGCCGTGCACATTCTTGCACATGCATTGAGAACAATGAAGAAGCAGGAAGAATACCTAATTATGACGGTATCACATGTGGTTCTAAATACAGTAGCTTACTAGCAATACTACGATATATGTGATCTGATGGAAACTCCCTCTGTTGATCGGGAGAAATATTTCGTAACATTCATACATGATTACTCGCGTATATCTAGCGTGTTCACAAATTTTAAAGGCCGCTTGCATAACGATCGCCTTTAAATACATTAGTTAATCATATTGAACTGCCTAAATACGTTTTACACAAAACGTATTGACAGTTCTTTAAACATATTTAGCAGCAAATTTTGCGTATAAACTTCTATAAACAATTAGCTGATCCGGCAAACTCCGTGCCGACTCAGAATCAATCAATCAATAAGTAAAATTTTCGTAACGAAATTATTGTTTTTACTATATTCCAAGCATTTTCTTCATATCTACTAACCTTTTCAACCTTCCCTGGACTTCTACAAGTAATTCAAAATCAAAATTAGCCAAATCAGTCCAGCCGTGCTCATGTTTTAGCAAGACTAACAAACAGCAATTGATTTATATATATATATATATATATATATATATACATATATATATATATATATATATATATATATATATACCGGTAGCTTATTTTGAACTTTAATTTTAAATTTCGAATGTTACGAATCAGTAAATATATAATTTTGAATGACTTCCTCCTTACAATGCGTGCCGTTCTCAGGAGAACCGCCTTCTGTATCTGGCCCTTCACCCATTTACCGAGCGAGAGCCTCTCTAGGTGTCGGTCGACGCTCTGCGATGTTAGACCGTTATCAGACACCACTATCGGTACGATAATCATTGACTTCATATGCCACATGGCATCTCTGGCGCGAGGTCATTAATTGTTATTATTAATATTATTAATTATTGTTATTTTATTTTTATTTTTTTATTTATTGTCATTTTATTCTTTCAATTTTATGCATATAATATATGTTGTTATAATATATGCTGATGTCATGATGCTCTTGAGCCCCTTAATGAGTACGTTAAGAAAGCAACTATGTACATTTGAAGGCTACACTCCTATCTATGGCTATGGCCTAAAATACAATGTGAGGTGAACAAGACATAGTTAATGGTTTTTCGAGACGGAAAGAGCCCGGGGAGTGCATTTCCTGTACTATTACCTTTTTTATACAGGGGAAATCCGATTGAGGACTGTGAGGGGCGCGAGGGGGGCTCGGGGCGAGGGGTGTCGGGGTGGCACTAGCACCTCACGTGTGAAGTGCTATTGCCACGCCATGGTTAGAAATACCCACTAAAAGCCCTGTGCGATCCTCTAGCATCCTTCGTCCGGGCTATGGGCTCGCTCGTGAATTCACCTGCAGCCCGGACAGACGACGGCCGGCCACCTTGCGGGCTGGCCTCACCATTATATACCATATTACCTTATCTGCTGCCTTATCCATTTATCCTTATTATCTGCCTCGGTCTCACCTCGAGGTGAAAAGGGGCGTGCGGATCGGGGCGCATCCCCGCTCTCCGGCCTGTGTGCAGGCGGCTCTGTTTATCCCGCAGGTCGCCCGCATGGCAAGACAACCCTTCGTCGTCGGTCGCCGGCTCTGGTGGGATGACAGTGTGGCGGACGGCTCCCTCTCTCACCTTTCTACCATCACCTTCGCGGATATGACGCTATCGCAGGAGCAGGCGACTGCGTCCCACGCGTTGACGCTCCCGACCATGACCATCACCACGGACGGGAGGGACAAATCCGCCGCAACGAGAACGCGGCGCTGCTCGTCCCAGGCCGGACACACCTGGAGGGTGTGCAACGCCATGTCTTCGTCACCCGCAACGAAGACATGGTGGCAAGCCTGTATTATTAACTCAGTTCAAGTATATAGAACTCATACCTGCGAAGAATCTCGGTGACGATTTAGACATAGAGCGCGAGCGCAAAGGCACAGCTGTTTGGGTGCAACATAATCTCGCATAGATTCTCCCGATGCACTGAACAACTGAAGGCAACATTATTTAGAGCATATTGTCAATGTGTCTATACTTGTCAGCTCTGGGTAGCGCTTCGGACGTGTTCGCCGAAAATAGGATTTTGGATTTCCTTACAATAAGGTTACGCATTGCAGGGTTCTGGACTCGTCTCTATGCTTCGGGTAGTGGGATTCTCCGCATACACATACTAGCAGACATACTTTTTAGAATAATGACCGCGATCAAATTGATATTATAATTTTATAAGGGCTTCATATTTTTCAAAGTGGCTACGCAAGTCATGATTGAAGAAAAATTGATTGTTTTTCATTTATCTTAGGCCATAATTTGTATACGTCAGTCAAAACACAAAAATTATGCTTAAGTTTTGACAAAAATACCTACTTATTAACCTCAATTAACTAATTTGTAGTCAGGAGACAACTTAGTCTAAGATTGCCACAATATTTGTCTGCTTTAAAGGACACACTAACATAAGGAACTCTGATCACGTATACGTGATAGCACTATAGTGCTGTGGAACTATTAAGCAATTTCATAGCTGTCACTCTGGCTAGCGTGTAATTTTAGGTAAGGAATCAGCCTAAGAGGCTAATTCTCAATACGACAAATACCCGGTCTCATTCGCGAGACAGTTAGCAAATAGAATTGGAAATACGCACAAACAGCATTAATAACCAGGATAATGATACTGCCCAAAGATCAGAGGTGCTACCAGTCAGCAGTAGTCCCTTAGGCAACGATTATTGGGTCAATTTTATTTATTTTGCACGCTGCTTTCATAGCAAAGGAAATTAAATATAGTAAATGCCATTTTTTATGCTGATGACACGAAAATTTTAAATCGTTTGCAAAATATCTGAAATTCATACTGCTATCTCTTAGCTTAACGACGATCTCACGAGAGTAGCCAATTGGTTCCAGAAACCTTTCATTGTTTTTGAACCCCACCAACACTATGTTAATCATATTCAGCACTATACAACAACTTGCAGCCCTGAACCTTTTGAAAATGTAAGTTATACAAATTAATTGAACGCGCGTATCAGGCACTTAATCTGTTTTTTCTATTTTAGTTTTGTATGTTATATTAATAATTTTATTTAATTTAATATTTAATTTATACTTTAATGTTTCCATTAGCTTTCCCCCTGACGCTGTCATATCATATAAGGTAGTCAACTACTTAAAAATGTTTTAAAACCTATAGATAATATTTCTATATCTATTTCTTTGCCCAAGAAATGCTGGCTTGACGTTGTGAGGCATGACATGCGTACCAACGGTCTCAACACAAGGGATGCCGAAGATCGCGCGAAGTGGAGAAGAAAAAGTAGGAAAGCGGACCCTGGGCGTCGAAGTGATCGCTCCGAATGCAACCGGGATTTAACGCTCGGATGATGATGAGATAATATTTCTATTAAAAGTATTAATAACGTAGAAAAATATATACGCGTCAAGGCTTACAGTACACACACGACGTTAACATTCACATTACACCTGCATTCACGATAAATACGGTCACTTACTACCCATTTCTGACATAAAACCTAATTAAAGCAATCAAAATAAATACATAGGATTGCGAAGTGATGAGTGTTCAGACCAGGACGGGGGTGTGCAAAAATATCAAGCACAACACTCATATCTGCATTTATCCAAACACGTATGCGATGGAAGATTCCAAAGCCGGAAGACAAAATACCAAACACTCAACTGTACAGGCAAATAGCTACACTTTAAGCATAGATAGATAGCACTTTATTGTACACCATTACAGAAAACTTACCAACTAGTATTATTCTGATTGTGTACAAAGGGTGGCTTTATCGCTAAAAAGCGATCTCTTCCAGACAACCCGTGGCAAGAATATTGCTGATTAGGACTGCCCATGGTGGTATACATGATTATTCTACGATTACTTACATTGTATAGCATAGTAGAGTATTCAAACTTTAAGAAAATATATAGCTATAAAGTCTTTCTTTAAAATTACATCTCTCATTCTTATCAACACTAGGGCTGTGTATGTGGTAGTACAATTAAATAGTAGAGTTAATTTAAAGAACAACTGCATGTCATTCAATTAGGTAATAACAATAGTAAACATAAATTTGGCCCTTTAAAAGGACAAAAACAAACAGTCGCAACAAGTAAAATATCTTCATAAATGATAAATTGTATCACTTGGCTATTGGTAATAATTATCCGCCATTAGCACATATCAACATCAACAAGCCAATCGGCTTACAAAGGACGCGCTCGTAACGTCATCAGCCGGGCCGATATTTTCGAACGCTCTCAACAAGCATTCGAAGCTGTATACGGATAAACCGCTACCATAAGGGCACAGGAAATACATACACATAACAATTTTATTGGGAGCCATGCTACCGAAAGAATTATAAAAATAGTACACAAAAGAATAAATACGCAGGAAACTGCGATAAAGCTGTGGTACAAAATTTAAATAGCATACCAAAGCGAAAAAGTCAACAATGAACCAATTTTATCAAATAAAATTAAAAAAAAAAGAAAAAATGAGACTAACAATTCGGTAGTTTAAAACGTCTATGAAACACTAAGAAGAAAGTGTCATTGCAATACAAACGCATATCGAATATACACATAATTAGATTTAAAATTAACCATTCAAAATAGGTGTTATTACCTTAACGAAATGATATTTTTTTGTTTATCCGATATACTGGCTCAAAGGCACACAGACCCTTCGAATCGGTTCAATTTAATATCCATGCGGTGCTTATACAGTTACAAATAGACTGGTTGATCCTACTTTTTACATACCAGACAATACTAGATAATAAGCATTTCTATTCACTGTTACCAAAAGGTACAATAAAAGTATGTCCATGCCTACCAAAAATAATATCCGTCTTTGAATAATTCATTCATATCTAATGCACCCCTTAACATACATTTTAGCATGTATATAATGAGAACAAGAAGTTAAAATCTGTGAATAATAGGAATAGAATCTTTAAGAACAAAATTTCAAAAAGGTCCTTAGTTATTTGCTAAATATAAATCTTTCATAAATAAATATATTGAGTTAGGAATATGCATATTATATGCCCTTCCAGGGGTGCCACGGTACCCGTTTAAGCGACCACGGTTCCCCGAGCCCCGAGGCAGTAGTGTCGCTCTTTTTCTCATCTCAATAATCCCTTCTTTCATTCTCTCCCAAAAACTATCCTTTGTCAGATTTTTGTGAAGTGGAACGTCCGGTCAAGGTTCGCCTGCGGTTGTGAGATTATTCCTAATTGGTGTCATACTTAGAATGGCCCAAGAATTACTCTTCCGGCTACGACCTGCGGGTTCTTCCCGTTAAATGTGAACTCACTAAATGAAGGTTTCTATTTTTTTGCAGGTTGAACGCGAAGATGTAATTTAAAAATCTACAAGAAAATGAAATATGATTTGTAGCACACATTATTCAAAACAGATATCTACAATGGCAGGTACTTTTATCATCTAGTAGGATGGCATTATGAATAGCAAAATTTAATGGTTGACTACTAATGCCCAATATCTGTATGACATCAATGGTAATTTGTTATATGCAGTAGTGTGAAGATACTATGAAGAATAAAAAAGGAAAGCTCTGGAAATCAGTTTAGAAAATGTATTAATTTCAGAAAGGCATATTTGTTAGGATGCAGTAGCCATTTTGGCAAAAATAAAAGTACATTCGAAAATGTTCACTTTCTAGTCTGTTCATTGTTCTACATTTCGAAACATAATTATAGAGGTCTTTTCTTTCTAGACATAGCATAATGCTTATAGCGTTGGTATTACTATCAATACAATAGATGACAAGCAAGCCGGCAAGTCAGGAAATGTAGCGCCTTTCACAGTAGCACAATGGCGTGGGCGCGCGTGAAATCTAACATAGGTATAGGAAAAGGCAATTTTCCGACAGTGTACGAGCGCACCGCTGCTACGGTGGCTCACTTAACTCAACTTAGAACGTAGTTTCATAATTGAAAAACAGTCAAAACTAGCACGTTTCAACGGGAAATAAATCCTAGGCTTACGGCCCTAAACGATCTACATTCATATCGTATTACATTTGAATAATAAATTATAAGAGGAAGCGTCTTTCAACTGAATTGAATATACTCTCAGATCTTAGATTCTTATGATTCTCAGAGAAAATAATAATAGCGAAATGTAGGAGAGGTTACGCATAGAAAATAATAGAGTTATGGGATAGAATTTTCGTAAGAGTCATGAAAAGGGAACCATTAACAATAAAAAGAGAACACCAACTCAGAATGCCTTTCAAAACACCGCACCTAATATCTGTGAGTGACGGTTGTTTTCTGGGATCCGCAATGTTCCGTTTCTAAAGTGCTTTTTTATATTAATTCAGCATTTTATCCCAAAAACCTTTAACCAGGAGAAAAGTATAGAAAATATTATGAAAAGACAACTCGATATTCAGCGTGTTGAATATTTTCAGAAAGAACTGATATTTTATACCTCATTGTATAATGCAGTGTGGATATGCCTAAAGCAATACTGAGACATATTTATTATATAACGATATAAATATTATGTTGCTTCGTGAATGCTGTGATGTATATAAATTGCGGGTAGTTTTATATCTATAATATTATAAAATTTCAAACACGCCGTGTTTATACATTGAAGCTATTTAAAAACAACTTGAATGAATGATGATTGATTCTCTTGACGGAGAACACGATGCAAATTTTATAAGATTTTTCTGTTTGTTCGGGAGTAAAAACTAACTAAACGTAAACGTAAAAACTACTGGGCCGGTTTTAATGCGGTTTTCGCTGATCGACACTTAATTCTTAAACTTAAAAAAAATTAACTTCCAATGTGATTTTTTTAATCATTTGCAGACATCTCAACTAGCGAAAAGGAACTAAATTCGAAATAAGCAATTCAAGTAATATCTTTCGGAGTATTACGCTAACTTTACATAAACGATCAGGCAAATAAGGACGTGTAGGTGGTAATGCTCATGGAACAGTGTTAAACGACGTGTTTATCGTGAGTTACGTGCGAGAACATTCCTTGCCTGCGTTGAAGATGATAGTGTGTGTAATGTTTTTTCTATTAATTTAATGTATTTTTTATGTATAATTTTAAAAAAAGACTGGCATTCTGCACTCCTTTATATGAACTATATAACTATAAGTGTGCAAAATTTCATACTACTCAGTCCGCGAAGTTTTCTTAAAAATGGGTACAAAGTTTTTGTTTCACGAATTAATATATACATGTTTGTCGGAAAAAGATCAAAAAAAGAAACGAGACTGTCGGGAACTTTTGACTCATTGACAGCATTACAAGCTTCCAGTATTTAAATTTCATTGAATAGAAAAGCGAGCCACCACAGTCAAACGACAAGAACACACATACTATGTTGAAAGTTAAATCAAGTCGACTAAACAACGATAGCAAAAATAAACAAAAGCCGTGCAAGCAGTGAGAAAAGGCGCCTCTAGGCCTTCCCTTGTACCAACTAGTGCCTACATCCGACGTTGGAAAATGTGTTAGATAACAGAAATGTAGGAGAAACGCATTACCCATATATGAACAAACAAAGAAATGTGTGCAATGTTGTATAACTGGAACTAAATGTAAAGATCAGGCAAGTACGTTTCAGCTCAACAACAATAAATAGTTCAGTCGAACGAACAAATTTCTACTTTTTTTGTGAATAGGCTATGCAACCTTAACAATCATTTAATTGAAAATATCCCCATATCCTAAGCCAATCCAATTAAAACTTACTTTGAGATTTTCCAAGCTCTGCCATCTACAACTTTTTCAGAATTATTCAACTTACAGTTCAAAAAATATAGGACCCTTTTTACTAATTTGAAAGGAATTATTGTCCGGCCACCAAAATACTAAGGGACATAATTATGTTTATTAATACCTGTCTAACGATAGACAGGTCTCTTTTATATAAAGAATGAAGAAACCTATCTACCACTTTAACGCAGAAAGATCACTTGTATATTTTAGTTTTTTTTCCTATCGTATTATGAAATGACGTAATGACGGCATTAGAATACATCTGCCTGTCAAATGCACACTCCATAGTTTTTGGGATTTATGGATATATTGATATAGGCAGCCGAACTAATATGACAATTGAGTAAAAATTCCGTTTTTATAAAAATGGAACAGTACCTTGAAAATGTGGAAGTTTTAAGTCATTATTGGTGATTTTCACTATTAGCAAAACGAAGCAAGAAACTAATAACAGAGTAATGTCATCTCTTAAGTAAGCACAATATAGGACATCAAAAGTAATAGTTGCGTATCTAACAAAACAATTGCGCGTATTCATATGCTTTACGGCTACTACAGCAAATAATGAAAATCTTGTGTTTTACGATATAGTATTTTATTGTGAGGCAACTCAACTGACTAAGAAATTATACTCAAACTTATATTGTGACGCTTATATATTTATGAATAATATTATTTATCATAAGTATTTGTGCAGACGAGTCCTGGCGTGGAAACCATGTGTCAATTAATGTAGTTTCGGACGACCTCTAACCGGGCTGGGTTGGTTGGTTGGTTAATGGATTGACGACATGTGTAAAATCACTGATAGCCGCGGACGAGGAAAGCTGAAGCCCAGGACGTGTGGCGCACATGTAGCGAGGCTTAGATCCAGCAATGGACTGCGCTTGGTTGCTGAGGATATTTCACACGTAATTGCCAAGGTTTAATAAAATATTCAACAAAATACTTTTAAATTTTTGTTTATAATATAAGTAAATTTCATAAAAAAATCTTTTATACCACTTATTTGGCTAACTTATATATTTTTACTTGGACAGAAATTTGACAAGTTTTTAATTAATTTTGTGGTAAATATACAAATACGTTTACTATATCTGCTAGTACATAATAAGCTTTATTTATATATAACTATTTTTTAAACATGTTTTCTTTTTCTCTATACCTTATCTAAATAGGATAAAAAGAAATATATTCAGTCCACACACGCGTTTTATTTATAAGTAAGATATAAAGCAGAAATGTTATTGTGTAACAAACGGCTTTAACTACCAAAAATATATCTTTTGTGTTTGCCACCAGTCATAAAACGGATAGAAATGAGTAGCCACGTAATCCATATTTAACAGGGTATAGGGGGTTCGCTGCTTACTTAAATTGAACAAGTGCAAGGAAGACCATTCGTTTTAGCCTGTCTTTCCCACTTTCGGGGTTGCCATAATGGTCCGAATTTGAAAATCGTTCTCACAATTTACGCCCATCCAGTAAACATTAACTTAATACTCTAATCGTAATATCACTTTTTATCAATTCTTTCACTGTTAAGGCTATTCAACACCAGAACACGGTGCCTAATGCCGTCAAACAAGCGAAATCTTTACTACTATTCAAAAATATGATCAATGAAACTGCTTTCAATATAATAATACCTAGTCTTATATTACAAAATTAGCAAATACGATTTTAATTTAAAAAAACTTTTGCCGGATAATAATGTACTTATTATTAATTGTACCGCTACAAAGAGAATCATTAAGATTTTCTAAACTGGAATAAATTGACAGGGTGTCAATCATTGAGGAAAAGGGATGCCAAAAATGGTACGGTTTATCCTAATTATGTATTCTGTAGCATACTGCAAATGATCATTAAATATTTATAATTATATACCAACATGACTTGTATATAAAGTTAATTGCAATACAAGAATATGATTCATTAAAAAATAAGTTTGTTGGAACTTTTTAGAATGTTTTATTGTTCATAGTTTGAATTTATATGTGATATTATTTATTTGTTTTTATGTTTGTCAGTTGTGAAAATTTTCTGTACGAGCAAATCAAATATAATGTTTTAGATGCGAATATTGTTTATTCATTATGATTTCGCTAGCAAGATATTTATAATACATTAAATATAATCCGTAACAATTTTATTTGGCTTAAATTACCCCAACATAAATAACTGCAGATCTATTAAATATGTTTTGGCGTCGTTAACACTTGTGGTCACATCGTTGAAATCATATAGAGCTAATTCAATGTCTACACATACCATTGCCACAATATATTAATTTAATTTACCCATTTAAATTTAATTATAAATGTCATTAAAACTCCTGTTTCAAAATTTGCATAACTGAATAGTAGTCCGACAATTGTTGCGCACAAAAGCTTACGTCATAAGTTTTATGAGTACCAACTTGGGCTTGTACAGAAAGGCAACAGGAGTAATTAAATGTTTAAAAATTAAATGAGAGTCGACGCCAGATACATGTAACATTAACACGTTCTTTGACAAAATTTCACTGCCTGAATTTTTTACACAGGTCCGTGGCTGTTAATTAAAGGTACTCCTTAAACCTCATAATAATAATAAAAAAAATTGAAGAGAAAGTGTTGATTCTTTGGCCGAATCAAAAACAAAACTTGAAACACGAGAATAAATGTTTCGCACTGTATTTATGGAACTTATCTATACATATAATAAAATTGTAGAGGTCGAATTTCTATACAACGTAAAAAATTCGAAAAAACCGACTCAGGCGATGTAAGAAGTGAAATAGAAATCATGTAGATTTGTTTCAAACTTTTTGTTACTCTGTCTGTTTGTACGGGGTAATCTCCGAAACGACTGGGCCGATTTAAATGAATTTTTGTATGGTGGTAGCTTATATTCTTGGTTAACATATAGGATACTTTGATCTCAAAAAATTAAGACCCCGTGGGATAGTTAAAATAACTTTCCCTCAAAAGAATCAAAAATTTCTTAGAAGTGCATATAGTTCATTGAAATGTTACATGAGCTTTGCATTTGTCAGAGGACGCAATTTTATTTTTGCTACATGTGTGGGGGATCAATAGTAGCTTAACCTCAAGTTTGTGGGGTCGCCACTCTTGTCCACAAATATGTATATAACATTTTGCCCTAAATTAAAAATTAAAGAGGTTATAAGCGAAAAAGTGAGAAATTGTTTATTCATTACCATAGAACTTACCAAATTTAACTTATCGAATGTTAAGCAGGTAGAAAAGGTCCCCCGTTTTCCCCGCCACCTATGAGGTAGAGTCCGTAGGCGCGTTTTCTTACGTGATATCTCCAGTAGGCCTACTCCACGGACGTCTTGCTTATAGGGTAATCCTTGACATCATCATATTTATTTAATCACTTACTAGCTAGCTACTCTAATCGACTTTTCTTTGATGGTCCAGACTGTGGTTCAGAATCTAAATCAACGAAAAATGTGAAAGTTTGAGGAATGACAGGAGTTAAAATTGGAGTCATAGTGACTTCCCTGGAGTCATTATGATGTCGAGGATTAGCTTACAAGCAAGATGTCCATGGAGTAGGCCTACTGGGGATACCACGTAAAAAAACGCCCCTACGGACTCTACCTCATAGGTGGCGGGGAAAACGGGGGACCTTTTCTACCTGCTTAACATTCGATAAATTAAATTAGGTAAGTTCTATGGTAAAGAAAAGAGGAATGAATAAAAAATTCTCACTTTTTCGCTTATAACCTCTTCCTCCTCCTCTTTCAGAGATATCGTGAAAATAGTGTTTTCACCCCTTTTTCCAAGATGAAGGCCAGGGGACAAGGGTGGCGACCTCACAAACTTGAGATTAAGCTTCTATCACACATGTCCCAAAAATAAAATTGCGTCCTCTAAAAAATGCAATATTCGGTCCTTAAATTGTAAGATTTCAATGAACTAATATATAGAGAACATTTTTGGGAGAAGTTCAATATTCAAATTAAAGAGTGTCAAAAGTCACACAATATTTATGCCAACTGTCACTTGTTTTTGTCACTTCGTTGGCATGTAATGAATTGTTTTGTGCAAGTGCAACAAGTTGCAAAAAACGCAAAAATATGGATAAATGTGAGTTACGTGACAAGATATCTCCGCTTGAAAAAAATTCCTACGAAAGAATTTTTTCGGGCATTCAGACTACTAAATGCCTGAATCCTCTAATGTGCTGACATTAGGGGATGATGCTGTACCCTATTCTAAGGTTGCGTACTGAGTGGCTGAATTTAGAGGAGGTAGATCAAGCTGTAAAGATGGCCCATTTTCTGGGCGGCCTTCAACCTTCGTTATGGAAGACAATATCAGAATAATTGATTGATTGTTCACGTCAGTCAAAGTGACTTGACGTATATTTTTCTTGTCCCCTATTTTATTTAGTCTAAATTTATATTTTACGACAGCAATTCGCTGTCGCAGATAGGTAAAGTATCCCCCTTCATCTATTTCACGAATCCTCAACTCATCAGTGTCTTTGTTCTCAGACTCATCCGGGGTTCGTGGCATCGGCCGCTGCCCGCACCGAACATCAAACTCACCCGCCTGACAGGCTGCCTCCGCGTCAAGATCTACAGGTCCTTCATATCTTCTAAATACAATCATTATTTATATTATTATTTTTCCTTTTCAGTCCATACCAAACCACCGGCTACGCTGCGTCGAACATCGACCGGCATGAAGACGTGCCCCTAGAGGTACGATCCCGCCTCCAGGCCTGCTCCACAACGTCCTCCTAGTATTTTTTTTTTTAAGTTTAGTGTTATATAAAATTACTGTTATTGAGTTTAGATCACCAAATCTCCCGGTTTATTTTTTATTAGGAATATATTTAGACGGTGCACATACCACGTGAAACCTATGCCGCAAACATGCTCCAATGCCCATAATATTTCTACCTCACTTTCTCAATGCCCTCATTGCCCTACCCCGCGTTTTTTTAAAGGGAGCAGGGGTCTAAATATCCATATTTCAAAAATTCACCACCAAAATACCCAAACAAATTGTTCTGCGTGCCCCAGCACATTAACAGATTCGGCCTCCAATCCTCAGACTAGTTGTACCGCTTTATGGGAACGTTTGGCCTGCTTAAAAATAATACTCCATTAATTCGGCGTATCCCCCGGGGGGCACGCATCACGGTGGCAGAAAATCTCACAAAAATATTGGCAAAAATTTTAGCTGAAAATTCTCCCACAAATTGGGAAGCTACCTATTTTTCTCGTTCCGAGTGTTCCATTCGACCGGCCTTGATAAAAACAATTATTTAACTAAAACTATCAAACAGAACTGCTGCCGTCCAACAATCGAAAATTTAGATACATCCCATATCTTAGGCAATAAATTCTCAGTAAATTTATCAAAAAAGATTGAAAATAAAGTAAGCGAGGGAGATTTGAAAGGGGCAGCCTGCTTACTTTTTTCTAACGATAGCCTAGCACCAGACTCAGCAGACACACTCTCGGCACTAAAAGACAAGCATCCTATTCCAACTACTTCACCGACTTCTCCGCCAGATCCTCCCTCTTCACAAACAGAGTTCCTACAAGCATCAACTAAAGACGTCTATTCAGCAATAATATCATTTAAAACTGGCTCTGCTGCTGGAATAGACGGCCTTTCTCCACAACATTTGAAAGACCTTATTAGCGGTTGTACAGGCAACATTGGCCAAACTCTTCTAAAACACATTACCCAAATTATAAACCTGATGCTTGCAGGACAGGTTCCCGACGGAATCAGGGAAGTTCTATACGGCGCAAATTTAATAGCTCTAAAAAAGAAAGATGGCGGTATCAGACCGATCGCCGTGGGCAACTCGTTACGACGAATCGCCTCGAAGGTCTGTTGCCGCCATATATCCACAAAATTAAAAAACAAATTCCAACCCTTACAATTAGGTTTCGGCTCTAAAGGAGGCTGTGAAGCAGCCGTGCATTCTTTGCGGTAATTCATAAATAATAAATGCGGAGAAGTTATTTTAAAAGTAGATGTAAAGAATGCCTTTAACTCTGTCGACAGGTCCGTCATGTTACACGAAGTAACATCTAATATTCCAGAAATATCAAATTACCTTTATGAAAGCTATTCAAACCCACAAATCTTATGTATTAAAACAACCTTATTCTATTATATGTGGGCTGTCAACAGGGCGACCCGCTCGGTCCGACCATCTTCAGCTTGGCGATCCATCCGGTCATCGAATCCCTCAAATCTAAATTCAATGTGTGGTATCTAGACGATGGGACTCTAGGCGGCGACGCAGAAACTGTACTCCAAGACCTATTTATCCTGATATCAAAATTTAATTAAATAGGATTAGAGTTAAATTTCTCAAAATGCGAAATTTTCTTGTCCGATAGCCTGTCTAAAAACCAAAGCGACAATATTAGCCAGATGTTCAATGTCGTCGCACCCGGTATTAAGGTCCTGGAGAAAGATTCTCTTTGCTTGCTTGGAGCCCCTATTCTAGATGAGGCCATTCCAAATTATCTGTCTGAGCAATCAGCCGCGTTTGATCTGTCATACTCTAAATTTCGATATTCACTCTCAAATTGCATATCACATTATACGACATTGTCTGTTTGTACCAAAATTAACATATGTCTTACGATGCGCCCCGCTTTGGAAATTTTCTAATCTTATAAAACCACTAGATAACCGCATTAAAGATGTGCTTAGTAAAATTTTAAATTCAGAACTCTCAGACAACAACTGGATCCAAGCTTCCCTACCCATTAGGTATGGAGGTTTAGGCATCCGCAAAATCTCTAGCGTTGCTCTACCGGCTTTTCTTTCATCCGCCTACAGCACTGGCTCATTATTTAAAAAAATTATACAACACTGGGATAATGTCAATACATCATTTTTAAATGAAGCACTAAACGCCTGGAAAATGGTCTGCCTTAGTGAAGACATTCCCACGATCATGAATTCGCAACGATGCTGGGATGAACCTATATGTAGAGGATTAAACACAGAACTTCTAAATTCAACTAACTCTACAGGACGTGCCCGCATCTTTGCCGTTTCTCGCAAAGAGACTGGTTTTTGGCTCCAAGCTATCCCCTCCCCAAACATAGGTACATTAATGGATAATACTTCCTTTTCTTTGGCTATAAACCTGCGCTTAGGTTCTCGCATATGTGCACCACACACGTGTCTGTGGAATAGAGGTAATCGACCCGGGATACCACGGTCTTTCTTGCCGCCGCAGTGCCGGCAGATGGTCCCGCCACGCCGCCCTGAATGATGTCTTACGGAGGGCGCTTGCCACCGCTAACGTGCCGGCTCTATTGGAGCCGAACGGTATTGCATGTGATGATGGCAGGCGCCCTGACGGAATGACTCTAATTCCCTGGCAGCGTGGCAAGCCTTTGGTGTGGGATGCGACTTGCGTAGACACGTTGGCCGCATCCCATTTACCAAACACGTCTAGATCGGCCGGTTCGGCGGCGGAAACAGCGGAATCACTCAAGCGGCGGAAATATGCAACCCTCAGTGAGAGTTATATATTTGTGCCGTTTGCTGTCGAGACGCTTGGACCGTGGGGTCCTGAGGCCATGAGCCTCTACCAAAATTTATAAAAACGACTCATCGACTCTTCAGGCGATCAGAGGGCTGGTGCCTACCTCAGCCAACGGATCAGTATGGCGATCCAGCGAGGAAACGTAGCCAGCCTTCTGGGCACCTTACCCATAGAAGACGATGATCTGGGCTCAGTATTCTACTTATAGTCTTGAGGGACTATGGGTAGAATACAATACAAATAAGTTAAGTTTTCTTACATTGTATTCAATAGTATGTAATTTTATAATTGTGTTAATTTATAAATATCAGAAAAATTGAAAATCTGGTTTTGGTAGACAGAGGAATAACTATAAAATATACAGCTGAGCGTAAATTAGAGCTCCATCTGGGATTTTTAGTAGTATTGTGGAATCTGCTACTGGATCGATTACTTGGGACGACAAGTAGATATTACTGCCAATCTTTAGCTGACAAGGTGGTTTTAGTGTTTAACAGTGAAACAGTGCTGGAGATTGAAACCCATGCCAATGCCGCACTGTCCTATGTAGCGGAGTGAGGTACATAATAAATAAATAATAAACACAGCGCCGCAGAAAAGCGTGAGCTGAAATATGATACCTCATGCCTCAGAATGGCAGGGCCATCCATAGAAAGTCGACATTCAACGCCTACCAAATGTCACAAATGTGTGTTAGAAGTGGTTGAATGTCTACAAGCAGCTGTCCGGAAAAGCAAGGGTTAGTTGCAGACTTCATCCCGAGGTACAATATATACTGTAGTCAGTCGAACCCATCATATTACATGGCGCTAGCACTGGACCTCCAGATGTTAAAAACACTAGGTGTACGTAAGCGGCTAGACATGGCCCAGCGAGGTTTAGCCCAGAAAATGTGCAGACTGCCTCTCGCTGAACACAACAATGTCATATAACTGGAATGCATCCCCTTAACCTAAGAATATAAAAGGTGGCAGTTCTGTATGACGCCAAATGTGTAATCTCAGCTATTTAAAAGCGACAAAATAAATATTGATAGGGTAACTGCTTACGTGCACTCCTCATCTGGCTGAAAATATGAACCAGGAATCTGATAGGACGGATGATCAGAAGCAGTTGGATGCAAATTGTACACAAGTGCTTCGCATTTTCACGGACGGCAGTAAGGTGAGGTGGGTACGTCATTGTCTTTTTGGGTGATACTTACATATATGTATATATAATAATAGTAATAAACATAATTATGTATGTATTAGACTATAAGATGATAAATAATATAGCATTAGAAAAGCCGAAAACAGGAATAAGCAATAACTTAAAAAGTAAATATAAACGATGTGGCAACTGGACGCTCGGAAGACGAAGTGCTAAAAAAAATTTCAAATTACTACTGTACTAAGTGAAGATATTTAAAAAAAGCTGGATCTCTTTTAATAGCCGAACAAAAGGCAAAGGCTAGGATTATTAAATAAAAAGTCTAAATGCTAGTGTTCATGGAATCAACAGTTTTAATTTTGGGGAAATCATTTCGTACGACAAATAAAGCGTTCCAAGACATGCGCACTGAGAAAAAGAAATATATATCACGTGCACATTTAGGGTTCCAAATTTTAATTGATGATTGACTTGGCACGAAGAATAATTGTTTTGTGAATACACACATTAATGACTTCAGAATAAAACAGATCGAGATATCGCTGTCTCAGTGGTATGTGCTGTATAATCTGCTCTACAAATATGTATATACTGTCGATTCCTTGTGGTTTACGATTTTACAATCTAACTTTAGAATATAAACCAGATGGCCGGCTACAGCACTCAATAGAAATATTTGAATACACTTTACACACACACAGGCCCACTTCCAATGCATAATACGATTACGCAAACATAAAAATATAAAGACAACGACTTCAAGGAAAAAAACAAGTTCCCCTTTAACTCAAAAACTGAACTTTCGCACAAACGCTGTAACAAATGCAATAGTGAAATAAAAGTACGATATATTTGTGAAAAAATTGAGACTCACCGAAGTTTACACTGCTCAAAATCGATCAAATACGTTCGAGGAGCCCGGTGTGGGTCTCAGATGTACTTTGCGCGGGTACGTGCGTCGTGTTATCAATTAGCTTCGGCAAGCATGATCGCGTGGATAAAATAAATGTTCACGGCGCGTGTACCGTGCAGCAAGGCCGGCGCCGACGGCGATCACTCTACGAATATCCCGAGAGAACGTCGTGTCGTGCACGACCGGACATACGAACCGCTCAGATCGATACCGCGTTACCGCTGACTCCCTTTTCAATGCTCAACTGGCTATGACCGATCGACACAACGAGTACCTCAGATTGTTGATGCGCAACAATATTTAGCCGAGCAATGTGGAATCAACCAGTGTACACCTCCTGTGACGACGTAACGAAAATGTACGCTACTTTGTACCGCATATCATTTTAAAGCGTCACGTAGAGGGGACACATGAGTGTGGCGTCGAGCATGCGCGCTACAAGATAGGCGCGGCGGCGCGATTCGAGCCGGCGGCGATGGTGGATGGAGGCGGCGACAGGGTTGGTAGCGTAGAACAAAGGAGAGCCACGTCACTCAGTGCTGGACTAAGGCTGCGGTCGCCAAGTCAGGCAACAACCACGGCCACTTCGCCTTCACCGAGCGTTTGAGACGCCAACAAAGCACGCAACACCATCGATCACACGCACGCACAGACCCACGACCTCCACACCAGATTGCCAACAACCAACCTACTTTGCATATCGATTTCCGCTTTATACACCCGTTTCTACTAACAAATTACTACATCAAGGACTAACGCCCAAGCTTTGAATTGGGTATATTCGTTATAATAATAAAAATTTGGAAAAGCTAAGTGGTTAAGAATTAATTGATTTCGCCAAACGAAACGACGACGCCGCGGTAGTACATTAATTTAAATTTGAGTAAACTATAAAATTATTTACCTTGGGGCCAATTTTCCAATCATCAGATAAACGTTCCCAGCCTAAAATAGCCTTAGTGAATTTAAAACTGAACTGTTTCATTCATGCAACTGACATTTTGATTTTTTCCATGTTATATTTATTCTATGAATCATTTGTATCTAATGATTGTAAAGTCGGCCTTTAATAATATTGATACAATATCAAATACTTTATAGATGCAAGTTATAGAAAGTGACCCCAAACACTGTTCAATTAACAAAAAATATGTTTGGTTGTTGAACGACCGTGCTATAATGATTACGAGAAACATTAATTTAAAGTTCCAATTTAAATTGTAGGGGAATTAATAACGAACAAATCGGTACATTCCATTACTAACTAAAATTGATGTATTACTTGCTAAGTTTTTGTGGAAGTTTAATCAATAACTAAAAATTATTCTAAATGCCGCTTCATTATCTCTGATTTAAAATCAGATTCTAATGTTGCAAAATCTTAACCAATCACATATTTGAATTAGAATACGGCTTGGTGTCTAATAGAAACTGGCCAACAACGTCATCGAACCAAAACTTCTCAAAGAAGACTCGACCAATATGCCATTCGAATAAAAACGCTTACATTTTCCGGCACCGATTGCTATCACAACGCCAATAAACGACTCACAAGGGCAGTAACGAAGTGTTTGCGGTATTAGTCTTAAAAACCATCTTTCAGTCATGGTCAATTATATGACCTCGTGTCGCAAATCTCAACTGCTTACACGCCAGATAAAACAAAAATGGATCCATAACATTGCAATAAAAAAATAATGTCATCATAACAAACCTCCTAATTTGCACGTTACTGCTTTAATACATGTACCAACAGTACAAATTGCGATTAAAATAGTATATTATTTTATTATTTATATTTATAATCTTCTATATAAATAAAATTTTATCGTAGAAATGCATGTACGTGCATAACTTGAGAACGACTATACCTGTTGATTTTGTGTTTGTTTGAGTTTAGATGGTTTAGATTCGCATTTGGAACCGGTAAGAAGTACTAGAAGCAGGTCCAACATTTTCCTTTTTTCAGAGCAGGACAACGTCTGCAGAGACAGTTAGTAACCAATAAAGCAAAATATAAAATAAAATATCATTCGAAACACAGAATGTTATGATTTTAACTGAACATCAAATATGCAATCTAAATCGCAATGTAAATAAAACCCTTAAGAGTTTTTTTTTTAATTTAAAAGAATGGCGTCGCATTCTCGCGTAATTTTTTTTAATAATTCCGGGTTATTTAAAAACCGACACATTCCACGCACATGTCCAATATTTTTAATTGTAGGTATACTGTCGATAGAACTCGTCTCGTTTTTTTTTATTTGACTTGACTTTATGTTGTTGGTCCGAAGACCTCACAACTTTACCGGGGTTTTTAGGGCGAGCGCCTTCGCCCTGCGAAGCCCTGCTCGACCCCGGGGGCAACTTGCTTGAGGGAGATCCCTAGGGAGTTTTACCTCGGCTGGACTGTTGCCATGAGAGGGGGATGAATCTGATGATGCCCGCCTTAGGGCGACACAATGAACTAATTGAGAACGGCGACGGCTAAACTCGTGTCGTCAGTAACTTTCCTAACGGCATTTTCAATGTATTCCTCCTTAAATGGAATTTCTGTGACCACAATCGTTAATAGATACAATGATTATTTAAAAAGAAGACTGTTATTTGTTCTTTGTATACATTTTTCTAATAACTTTTCACAAATTCACGAAACGATCCTAAATTTTATATAATTGATACAGGGCATCGCTTACCGGGTCAGTTAGTAAATAGTAATTATACAACTGTCATTACGCATTGATAAACTAACAAGGCCTTGTTTTCACGTCCCACTTGATTGATTGATTAGAAAAAAGGTTAGTTGAATAAACAGAACTTTAAAGCCGTAATGGAACTACTACTCATTTATCTGGTTTGACTGTAAAATATTATAATTACTTACATAATTATACATGGTAAAAAAAATATTTAGATTATTAAGAATAATGTGACAATTCTTTTCGGTGATGACTAAAATTTTATCACACAATACAGAAGAGATATTAATAATGACAACATGACACCCTCGCACCGGCCCTGGTATGCATGGCTTAAGGAAAAGCAGTCAGCACGGCTGACTTGCGCCACGGATAATGGAGGGGCATATATAAGAGCTGGGCAAGTCTAGATGAATTAATGGCTAGACCGCCTGAAGAACCCCAATTCTTATCTCGCTCTCGTCGAGTTAGGGCAGCCAGTCATGTTGAAATGGCTACGGAGGCATCTCGGTATTATCACTGTTTGCCCGACGCAGGTCCTTGCGCGACGGATGAATCAAATGCTATCCTAATCGAATGATTTGTTCAAAAATACATAAACAATACTATTTGAAACAAACAAATTACACCAACCAGTGAAAAGACATTAAAACCTACCAAGGGTACTTATGCAATTAAAAGATAAAAATAAACTAACTAACTAATGCATATTGTAAAATAAATGTAGCTCTCATTCTCATTTAAACACGCGTGAAGAGGATGCTCGGCGACTCTGACATGTAGACGACAACGTAGACGCGGCACCTGACCGTGTAGACAGCACCATTAGGCGTCGCCACCGTACATACGCGGTGAAGCGGGGCGTTAGCTTGCGGTGGGGCGGCGACATAGGAAGATGAAAACGGTCGCAAAACATCGATAGCAGCCAATTGGGGAGCGATTTTTTTAATCGTTAGTGTGTATATACTCCTAAATTGGTCCCATAGTCACGAAGTCAGGATCTGATGAGTGGATCCCAGTAAATCAAGAGTAACCATTATTGAAGAGCGCCGACCGCCTACATTCATCGAAAGAAGCTTGTACATGGGCCACTACCATTTCCACAAGTACTTAATTTTTTGTATGAACGTTACGCGTTTTCTCTGTCCAGTGCGTGTGGGCCGATTTTCAAATAGTTTTTTTTATTTGAAAGCGAAGAAGAGAAGTAGAAATGTTTTTATTTATTTTAATATTCTCGAGATGTTACCATAGTAACCAAGCCAAGATCTGATGAGTGGTTCCCAGGGGCTTCGAGAGAAACCCTCGAAAATAGTTAATCAACTTCTTTGTTATATGATATCTCCGTCACTGGGCAATATGCATATTTTTTATTGCATTTTTGAATAATTTTTGATATATCGTTTTATCACAGTAAAATATAGAAATACTATTGGATATGTCCACTTTTTTTAAATATTTAAAATCTGGGATAGATTTGAGCTATATAAGTATATATACGCCACTATTGTCGCGGGCTTTTGATGACGTCAGAGTAGTCCATCGTCATCTTTCAATTTTAAACTAGATTTAATAGATACACACCAAAACCATCTTATAAACATTATATCGTGCCAACTGTGAAAACAACATTAAACTACACCCTATAAACTATTTTTTCTGTTTCCAAATATGCGAACGTACGAAAAATATGGTGAAGTCTTTGAAAAAAGATAAAATCTAACCTTCCATAATATTTCTCGAAACAACACTGATAAAATACGATAAACACAATCACAAAACTAAAAACTCTACGCCAGTAAGTTCGCCTTTGTTGAGAATCTCAAAATGTTATAATGAAAATGACAACACATTACCTCATCGTTTGACCAATGGCGTTGCGTTATGAGATTTTCAATATCAAGCGTATTTTTTTAATAATTAAAATCTGTAAATAAAAAAATAACATTACACATTTAATTTTACAGCAATAAAGATATCATTAAAAAAATTGACTCGGTATTTGAATTACGTGCATATTCCCTCTCCATTGGACCGGTCTTCATTTTTTTTATTCGGAGGAATGTATTCCCGAGGTGGTCTCATTGTCACCAAGTCACAATATGATGAGTGAAACGTAGGAAAAATAAGAATTACCCTTGTTGCATCTACACCGAAGAATGCGATGGCAAACTTATATATTCTTGATAGTGGTACAATTTCTGCAGGTGCTTAATGTATTATTTCTAAAGCTACTGAAATATTTGCGCAACTAAAAAGTACTACTAGACACAAAAAGGGACTATCGCCACCCATTCATATAAAAATACATGTAACTTCTAACCAACTTCTAGCTCCATTGTTAAAAATTGTCATAAAGTTTAAAGGCAATACAAGGCTTTTTTAAATTAATTATGCCGAACTTTGTCGAAACAACAAAATATTATTTGGAAAGGGATGAAAGAAGAAGGAGAAGAAAGAATCATGTATAATTGTATTCTACAAACAAATTAGTGTCAATAATTTTTCATCAAAGTCAACGTAATTTAAAATAAACAGTTTAAAAGTAAAAGGCCTAAAATCATTTATTTGTTATTAACAACGTGACAATGTCTGACAAATTGGTCAATATAAATTGATAAAAAAGAACAAAAATGCAATTATTCTAAATAATTGAAAAATGATGGTCTTTCACAACTATAACACACCGCGTATCCATAAGTCGTTTATCTAAATCAGTTTCTCGTTGAGAGATGTCAATTTCAGTGTTTAAATCAGTTTTTGATAAAGATAACCTTCAATTGTTAAATACATATTTAAAAATCAATCGATTTCAAATCTAACATGAAAAATAAACAATACAACAAGAAATACGGCGTTATATAAAAAATATGTAGAGAATGTCGTCTTAATTTTTTTATTTTAGTTGAATACCCTCCAGACCGATGATCCGACGACCCATGCAAGGTCGCCGGTAGGCGCTGGATGAGGAAATCGGAGGACAGGGATGAGTGACGCCATCTTAGGGAGGCCTACGTCCAGCAGTGGACTGCAAATGGCTGACGACACACACAATCTGTAATGTCTCTTTTACGTTCAATATTAGTCATGTGCTCTTATAATTCTCAGCTGCGCGAAAAGTATTTTAGCATCTGTGGATACTATCCCACAAATTTTCCTTCCTTCGGCCGAATCTGTCCTTTTTATTTCCAAGGAGATCTTCATTTGCAGGCCCCCGGCGGCTTGCTATATATACGTATATATCTGAAAATTGTGCCGTAACTTGAATTTTAAATCATGATAAAAAATTGACGGCATCGAAATCTAACCATATACTGCAGAGACATCTGTTGATGAAGAGCGTATTAATAAAGTATTAGTACACCAATAGATGGCACTTTATATATTATATTGACAAAAAATATAATTTACTTCATAAAAGACATTATGGACTTCGAATCAAATAATATTACATATAAAAGACAAAATAGACGAACATTTGACGAATTTACAAATCGTTTTCTTTATTTCAGTCTGATTTGAGAGCAAGTTACTGGACTTATATTTACGACCTATAATACAGAAAATAATAAATTATTTCAAGGCAATTATCGAACATACTCACAACTCAAAAGCGCATACCAAATACCACAATAATATACTACACTTAATAAAAAATATAACTAGCCAAAAACCGACTTCATACTCAAAACCAAAAAAATAATATTTAACAGAGGTCTTTCTACAACATCTAGAAGTAGGTGCCATATAAAATAGAAAAACAAATTTTTTACAAACTATATTAATTTTTATTATTTATTAAGTTAGGGTTTCTAGTATATGTGTGATGAATATCTTTTTCTCTTGTAAATAATTCAGGATTATCTTGGAAAAATTTGTCCAATGCAATAATTCTAATTTCGGAAAAAGTGGCTTGCATGATTGCCATGGCAGTACACCGTAAATGGCTATAATGCATTTTTGTGCAATATGTGCATTTTTCTGCATCCTGTGAGCAGATAATACTTTGCTTTGTGACGTGCAATGTTTTCCTTAGAGAGTATTAGACGTTAACGAATTTATTAATTTTAGTATAAACTTTGCTTACATGAGGCTTCCAAGACATGTAGGTATTTATCCAAAATTATGTCTAGAAAATTGTTTTCAGTGTCTTCATAAATCTTTTCTTCGTAACTAATATTTAATATTGAATCTTTACTTTGATATGTAACAATTTGTTTTAATTTTGTTTTTGAAAGTTTGCAAGTAAATAATTAGAATTGACCCATTCAAATATTGATCTAATAGTAAATTATAGTATTATTATTGTCAGTTAAGTAACTATTTAAACAGAATACAATTAATATGAATTATTTGTGTCGGAGTTTATCGTAAAAGTCACTAATACAGAAATGTCATCAGCAAATAAGGTACATTTATTTGCTTTTGTTAATAGAATAAAAAAATCATAAACATAATTATCATCATCATTGTCCAACGAATATGTATGAGTGCGGGCCGGTACATCAGGAGTTATTTCAACCGCCGCGATTTAGGTGTACCCCGTGTAGAGAAATTTGTGGCGATATCAGCGCGTCGGATGTTAACTAAAGCCGTAGAGAGACGAACAGAAGGCGCAGAATGCCAACATAAGCCCGCGATGGCCACCGGACGCCATTGAAGACCGACCTACATTGAGAAGGTGCAAACGTGAAGTCCGCGTAGACCACCGCAAGCCGCAGAGAAGCTAATGAGAGCCGCTGTGACACCACAGACGTGGACGTAGATTCAACGACCTCAAACTCCCGTTACCTTTGGGCTGTAGCCTGATGAGTGGTAGCCGGGGTAAAGAGCTTTCGCTCGGAACCCGAACCTCCCTCAATCTATCCAGAGAATGCAAGAAGACCGTTGTGCAACTAAAGCTAAATATCAAAAGCAAAACAACATTGTTTCAATATTTCACTTCTTACAGCACCTACTTTTCTTAGAGCCTGGGAAACTTCGTGTCATAAAAACAATACAACTAGCGACATCTCTGTTTAATTTTCCAAACTACTACATGAAGAATTTGATGAAGTAGAGCGTTACATCATTTCTTAACGAGTAGAGGGCGGGCTACAAACAATGTGTAGCATAAAATACCATTTCATTATACATTATGATGTGAATTATTGATTAAAAATTACGAGGACAATATTTCATAATAAGGAATTATGACCGGGTACAAATACTACTATTTACTCTGTATACAAATGCAACCCTGTAAAGTAAATTTAAACATAACTGGTGAGTTTTATAAATTGGCGTGGTTATCACGTATCCAATTTATTACACAAGGGACAGTTGACGTTTGACATGGCCATTGTTCAAAGCTACATATAGCTCTATTATTGAGGTGATGTTTCGCTAATAGTGTTTCACGCTGGAATAGACTTTTCTAACCTTGGAATTTCAAACAATAAATGTATTTATTGTTTGAAATTCCTAAATAATGTATTATGTATTGATTAGCTGGCGCCATGCCCAGCATGATTGCCACTTTTTAACGAATTGAAATAGTTTCCCATATTGTAATATCTATTTAAATACGTTACAGTTAAAATTAAAATATAGTTCATTGAAATGTTACATGAGCTTTGCATTTGTTAGAGGACGCAATTTTATTTTTGGGACATGAGTGGGGGGGGTCAATAGAAGCTTAACCTCAAGTTTGTGGGGTCGCCACCCTTGTCACCCAGCCGCCATCTTGGAAAAAGGGATGAAAACACTTTTTTCGCGACATCTCGGAAACTATGCGTCTTACAAAAAAATTGTACAGACATAATTTGTAGCAAATTGTTTTGTCTAGAAATGTTTATATAACTTTTTGCCCTAAATTAAAAAATAAAGAAGTTATAAACAAAAAGTGAGAATTTTTTATTCATTCGTAACTCTTTTCTTTACCATAGAACTTATCAAATTTAATTGATCGAATGTTAAGCAGGTAGACAAGGTCCGTCCGTCCCCCCCCCCCCCCCCATTTTCCCCGCAACCTATGAGGCAGAGTCCGTAGGCGCATTTTTTTTACGTGGTATCCCCAGTAGGCCTACTCCACGGACATCTTGCTTATAAGGTAATCCTCGACATCATAATATTTTTAATCACTTATTAGCCAGCTACTCTAATCGACTTTACTTCGATGGTCCAGGCTGTGGCTCAGAATCTAAATCAACGTCAAATGTGAAATTTTGAGGAATGACAGGAGTTAAAATTGGAGTCATAGTTGGAAGTTCATCTTCAAATTCATTTCCTTCCTTCCTATTATTGTTCACACTACCTTACATTAGAGGCTTGCCGCAGGAAAATGATTATAGATTTAATTTAAATATATAATTAAGTACTTTGTCGAATACAAAGGATTTGACTTGTAAAAAATATAAAAACAAAATTAAGTTCATTGACATAAGTTGTATACTTACAAATAGCTGTAAGTTATTGACAAAGGATAAATTCTATATTCCTGGTATTTATACAAAACGAATAGCAAAATCGCTATTATATTTTTTACTCATTAAACCAGCCATGAATATGGCTACACCAACAACTGCTTCTATTGAGCAGTGTGATTTGACCTGCACTCCTCTTGAGGAGTGTATATCCCTTCAGAACATAGCTTTGGAATCTGTTCCAAAAAATTTAAATTAGATAATAAGACAATAGAGGTAAACTCTTGCTTTAATCACAATATAATAAATAATTTGAATTTATCACACAGTAGGAAATTGAAAAATAATAACTATGTGATAAACCTGGTGCATCAAAATTTACAAGGAATGATGAATAAAGAACAAGAAATTGAATTGTTTTTAGATAGTAATAATATTCACATTTTATGTTTAACGGAACACTGGCTAAAAAAGTCAGAAATAATGTTTAACTTCAATGGTCACCAGGTAGCCAGCTCGTTCAGCAGAGTAAATGCCATACGTGGTGGATCCTTAATTATTATTTCTAAACAATTAAAATTTAAAGAACGTAAGGATATTGTGGATCTCTCTGTAGAGCGAACTGCTGAAATAGCTTGTGTTGAGCTTGATTGCATTATAATTGTAAGCGTTTACAGACCCCCAAATGCATTATATGACTTATTTGAAACTGTGATGGAAGAAATACTATCCATACTTTCAAAATCAAAGAAAAAAAATTTTGTTTGTGGTGATTTTAATATTAATTTACTAGAAAACACATCCACACCACTATTAGATTTAGAACTTTGTTGAAGCCATATAATTTAATAAACTTATTTATGGAGCCTACTAGAATCACTGATTCCACTGCTACCTGCTTACATAATATATTTGCTAAAGATGAGCCACTTTATAAATCAGTAATTAGTCATCTAAGTTGGGATCATCTTGGTTAGATAGTCGCCTATCATATGGAGAGTAATATAATATATAAACAAAAAAATACTTTTGTTCCTATTACCACAAAGCGTTTAGAAAAGTTCAGATCCAATATTTGTAATAATATGTTTTATTTATTAGCCTCCGAGGATCCCAATGAGTCATACAATATATTTTTTGATTACAATGTCAAGGATTGTAAGGAATTTTCAAGAACATTTACTCCCAGAACAGTTTCTATATGTCCCGGTTTAAATTTTAATGAATGGGCGACCATTGGGATTCATGTCAGCCGACGTAAATTATATAAACTTTATGGTGAAAAGACACATAATCGTACAACATCGTTTCAAAAATATGTTAAGGAATATTCCAAACTATTTAAGAAAGTATTTTACGAGGCAAAATCACTGCACCTAAAAAGACTTTTAAAAGAATCCAATAATAAAATAAAAACAACATGGAGTATCATTAATAACGAAACAGGAAGGACCAGGCCGCGTAACTCCGAATACTTCTTGAATATTGATAATAAAACTATAACATCTGATGACGACGTCGCTGCAGCCTTCGAGTAGTTTTTCGCCGCTATCCCAGCTGAAACTACTCAGTCACTTCATTCTTCTGCTATTGTGGCTGAATCATTATTACGTGATAATGTCAGTGAATGCAGTGTAAACTTTGGCTTTCATTGTGTAGATAGTGTATATGTTTTAAAAGCTTTCAAGCTCTTAGATGTTAAGAAAACTGCTGACCTTTGGGGAATATTCGTAAAGATTCTTTGTTCAATAATCGATATAATATCACCTTACTTAGCTACAGTATTCAATGATTGTATAAAATGTGGAGTGTTTCCTGATCAAATGAAATTAAGCAAAGTTATACCACTTTTTAAATCTGGCAGTAACACTAACCTTAATAATTTTAGACCTATCTCCATACTGTCAACATTTAGCAAGATATATGAAAAACTAATTTTAAAGCAGTTGCTTAGTCATTTCAATATTAATAATTTGCTACACAGCAAACAATTTGGCTTTACTAAGGGCCGATCAACAACTGATGCCGGTGTCCAGTTGCTTAAGTACATTTTTGGTGCCTGGGAAGAGTCGTGTGATGCCTTGGGTATTTTTTGCGACCTATCTAAGGCATTTGATTGTGTCAAACACGAAACACTGATTAGGAAACTAAACCACTATGGTATAAGAGGCTCGGCTCTCGACCTATTGACATCCTACCTAAATGGTAGGATCCAAAAGGTCGAGATCAATGGAAAAAGGTCTATCGGAGCCACTGTTAATATGGGAGTCCCACAAGGTTCGATTCTCGGTACTTTTCTATTTCTCATTTATATAAATGATTTACCTTTTTTGGTAAAAATAAACATGACATTGTGTTGTTTGCTGATGATACATCCTTAATTTTTAAAATTATACGACATAAATCAAACTTTGACGACGTAAACAACGCGCTTTCAATTATAGTACACTGGTTTGGAGTGAATAATTTACTTCTAAACAACAAAAAAACTAAATGTATTAAATTCTCCATGCCAAATGTTAATCCGGTAAAAACTGATGTGCTATTAAATGGAGAAACTCTAGATGTTGTGGATTCGACTATTTTTCTTGGTATTACATTAGATTCGAAACTACAATGGGGGGCTCATATAAGTAAACTGGCGAGAATAGACTAAGCTCTGCAGCATATGCAGTAAAAAAGATAAGATTCATGACTGATGTTGATACTGCTCGTTTGGTTTACTTCAGCTATTTTCACAGCATTTTGTCTTATGGCATCCTCTTATGGGGTAATGCAGCTGACATAAATGCTATTTCCGTCTTGCAGAAGCGTGCTGTTTGCTCAATTTACAACATGGGAGCGCGAAATTCCCTGCGAGATAAGTTTAAATAAATAAATATTTTAACAGTGGCTTCACAGTATATACTTGAAAATGTTCTATATGTTAAGAAAAATATCACGGATTATCCCTGATTAGGTGATATACATTGTAAAAATACTAGGAACAAAAATAAATTAGAAACTCCCACGTGTAGGCTCCATAAAGTTTATAGTAGTTTCGTGAGGCAAAGTGTAATGTTCTTTAACAAAATCCCAGTAAACGTTCAAGAACTGTCAGTAAATAAGTTTAAAAAATTAGTAAAGCAACGTTTGTGCGAGAAGGCTTATTATACAACGAAAGAATTTTTAGACGACTGCACCGAATGGGAATAATGCAATCGCTATCAAGCTTTTTCAATAATCATTCATAAAAATTACTTTGTAAAATATTGTATTATTATAAACTACACAATAAAAAATAAAAAGACCGAGTGATTAAACATGATAATTACAAAGTAAAGATGTGTTACTGGGGAGTTTGTTGCGCCGCTTCTTCTCCTTTAACAGTAACTAAAATTGCTTTGGAAGCGGTGGTAGAGTCATGACTTTCAATAAGTAATCTGTAAGATTCCATTTTGAAATA
Organism: Dendrolimus punctatus; assembly: GCA_012273795.1. Taxonomy (NCBI): domain Eukaryota; kingdom Metazoa; phylum Arthropoda; class Insecta; order Lepidoptera; family Lasiocampidae; genus Dendrolimus; species Dendrolimus punctatus. The sequence goes on along the minus strand of CM022533.1, from coordinate 6,798,681 downwards.
AATAAATTCATTTTCATTTTTCATTAACTTTGATATCTCCATAATGTTGCTGCATGTTTCGCCAGAACATACATAAAAAAACGCGCCTACGGACTCTACCTCATAGGTGGCGGGGAAAAGGGGGGACCTTTTCTACCTGCTTAACATTCGATAAGTTACATTTGGTTAGTTCTATGGTAAAGAAAAGAGTTAGGAATGAATAAAAAAATTCCCACTTTTTTGCTTAAACTTCTTTAATTTTTAATTTAGGGCAAAAAGGTATATAAACATATTTGTAGGTAAAACAATTTGCTACAAATTACGACTTTACAAATTTTTTGTAAGACGCATAGTTTCCGACATATCGGGAAAAAAGTGTTTTCACCCCTTTTCCAAGATGGCGGCCGGGGGACAAGGGTGGCGACCCCACAAACTTGAGGTTAAGCTTCTATTGACCCCCCACACATGTCCCAAAAATAAAATTGCGTCCTCCAAATAATGCAATATTCGGTCCTTAAATTGTAAGATTTCAATGAACTAATATACTTTCTACGATTTCCGTTTTACATTCTTTTCTTAAATAAAGAAATTAAAGTCAGTTGTTCCATAAATCCGAAATAAGAATTTTAGAAAAATGTATAAACAGAACGCTCATATTCCGCCCTATTTTCGATTAATGCTCTGAAAATAACAAAGTTTACTTTTCAATGAAATTAATATTATATAGTAGCTTTTTAAATGAGGAGTACGTAATTTACTGAAATGTCAATAATAAGGTGTTGATATAATAATTCAATATTTAAAAAAAAAACAGTTCTTGAAGTGACTTCACTTACATAAACATGTCATATAACCTTCAAGTTGCATGAATAAATGCCAGATTTCATTCGAATTTCAATTCCATATTTGCTTTGCAAAAAATATTGCTTTATACCAAGGTTGTGCAACCTTATTTACATAGTACTAGCAGCGTCCTGCCCTGAAAAAATGAAATCTAGAAGCCGATTCCAGCGCCAACTACCGGACCTAATTATAACGTACCGTGGTCTACACACCACCTACTACCACCACCGGGAGCCATTTAAACAAACACACATAAAATTTAATCAAAATCGTAGAACCCGATTCCAGTGTCAATTGTTTTGTATACATTGATGAATTATTACATTTTTGAACCTTTAGTAGGGATGTCGAATTTGTATATAGCCTATATTAATCAGGGTTAATGTAGCGTAACCTCTACTTCAGAGGCCCTCCAGTATCTAGGGAGCGGAAGAGTCGTCCCCCTGTTGTCGAAGTGAGTTTGCACTGCTTCCCGAGGCATTCTCAAGGACTGATGCGCTAGGATCAGCGTGGGCGTAACCACGTTCTAAGTCTCACGCTCTTCCTGCCATAAGCGCGGAGTACATGAGAGGATGATGGTTTTAGTGGAGAATTGCGTAGCGAGTCTGCACACATGCCGGCGACTCCGGTGGCTATTCGCGGCTTCACTTCTCATCGCTTTGGTCCCATCCCTATCAAACGAAAGGCTTCTCAATGAAACTGTGTAAACCATATAGGACCGTTACTCTACATGCATCACTGTATTGGTTGAGTATACTCCCACTTGAGATGTCTCAAAATAATTGGAAAAAGAATAGAAATGAAACAAATACACCCTATAACTAGAACGAAATAAAAGCTAAGCAAGAGTGACAAAATAAATTGTCAGAGGTAGAACGTATATATAAAAAAGACACAACCAACAATACCGCCGCGCACCGTCTAAGGTGGACGCTGCGTTGTTAACCAATGAATCTCGCGTGATCACAGAGTGTACATCACGTTATCCACAAATTATCGAGTAATCTGTCAACGATGGGTACTATATATACCCCGTTCACGAAACTTGACGCGCAGGGTTAGCAAGAATCAAAATATTAACAACAAAAGCTAGAGTCAAAAACAAAATTGCGATAATTAGTACACATTTCAACAAAAATTCAGAATAATGTGCGTTTGTAACCTTTATTTGTCACCTATTTTATAACATAGTGTTAAGTGATTTTTACAATTTGGCTACCCTACGCGTCAAGTTATCGTGGACGGGGAATAAGTCTATACGTGAGACATACTGAGCAACGGGTTGTCACAAAGATCACTTGCCGTCCACGCGTGATAACTTGTGTCTCTTTTACTCTATAATTATAAAAAAGTGACCGGACTTGCCGAAAGCAATAGAAGGAATTCGAAAAGACTAAGCCCCTTATTAATATTTTTTGGTTCAAAATAAATTGACGAGACTACAACAGACAACAAATTTTAAACAGTGTAGTTAAATTGCATTAAGCACAGTTTGATTTCCTTCCACAAGTTTTAAAACATGAGCAGTTATGAGCAGTTGCGTCTCTACCTGATTACTTGCACGGAGCGTAGACACACCGTGTAAATAGATGCTCTTGCCAAATCTATGTTAGTGAACTTTACATTTGGCACCCGGGAGTGTCTGTGCTGTTTATTACGTTAAAAATATGCGGCGTCATGAACGAGTCACAGCGGCTTCGGCTTCTTTCGTGTGAGTGATCTGGCCTTGCTCCAAGTAAGGCATGTTGAGAGACATGGCGCAGCTTCCTCAAATGACGTTTAATTATGCCGAACCAATGCAATTTTTGATTTTACTTAAATGTTTTTATATCAAACTTTTAACTTTAAAACCCTGTCCCTAAGGTGACAACATACAGGCTTAAATGGACGTGTGTACACGCAATATTACCACACAAACATCAACAACGCCCAAGTCATTATTTCTCAAAGATTTTTATGTCGCGACCCACGAAAAAAACAAAAAATTTAGTACTCTTGCGACCCCTTCACTTATTTCTAGTGTTGGTTTAATGTTTGACAGTTAATTTGATACAAATTTATGAACACTTGAGAGTGCTCAAGTTTTACAGGAGCGGGTTTGTTTGTTTTGAACGATCTAACATTTAGACTCATGCCCATAACGTTTCTTAAACAACATAGACTTTTTTAAATCTTTCGTTTGAACCGTTTAAATATTGATTAGACTGATGTTTTGAATATCTATAACTTAATATAATGCGTACCACTGAAACTGGAGAGCTCCAAGGTGTAATTAACGAATAGCAATTGATTGTTATGTATAAGACGATTTCTACTTCCTATATGTTCTAATGCTAACCCTCAATATCAAAGATTGCCAACACAAAGGCTATATTTTTGGCGTGTGTCAACTAATGACCTATTCCTGTATTTAACTATTCATACACTGGCCCTACCATCGGTACAATTTCGACATTTTTATGGCGGTTATGTCAAACTCTAACAGATAGTACGTCAAATGAACGATCGGTAATACATAGAAACCAGCCATTAATTCAATATACTTAATAATAGTGATACTAATAATACGCAAAAGTATTTCTCATTTGCTAAGCACAAGTATAGTCAAATCTGTCCGATCTGGTTAACACAATTTATATAGAAGGGCCGCGTTATAAAGCCGTTTTTTGGCACCTATTTAATTATTTTTATACTTATGTAAACCATCCATGATGATACGATTGAAGATTGGAATCGATACAGAAAGTCTAACATTAACGAATCGATAAAAATAGAACAATTAATTATTTAAAAATATTTTTTTACAGTTCAGGTAGCCCCATGTCCATGAGCAAACTGCTGCGAGCGAAATTTAGGGAAGGGTCCGTCATTTAACACATTTAAGGCCGACGGATGAGGGAGCCGAGCTGTTCTGCGCTCCCTATCCCACACGGATAAGTTCGTAAGTGGATTTCACCTCGTCAAAAAAGGCAGAAAAAGTTGGAGGTTTGCGGAAACTAAGACACATCCCGCGCTTAATAAAAAAAAGATGCAGGAGGTTTCATCCCCTATGCTACGTAGGGACCTTTGCGCCGACGCTTGGCAGGACTCGCGATATTATAGTGTAATAGGCGAATAGTGAAACACTGAAGAGTTTTAGTGGATTTTCCGGCACTAAGCCACAACATTACTCATTTTAAGAGAAAAATTACTGTGGCACATAAATACATACAGACGGACAAACACACGCAAGAACATGACGATCCCATAAGCGACCCATGTTTGCCAAAATGACTGCCGGTCCCAAAAAAAAATGTGGGTACGCTATCAGTTATGGTATCAATGTCATGGACAAAGGAATGCATACAAAAAACTCCTTGGAAAAATGCACTTACAAAAATGTTCAATTAATGCTTCATTATGGTTCTGTACCCAAATGGAAACAGTAGAGATTTTTCACCTTTACGGAACCCTCAATGAACTGGTCTGAACAGCAAGAACTTATGTTATTGTTTAAAGAAAACTCATCCGGTCATATTGCTTGATATAGCTCCACTTGCCTTTGTTATCTTTAAAATGTACAAAATATTACGAGCTACGAACTGAATTTCGAACTATGGTTCATATATTATCAACCTCCAAATCACGTTAGTAATATTTAATAAGCAAAAAAAGTTTTACCAAACATAACGTTGTCATGTGTTAGGTTTGTAAAGAAATAAGCTAATAATTATAATGTTTTAATATTTTTGACACTGTTACAAAGGTTTCGTCAGTATTTATAGAAAACTTCAAATGGGGCTTCTTAACACGGCTCAACTATACTTTGATCACAGACAACTGGTTGGTTAAGAATTCTAAATTTAAAATATATTTCAAAAGTCGAGTATTGTTTCAAAAGTGATTCATGTATGTTACCGTGCCTTTTGATTATTCTATCCGTGCAGGAACGGAGAAAGAATAGAATTTCCTGCGGCCAGGCGGCCTGTCGTAAAAAGCGAAAAAACAAGCCACAGCCACGTGGTAGGCCATTTGACCGGATGGCTACCACCCCTGGTCTAAAGTATTTCGCCATAACAACCTTGAGTTGTGTTCCGGCACTAATGACCAGGTTCCAGACTCCCTTAAGAGAGCAGCAGCGCTTTGTAGCACCTTTGGTGTTGCAGATGTCCATAGGCGATGGTAACCGTTGCGCGCTGTCCATCAAGTGTGCCGTCTGCCTGTCTGCTTAACTCCTGCAATAAAAAAAAAATCTTCACCACTGTTTTGTTCACAATGTGAAATACTTAAAATTTTGCTGTCATTTTCTGACTAGGGCAAATCTATCGGCGTATTTTTAGGACATCTAACTAATCTAATCTAATCTAACTTAGAGATTAGAGCTTATAATGTTATGGCAAGAGTATCACGGAAGTGAATACATATGATGACATACTTCAAGATTTTAATTTGAAATGCTTTTCGTGTGGATTTTACAGTCGTTATATTATTTTTACACTGTTGTTATATTTTATAAATATCCTGACCCACCAATATTACCATAGAATGTCGAATTCGATAGAAATATGTATTATCGCCGCTCTTTTAGAAAGCGTTAGGTATCGTATTTATCTGTTGTGGTGCTGATAGTAGTAGGATTGAAGTTACAGTATTGAAGGTGACATCAACATAAAGCAACATCCAAAATGCTTTTATGGGTCAGGACAGAGAACGACCGCCGCAATACAGTGCAATTGATCTCTTTGGCGAAGACAGTAATTTTTTATTATCAATGAATGATATTTTACCGCGAAGAGATGAAAAGAAACTATAGAGCTATAAAACTCTATCTATAATCAATTCATCAATTATCTAGTATCAATAGTTTTCCTTCCATATAATAAAAAAACTCATTTAATATTGCATAGATTTAAAAAAAATTAACGGTCGTTACTCAGGTAATTATAAAAACAATCTAATATTACAACGCTTATATGATACTTTCTGAAATAAAATCAAAACTATTACAAATTGTAATAAAAATAGGTACTCTGCTTTTTTATAAATAGCATAGTAATATATTGCACCTATATTCTGCAATATCCAAAACGCATAAAAATTCAACTCTAGAATTTTTTTTAGTAAATCACAAATCGTGGGAACGGTGATAATAATTCAACGGGCGAACAGATGATCGTAGCGGACACAACTGATGTCATACTTGGATACGTGTTGGGCGGATACGTAATGTATTTCATGACATCACACTAGCATTTATTTTTAGTGTTTGCTCGAACCTTTAAATAATTATTTTGACTCATCACATCTAGGGACACAGTTCACTTCAATGAAAGTACACATCCACTTCTATTTATTTCCCTATTTCCCGTTTTTATAAGATCTCATGTATAAATTATCTGGATTGAACTTCTACACAATTCAATTATAAACAAAATGAATGAATGAATATTTGAAATCTAAACGCGACAAATGATATGGATGACATTACAAAAACGCATTCAGCATGTCCAAAATGCCTTAGTTGAATAAATACTCCACACTAAACACGATCCAACGGAGAACATTTCATATGGTCTGTCTGCTACTAGGTTTTATAAATATAATATTCCTTTCATATTTGTACGATAAGCTTTCAGAGGTATCAAATCGAAAACCGAGCGTTTCCCGACATTGCGCGTTTTAGCTAAAGTGCCAAGATATGTACTCTACAACAAGCTTTTAGAGGAAGTTTCGGTTATGCATCTAGTTGGAACGACCTCCTTAAGGAATCTTCAGTCAGCTTATGAATTCTTGATTTGTCTCAACATTCATTAAAATGAGTTTTATAGCACTTGGATTATATTTAACCTGGACAAAATACAGGTGGAGCAAGACTTAAAAGAACAAGATTTTCAATCACAGCTTGATCTTACTTTTCATTTCAATGGATTTGTACAACGTTTGACAAACACTGGATAAGCAAAATACTACCTTGAATAATAATACGCTTGAATAATAACATCAAGGATAACGTCAGCTCTCGTTTGGAAATTTAGCATAATTTCATGCGCCGACGGGATAAATTACCAAAAATTATGTGACGTCGGGCCTCCCACTATAGAGGATTACTCATTATTACGCGTGACATTTTAAATACAAGCATCAAAAAAGGATCTACAAAAAATTGGAATATTATTAAAGAAAACTAATTTTCCAAAAAAGACTATTATGAGGAAGAAGTAATTATTGAAAATCCGTCTGTAAATGTTAAATGTTATAAGCAACACCAACAAGACATATTTTTTTTAATTTGCAACTGTCGCTGCAGATTTCTTTGTCGTGTAATAAACTAAAGCTCTCCACTCTGTACCTAATATTAATATAAGTAATTTTCTATATGGTTATTCAAACCATAACTAACAGTTTTTGCTTTTTATTCTATTAACTGGCAACAAGTGTCACAATGACGAGTGCTAAAGAAATGCAATTGTATGTCGCATATTGATAAGTTTGTGTAATGAAATTCAGTTTTTTTTTGAAACAGTAACTTTACTAGTTATGGTTTTTTTGTTGGGATTCTCATAAACCGAATAATGTTGAATTTATTTAAGTAAAGCTATTTAATTTCATGATTAAAGAAAAGTTGTTAGAAAAAGATTCCTTCATTACAGATATAGTCAACGAAGTAAACGTATGCACTCCCCTAGCTAACAATATTCTCCGCCATTCAAACAACATCGAAACGAAATTGGCTTGCAAACAAAATTTAAGTAACTAATCCTTGACCTTCTTTGCTTCAATATCCCACTGACGAATACGAAGTGTTTGCCACCTTTATACATAACAAATACATTCCGCGCCTGGATAGAATGGATCACTATTTAAAACCAAAACAACCCACAGCCTGGTAGGGCATTTGCTAGACTAGATGGCTACCACCCCTGGTCTAGAGTATGTCGCCATAACAACTTTGAGTTGTGTTCCGGCATTAGTGACCAGGTTCCAATCTCCCTTAAGAGAGCAGCAGCGCATTTTTAGCGCCTTTGATGTTGCAAATGTCTATAGGCGATGGTAACCGCTTTCCATAAAGTGAACCGTTTGCCTGTCTGCTGAACTCCTGCAATAAAAAAAACAAATTGTTTAAATCATTCGCTCTACATATATATCGGATTTTAACCACGGAATTACTTACTGTGTAAGCACCAGCTCAAGCGGCTCTAATACCACGTCACCAGAGTCTCTCGTTAGTGTTACCCGCAGAGTTCAGAACGGAATGGAATTTCAACTTGAAAGCAACCAAATCCACCGCCGAGCTGAAGAACTGACGACGGCGAACCAGGAAATAAATCCTAACAGCTTAATAAGTTAATTATTTGTCTTATTCATGAAGTGATGAAGTTAAGAACTATAGACCGATCGCCCTCCTACTTGCAACTGTATCAAAAATTCTAGACATCAATAAATAATCGATGGTAAAGATACTAACTGAAAGAACATCATTATTATTTTTTAAGACCCGTCCATGACTGGCGAAAGAATATTAAAAATATATTTTCATCCCTCAGCTACATGTATTAACGTAATTGTCTGATTTTTCAAGACTTAATTGCTATTTTAAAACAGAGGTATAGTAATATATAGTTCAGCTTTTATTATAATCTCACCCATATACTATAACAGTGTCACTCAAAGCAACTCTTTTCTGCTAATAGAATTAAGATAATTGTATGGCAAAAGAATGTATACAAAGGTAAGTAAAAAGAAGAGAAGGAAAATACAGAAAGTTAAATAAAATGACAAAGTACATACAAAACATGTTCAACAGGTCGAAAACTACATAAAAATAATAACTCCTTTCTGCTAATTTATCTGCTGGCAACACGATCAACCAGATCAAATGTACAACATTCTTCGGATTCCAGGTAGACAGGGAGCTACAGTAGATGAATCACATTGACGGGCTGTACTCTAAATGGAGTAGCGCGTGCTGTGCTTTGAATAGGCTGGCACGTGTAGTCTCATTGGATGTGGGTCGGGCATTTTATTTCGCAACTGTCCACTCGCTGCTGCAGTACCGTGGATCTGTGGGCGCGCTCTGCCGACTGGGAGTCTGCATGCAAAAAAGGGTCGTACACGCAATAATGCACGCGCAAAGACATGAGTTGGCGAGACTGCATTTTAAAATTTTGGGTATGCTCACCGTACTCAATATACTTATATACAAAGTTGCGGTGTATGCGAGACTAAACGTTCATATCACACGCCAAACACAGCAATGTGCATACGCGCACCTCAGTCAACATACGAATGACATGAGACACTTAAAACACAATCTTAGAAAATTAGGCAGATTGACGTGTATGTAGGGCATGTCGTGGGACCGTTGATATACAAGAAATAACCAAAAATAATAATTGACTCACCTTCGGAAAAGCATTTAACATACGGCGCAAGGAGTGGTTAGTCAAGCACACATTTTATAATAATGAAGACTTTATGACCTATGTTACTTGAGACCACAATTATATTATTGAAATTGACGTGTACCATAGTTATTAACAAAATATTTCTGATTTCTAATGGATTAGGTCGAGCAAAATCACCTGAAGATTGAGAAAAGGGTCTTGCCATTTACGTTACAAAGAATGTGAATAATTTGTCAAAAATGAAATAGTATTTTCTTAAGTTATCGCGACTTGTACACATAATAAAACTACGTTTTAACGGTTTTAAGCGCGGTAATTTATTTTATTTTGGTTTATCCGACGTTTCGGCCGCTTTCCAGTGGCCGTGGTCACGGAAGACAAAGATGACATTTGTCTAACGTGTATTGTCAAAGTTTTTTTTATCTGACTAACAGCATACAGAAAGTGAAAATAGCTAGTCAGATCTATCTCCATTAGTCTTTCGCCTTTCTATGATTCAGGCTCATTGCTGCACTTTTAATCGCCATTAGGAGAAAGCTAAAAGACAACAAACCTATCTGCAAAGAGCCAAATAATAACGAAGATAATTTTACTACTAGCTCATTCAACGTATACCATAACAATAAATTATTATTTTCTGACAGAGAAAAATTCCGGAGGGCAATTAAAATAATACAAAGGAACCTAGTAATACCTCTTTGTACGCACGTTATATTTACCACCTGCTGTTATCGCATGACAATCTTACAGTCTAGTATTACTTATGTAATCCTATCCAACACAAATTCCAGCACAATTTGTACTTTTGCTAGCAGAGGTTTTAATTTACCTAGCCTCTTATTGTGGAGATTCGACACTACTCGAGACCCTAGTACTAATTCTCTAACAGCAAGTGCTAATAATAATGTTGACAATATATTTATGGATGCCGTATCTATTTCACTACCTTCAACAAATTAACAAGTTCTTAGTGCAAATTACCGTAGTTAGACTTATTAATCACAAACAGTAGTGAATATGTAAAGTAATGAGCAGTTCTGCGCTCTTAGGAAACCAAGTTACCACTTAGAATTGAAAATTACAGTTAAAATCAAAGACGAAAGTCTTTACAATAGATAGAATTAACTTTTTAATTTCCATAAAGTTAACTATTCCACAAAAGATGAACTAATCTCTGTAAATTAGATCACGAACTTTCGGGGTAATTAAAGGGTCGATAAAAGTGTTGATACTTCCTTTGATATAATCATACGAGTGAAGCATGTTCATATCGCCATGAACGTTGCTCTCAAACAGCTCACGTTTTCAGAAGAATGTTTAATTAGTCTTCATTAGAAGCAAAAGCACTAGTAAATCCTCACGACCTAACGCATATCAGCGAACTCCATACACAAAGACGCAATAATTACTTTTTATTTCTTGTTGAGAACTTTCTCTGCCATAGTGATTCCTGAAAGCTTAGGGCACTCAGATTTACTCAGTAGAAATACTGGGAACAAAACCACTGAGATAAACTAACCATAGCTGTTATACCATACCAATATAAAAAAATATTCCAATTCAAGATACTTACTGAGACATCAAAACTACATGCATGATGCTAATATTAATTTTTTAGCTAATGTCAAGAATTTCTGAGCCTGACACAAGTCACTAGGATCTAACAATAGCCATATTCCAAGTGAATTATTGCTTAACAGCGAGATTGTTCAAGATGACCAGTGTTTAGGTGAATTATTCTCAGTTCAGTCACTCTATATACAAACATTAAGTGTTTGAAGTTTATACGGATGTGAGGCTTGGACCCTACCACTTAAGGAGGTATACAAGCTGTTGCTGGGTGAAAGAAAAATCCTAATAAAGACCCTGGGTCCGATATCTACAAACACTGAATTGGGAAGTCCTAACCTACCCGCCGTATTCTCTAGATATTGCCCATTCAGACTACCACCTGTTCCGATTGATGGCTTATGGTTGGTCAAAGCTTACGAAGGTTGTAAAAATTGGTTCGATTCATGGATTGCTCCCAAGAACGAAACCTTTTTCAGACGGTGTATCCATCTACTACCCGAATGATGACACAAAGAAGTAACAAGCGATTCGTTAAAAATGAATTGTTATATGTCTCTCACAACCGCGGCGCAGGGCATCGACGCAAAAATAAATCCATATCAATGATATAGCAACCGTAGATAAATTGCCATTTGGCATCAACCCTCCAGAATAAGGTATCAAATCAGGAGTTTGAAGGATCGGATAGACGCATGATAAAAGTACTGTAAATATCATTTAGATTTGATCCAAACAAGCCACTCGAATAAAATTAACAAGTTTTAATTGAATAAAAACAATAATTAACCTCATTTAGAAACGCTGGAAACCTTTGTTCGATTAGTACAGAATGAACGAAGAACTAAACATTTCTTAGAATCATTAAGCTGGTAAAACCTCGGTCAACACGGGCAATGGATGTATTGTTATACTTATGAGTGACATACATAAAGATGTTAATGTTCCTTCGGTTATTTAACCTATTCATTCAATTACACAAAATAAGAATAATCGGCTACTGAACAAAATATATACCTAATATTTCTCGGAGCGACGATTCATTAGCAAAAATTTTATGAATTTCCAAAAGTCGAAAAGAAATGAAAACATTTTCTGGTAATATGAAACCATTTTGCACCAAATTTATTTTCTGTTCGTTAGGTACTCACATTTTTACTATTTTACTATTACCCCCAGTTAGTCATTCAGTATCTGGCTCTCGTTTCCACAATCAGCATTCCTTCGAGTCAAGTATTTAGAAGTTATCAACTATTTGCCTTTGGAACTATATGTTACTCTCTGTCTGTATATAGAACCAGAAGAGCGAAATCCTCTGCCATAATTGCCAAAAGACATATAGGACATTAAATTGTAAACTACTGCCTTCCATTGTATTGTCTATTTTTAGCGCATGTAAGAGAATAACTAAAATATACCCTCCCATTCAGTTTGGTTAACTTTTTTGATGTACTTACTCGAATAATTTGCTCCGAAGAAAATGTTATAAATGTGCATTTTTTTAATTATTATTCGACGTTAGCAACAAAGTTTATAAAAATATCTATCACTCTATAGAAAATTACAACAAAAAAGCTAGCTGAATGCTCCCAAATTAACACAACGATGAGCATTCATTAGTAGCTGCTGAACTATGACCAAAGATTATCAGTACAATCCTTATAAAAAAAAACTTCTTCCTTTATTAATAAATTAGTAATTTCATCTACACTGTTGACCTTTAGTCAAAATACAAAAAACTTTTGTTTCACGATTTTTTTAAATTACGCGAAAAATACTTGCTCCAAAGAAAAAATGCTTTGAGATTCAACGGAAAACGCCTTTGCAAAAACTCCGAATGTTATGTCTTAACTTAGATATACCAAAAGCCGGCTATTAAAGGTAAAGACATTTTAATATTCTAGTTTTCTTAAAGTTTCTTTTAAGACAACTCTGCCACTACCTTCTAACAATTTGAAATATTTTTTAATTTTACGTTCAACCTTTCCTTTTTATATATATATATAAAGATCGAAGAACTCCCGAGTCGAAAAGATTTTTTTTCGCTTTTCGATCAACGACAGTAGTTGATAATATTTCGAAGCTATTCAAATATTTGCCTGTTGATTAGGTACTATATATAATACAATAATGGCAGATACATAGTCAACAGCTAAATCATTTACCATATATATGCCATCAAAACTATACAATCAATTTAGGCAACATTATACACACATATGTTTCAAACTAAGTTTTCCAAACGCAAGACGGATTTGTATGAAACCAAGTATATGATGAGTTGACAAGTATTATGCAATGCTTAACTGCCATGCAAAATCATTCTAATCCGATATGTAAACAATGAAACAAAACACGACAAGATCTAATAAACAAAACAGGTTGGATTGACTACTCTCGATATAACTCAAGAACTAAATACAAATAAAAAGAAATAGGAAAACTTCACCTGAACTTAGTGTATAAATTATATTACTCTAACCTTGCACCCGCAAATTTCCATGTCTTCCGGTCACGAATTTCAATATTTTAATGAAGGTTACCATATTCAGAACACGAGCAACTTTAACTACAATTTCCAATTATAAGATTTACTCATGATTAGCATATTAAGTCTCCTTTTAGTACTTCTAATCGGAAATGTCATTCATCAATAACATGCTTTAATAATCAAATGAAAGTGCAATTAACAAATGAAGACATGAGTGGATGAAGGTGATAAGTCGCATAATTCCAATTCTGAGTAAATCGAGATAAAAGTTTAACTTTTATTTTAAACTAAACTAACACCTTTTTCAACTCTTTATTTTTTTAAATATGCCTTATATGTATGGTCTTAGGTCTGTAGTCATTTGGTACCTTTATCTACGCAAAAAAAGCAAAAAGCCGAATATGCGACATATCACCTTCATCCACTCACGTCTTCAAATATCTACCTCCATCTCAGACCAATGAATGAAAGTTTCAGTAATAGAAACGTAATTCTTCGATCAATTGTATAGTCTACGTCAGATGTTATGGCCACTTTTGGATAGAGACGAGTGAGACATCAGGCTATAACCACAATGCTGCTCTACAGAAAATCGGGTAGTGGCTGTGTTTACACGATTGCAAGTCATTTGTATAGGCCATAAAGATTAGAGCGGACTAAAAGGTTCTATTTCATTTTTTCTAAAGATGTTTTAACAATTCATTCATTTTGTAGAACGTTAGAGAACAGTCGTAAAATACTTATTCTATACATATGGTGTTAAGTAACTAAAAATTTGTATTCAGCCTTTAAATTCTATTTTTAAAGTTTATGGATATTAATTTTCATTTTAAAAGTTTCGGCATTCTGGTAGGTACGACAAATTACATTAAAATATTAAATGCTGTCATGTTTATATGTTTGTAACAATATTTAAAAAACGTCGTATTGTACCTATAATGAATGAATTATACTATGGCTCTAATGCGTTTTACAAGAGATCCGATTAAAAATTATGAGTTCAAAATATTATCGAACTAACTATACAGATTGATTTTCTCATTTCTGTATTTGTATTTTGTAAACGATAAATTATTTATATTATAAGAAGAAAACCACAGCATCCGCCAAAACGTTTTTGTCATTAGGATTATATAAAAACTTTTTAATTTGCTTGCCACCTTAGGCCCGGTTCACACGGCATTGTACTGCACGTTTTTTTTGCAGTATACGTCTTAACGAATAAATAGTGGCGCATACAATGTACATAAAAAAACGTATACTGTTGATACGTTTAAACGAATACGCAACGGACATGTCAAGCTAATCGAATGATTTTTAACGTTTTCGGCTTGCAGTGGCATATAGTATAGCTGTCTCGTTCACACGACGATGTTCATACGTTTTTAATCGAATAGCATTTATTTATTTAGCAATTCTTTTCATCGTTTCTAAGTTTATTGTATAACTCATCAAATAGTTTAGTACGCCCTGATTCTTCATTTATAGGATGTACCCAAAACCCTTCTGCTCTGTTGGCGGCGAATTCGTTGGCACCTTCGATTATACCAATATAAAAGGACAACCAAGCGTGGATCCATCACTGACGTCTACTCACTGTGACAACTGTGTGAAGACTGCAGTCATTCATTTTTTACACGAATGAAAATCTACCGTGTAAACAAACACCCGGGTGATTGTACGTTAAAAAACGAATACAAAGAAAACATGCAGTACAATGCCGTGTGAACCGGGCCTTATTCCGCCGAAAAAAACACGAAAACACCATATTAATAGTTCTGATATTAAATTTCGTTATTGTTGAATTATTTCCACAATAATCCACTACAACCGAAACTTTACATTTTCATATCAGCCTTACGCCTGTTTGCTTTGTAGCACTTAACCAATGCTATTATAACTAAAACTAAGTTTTAAGAGCCTAAGCATGTTTGTAATTTTAAATTGTTTAAATTAAAAACATACTTAAAATCTTAAAACTGAAGTCTTAGTTATATATAACAGAAGCGCCATCAACAGAACACAGAAAAAAAACCACAACAACAAAAAATATTAAATATAATTATAAAAGCAAACGCAAGCAAGTAAAAAAAATGGAAAATGGCAATCATTGTGTATTATTCAAAATTCAAGATCAATTTGTTTTTAACCGACTTCAAAAAAAGAAGGATGTTCTCAATTTGTTGGAATCATTTTTTTATGATCCGATTTACGTGATTCTTTTGTTCGACGCGAAATAGCTACCATTTGGTCCCCTAAATATTTGACATAGTTTTCATTTTATGAGCATTTTTTATGAAAAAGTTTCCATTCCGCGCGGCACCTTTCGTAGGCGTACCATAGCTAGACACTAAAAAGTAACAATAAATATAAAAAAACTTATTTAAAAAAACCGACTTCAAAAACTAAAAAGTATAAAATAAATCATTAATATTCCTTTTTAATTGATTTCTATGGTCATGACTTTTAACACAAGTTGCAATTTTTAAACCAGTGCAGTTTTACGTAAAAGTATTTAAATAAAAAATGAATAAAAGAAATTATAACAACTATTTATATTCTGTGAAAATATTAGAGTACTCTTTAAAATGAATGAACTGTTACATAAGTTTCAATACCAATTTTTCTTAGCATGTGGAATAAATGCAGAAGCTACTGTGCACTTAATAAATATTTAATGCAATAAAAACATAATACATAATGTTTTAGAAACACAAATATTAGTTTATGTGAATGTATGAAATTAATAAGCAACTATGTAGATGATGGTTAAAGGGATATCTTCCATTAAACAGCTTGTGTGCACTAGGCTAAGCGTGTACCACAATGAGAGTTGCAGAACATAGATCCCCATAGATTTTTGCATCAATTCTCAAGGTACTCTTCTTACTCACCCTATTCTGTAAAAAATATTTATTCTATTTTAATATGTGACGCTTTCATGAAATGATTTGAGTATTGACTACTGGACTCACATGACTTCTGGACTGAATTGAAACCTGGACTAACTAGATACATATTTTCTTATACATTTAACTAAACTAACGATCAAATTGATTGTGTACTAGCAGTAGGTGATGTCAGGAGCCTCAAGAACAGACGAGCGTGCATGACAAGAGCTATGAATGTCAAAGAAGCAAGTGAGGTGTGTAAGAATAAGTATGAATGGCGCTCTGTTGTTCGTGCCTACCCCACAAGGGACCTGGCGTGAAGTTATGTATGTATATATGTATTTAACTAAACATAAAATTTTAGATGATGCTTTCATTTGTGTGGCCGCTATGGAATCCTACTATTTACTTGATACTGTAGGTTTTTCATACATATAAAAATAGTGAAGCCAGGACATGAAGCAAACAGAAGGGTTCTGTTATTGCCAAAATGACCATGGAACCCTAAAAATGCATATAAGCAAAACTAACCAATCCGTTTCTCAAAAACTATTAAATCTATTTTATATCAACCATTATAGCCTCTCTGGTTGAGCGGGCTAAGCCTTTGCCGACCTACCTTACTGCAATGCAGAGGCTCCAGGT
The DNA here is from genome assembly GCA_012273795.1 of Dendrolimus punctatus. NCBI lineage: Eukaryota > Metazoa > Arthropoda > Insecta > Lepidoptera > Lasiocampidae > Dendrolimus > Dendrolimus punctatus. The sequence goes on along the minus strand of CM022533.1, from coordinate 6,781,879 downwards.
TCGATACCTGGTATATTAAATTTCAGAACCATATTTACTATGTCTCCAGACCCAGAGTAATGCGTTGTATATTACACATAACACAATCAATTTGTCTGGTGATTATTATTATTCTTTCAAGACCACAAGCTATAAAAATGGTCAGGACCGTAGGCTTATTATTTTCACTGAGTGTTTTTAAAAGCCTCTCTCTAGTGATAACTCACAAAATAGTGTCCAAGAAACACTCAAAAACATGATTGCAATTTCTTATGTATGTATGCTGCATGTGTGTTGTAGAATATTTTTATTGAATCCCTAATTTTATTGTACTGGATAATAAAATCACAAATTAAGTTTGTGATTTAATGATACCATTTTAACAACTTTTTAGGACCAAGACACTCCAATGAAAAGGCTATTACAGAGAAATGGAACAGTGAACATAACAATAGTATATGGGTTGTTTTTGTCAAAATAAATACACCATAGCTTTACTTAACTTACTTTAGCACCATAATAAAAACAACAAAAACTATCTGACTTAGACTGAAAATAAAACATAAAAATTTGTTCAAAAACTACTTATTTCTCACTAAGTATTAATTGGGAATAAGTATAATTATTAATTAAATTACTAATAACTAAATCATTAGTATGATTGGGTGTATATACAGCATGCAAGGCTTTAAATGTGACTTACTAATACTGGGTTCTTTTCTGTTTCTACTATGTTACATAAATAAGTGCTTCTTTCAAGTTTTCTCTAAAGTAGCCTCATAATTTTTCACCTAGAACAAGAAAATTGAACTTTAACTCTTGCAAAATTAGTGCAGTAATATTAAACAGTATTACAGCTTAGTTGCTATTCACAATTTAATGTGTTCTTTTGTATATGTCCCAGTGAAATTGTAAAGTTTGTTAGAATATAATGTATCTCATGAGATTGTAAACTATCTAAATATTGTAAACTATAACATACAGCTTACAATTTAACACATTATTTTTTGGTAGATTTTAAACTATCAGTGTGAAATCATCACATTGTGAAATGGTACCGGTGAAACGCGGCTCGCATGCCGATTGGTTAGACCGCTATATTTAGTTGTCAATTCATTGGTTGTCAAATGTAAACAAAGTGTTTTGTTGATGGTTTTCATCTTTGAAACTTTGGAAATAGTCATATTAAATTGTTGTGGAAGTAAAATGGATCTGTGATTAACCAAAGAAGTGCAGTTTAAATGATGAATAAGTGTTAGTTCGGACACAAAATGACCTACCGCTAGACCAACCAAACAGCGCACAAGGTGCATGCCATTTTACAATTTAACAATTTTTCATAGATAAATATTCACCAAAAAATAACGTATTAAATTTTTATGCAGTATGTTGCAATCTACACTATTTGGACAGAGATAGATACATATATAGGATATTTACAATTTGAAGCTGACATATAATACCAAATAATCATTTATGCAAAGGAGTAAAAATTTTGTTCAAAGTGAAGAAACCATACTGTATGGTATACATAGAAGTTGTTTGGATAATAATTCCAAAAACATTTTGAGATTATTTTTTCCTCTGGCACAAACTTTGGACAATAGGGGAGCAGACATCAAATTGACTGTGATATTATACAGGCTGAATGATTCAAGAGAGCCTTCAGGACCAAATCCTAAATTATACAAAACTAGCTGACCCAGCGAACTTCACACTGACATATTTTCTGAATTCAAAATTGGTCCAGGTGATTAGGATTCTAGAACCCGATCTTAACGCCACCTGCTGGTTCCAACTGTGAATCTAAACCATCCGGGTACCCACCAAAAACAAAAACGAAATCATCAAAATTGGTAGTCATACTCAAGTGATGCACATACAGACATTTCTATGATTCCTTTTTATATATATAGAAGATAGTAGATTACAATTCAAATAAAAAAGTTAATTTTATATAAGATTTTTCCCTACATAAGCCAGATGATTTTAAAATGATTTATAAGATGCATCTGATGATCTTGATATTATGTAGGCTGCTTCAACCTATGTAATGTTACATGACACAAATTAACTATATCCAAAATGTCATTTGTTTGAAGAGGGTCTTACTTTGTATGACATTATTTCTGAAAGCAATGTGCTCCTCATCTCTTCAATGCATCACTAGTAGTACATAGCACACAGTCATGTCAGCTCATACAATGTCACTCTATGAGTAGCAAGTTACATGTTTATTAAATTGGAGGCTCAGAACTCAGAACTTTTAATTTTGTCAATAGATGACTGTGTTTAAATAGAATGAACAAATAAGTAGCAATAAAATTCACCAACCTTCAAGTTTGTTGCATTCCTTCAAGCATTGTTGTGAGTGGATCTGCTTCATTAGTTCACAAAATTCCTAACTCTTAAAGTCTCTAAATAACACTTAACCTAGAACTAACTATATGAAATATATATAACAGTGCATTTTGTCTACTAAAATACTCTACTGTTGTGAACTCTTACACATGAATTTTAAAATTAATTCTTATTTATGAAAACACAACTGGGACTAAAAAGTATTTGGTAACTTTTGTTATATGCAGATTGTTAGGTGAATTTCATACTTTACAGAGAAAAGTATGAAGAGTTTATAAACATATTGACAATATTTTTAACATATATGTTGCATGAAGCAACGATGTTGATGATCGAAACCAAATATTTAAGTTCTTTAATTCTTGCAAATAAATACACTATAAATCTCTCCATGTTCTCATAACAAAATTTGTATCGAATAACATTTTTTTTTAATGTTACACTATAGTGGTCACGAAGTTTTCATGCTCTAATAGCAAATAATCTATCTTGACAACACCAAACAAAGTAGATATAAACAAAAATCTAATTTATATAAAACAGAACAGAAAAACATATATCGTAATTATAGTTCATTTCGTTTATCTGAAATTCCAGTTATACATTAAACGAGAGAAATGACGAAAAATTATTAGACGTGACATTCCTTACTTGGTTACAAATTAGAAATATTTATACTTCATAACCTACATTGCGTTTAATTCACATTTCACTTTTAATACTTTTCTATCACACTTGTTTGTATTGAAAATGTCTTAGAAGCATGTCTTTTAATAAATTCAGAATTTACAAATATATCAAAGATACAACTGCATTAGTTCGCTCTTACGCCATATTTCTGGCTCTGGGCTGCCAGCCCAAACCAATATAATAATTTTAGAGTAGCTAGCGATTCTGGCTTAAAGGCCTAGTTGCTAAGCTATAAATATAAAAAAAAAATTGCAAGCGATAAGCGATTAAATACATCACAGAGTACTTTATATATACGGGTCGATCGACGTTTTGTAAGACAATTGTAGACGTTTTTTCAACAAAATAACAATAAATATAAAGAATCTTGTTTCTATGAAAATTACAATTTATAAATAGTGCGTTTTCTGAGTCATTGAACAATTTTTTCAATTTTAAACTGGTTCTTTTTCAAAATGCCGCTTGAAAATGTAGCTTTTCGTATAATTATTAATTTCCCATTATTAATTTCCCATGCTTAACGAAAACTTAAAATTTGTAAGGAATAACCACGTTTTAATAATTTTCAAATAGTTGAAGCTTTTGTTATACACAAATAACTTGCGAAATTCTTACTATTCGTAATATGTTGGCAAAGATCAAGAAAGCAAGAACATCCAAATTATGGCTTGGTATCAAGGCGTCATGTCCTAGGTGAAAAGAAATAAATTTATTTTACTTTTGTTCGAAAATGTATAGACAAGTGTTATACATAGAAATCCCTTTATTACTGTAATTTTAGTTTAATAAAACTACTTATGAAACCATACTTTAAAATGCTTTCCACTATTTTTAGTGGAACCCTATTTTAAAATTATAAAAACATTCAAAGAGAAATCATATGCCTAAGAAATTTTGAACTAAGCTTCATTTAAATTGTAAAGAATAAATGACTGATATCTAAAATATAATAGAAACCAAAGAAAAAGACGTGTCCTAAATTAAACTTGTGAAATCATAAACGTATAACATAAAATATCTGTAAAGAGCATTTCTATAATAATCACTACTTAGGAACTTCTTATGTAGGTAGTGATTCCGGTCTCCGGTCCACGCACGTGTCGGGGCACGCCTGCGAGCTATGACCGAGGCCGAAGCATAGGTAACATCGCATCGGCCGAGCCTCATAGGCTTCAGCTTTCGCCGCACTAAAGCAAACCAATAGTTGAATAGTTGAATCGCTCGGCGATCACCTTGGCCACGGAGATTGGGCACATCGCGTATGATGAGCCCATTCCCCATGTCCTGGTCCTTATTCGCGTGACTTTGATGTTGTCGTGCGAACTGTTGCCCGCGCGAGCAATCGCGTCACACAAGGTTTCTGGGGTCACTGAGTCATCAAGGCCGGAGGTATAAAGCTCCCCCCTCTTCATCGGCCGGATAACTTTAGCAAGCCCAAGGAGAACCTCTCGGAGGTCTTCAACCAGGCGGTCTGCCTTAACTTAGCCCACAGAACCCCTGGACGAAGTTCCAGGAGCCGAGCGTTCCGAGTGGTCCGCGTGATCATCACATCATCTCGTAGGGCTAGCGCGACGATGTCCACCAACGCACTGGTGGCTAGTTAAAAACGTTAGCTATATAATTAGTATAAAATAATTATAAAAAATCTAAATGTGAATTCTGAATAATACTCTTAGTGATTTAGTAACATCGACGACTCGTCGTATCGATATTCATGCAGCTCAGATTTTAGATTCTGTTGTGTTGTTAAAACAATTGCAATTCGCAAGATATTCAAACCTTAATAATTGTTTTAACAAAAAAAAATCATTTTTTTCTTACAGCAGTTTTTTCTACATACCTCTTTTTCTAACAATTCCGCCAACGCTAACTCTTCCAACATCCAACAGTCGGTAGGTAAATTTTGTCAACAAATTAATTTTAACTAATAATTCTGCTATTTTCGAGAAACATTTTTCTGACTTCAAGCATGTAAATCCACCCTAAAAAAAATAACTAAAGCCACTAACTTCATGTAAACGGCAGAAGTTTAGAAAATAAAATAAAATACATAAAATGACAAAATTATTATTTGAATTGGATTCGCCCAAAATTCAAAGTTGAAGATTTATTACCTAAATTTATTCAAACCAAATCGTACATATATCTCAATCTTGCCCCGGTATTTTTTTTTACTAAAAAAACAATAAACAGATATTATCTGGTCAATGATACAAAATTGTACAAAATTTTCACATATTTTCTTAGTAAGTAATATAGGATGGAATTAAAAACAACAATATAAACTTAAATATACAGGTTATAATAGTGGTTCTTTGGCAAAAGAATACTTCTTCCTTCATATTGCACAAGATATTGTCTGTAATCTTAATAAATTATTTTTCTTCCCTATCATGGAACAGTCTTATTAATTTTTTTACACTTTTCACATATTACAATCACTGTTATTATAAATAATATAAATATTATAAATCACTGTTGTTCGTGCCTACCCCGCAAGGGACCTGGCGTGAAGTTATGTATGTATGTATGTTATTATAAATCAAAAAAATATTACGAGCATCTATACCTCTGTTTACCTTTGTTTTTTTAAATAAATGCAATAATATATACATATATTATTTTTTATTCAATCAAATATTATACATTTCTTTACATCATTATGTCAAAGCAGAATCACTGACTAGTTAAAAATGTTACTAGTAGATTAGAAAGAAAAGTTTCCGTATCAAGACATTTGTGCCTATTTTCAAACGTTGTATTTTTGTTTACAACACTGTTATCTTTGAGTTCAGTTCCGATTGTTCTGGCAACATTAATTTTTAAGGTCCGTACTCCGTGTTATTGATCACCTGGGTATTGATCTATTGATAGTTCTAACTTTCAATGTTGCACATTGTTTGATTTTTATATTTATTATTGTCTTAACATTCATAATATTGTGTAAATTTTAAATATTTTAACTCTTAGAATGGGTTAGTTTAATAAACAACTACTTGTTTGCGTAAATATATAGTTGGTGTCGTGTAAATAAGGGAATTGTTTGGGTTTACTTTCAGAAGCTACAGCAGATCGAGAAAATTTGAATAGTTTCCTTCAAGAAGCCGAGCTTGAACAGTATTATGAATTATTTAGGTAAAATATACATGGTTTAATTTAAGACTTTTTATTCAACTTTTGTGATATACTTCGCTTGCTTGCGCGTAACTTTTTTCGATGTCCTTTCACTATTTTTACACATATTTGTTATATTATGGAAATGTTGTGTCGCTATTAATATTTAAATACATATGCTGGTATCTAAATTATCGTATTTGAAATATACTTTTAGTATTATAATTACTAATTAGGAGCAAAGCGAGTATTATAATAAATAGAACTATGAGGAGGGGCCACTTTGGTCTTACATATCAAAGAATTAACGTTTTTTACTGTGCCATTATAATCTCGTATACTTACTTTAATAGATGTTTTAGTATATGGTTGACATCTTCAGCATTCAGTTTAAATTATTTTTTTCCACCACTTGAAATAACTTAAGTATTCGTGGATAGATTATAAACTTTAATAGACATTAATGAGTAACATAATAAATCCCATTAGAAACCAACATAATAATGCAAAAACTGTTATTGACTTTGGTTTAAAAGACTTATAAAAGAACAGTAAAACTGAGGAGTACATTAAATAATATTACAACTATAGTACAATCTTTATTGACAGTTTCATTTTCATCATTTAAAATTTATTACCACAGAAAATATTCCATCTATCAGGATATAAAAAGTAACTTAAGCATACATACAATCAACTTTGCGATTTACAAAGTTTATTGTAAGTATACTTTTAGGGCCAACTACGATAATTGGAAATAGTCATCTTAAATTAAATGAAAGAATGAAGGGTGTTATATGGAAAGAAATGTTATTGGCTGTGATCATATTACTAAAAAATATAATGACTCAACAAATTGATTCATTTTCCTCATCTCAAACTTAACCATATTAGTCAAACTTCATTACAATTGTCTATAAGAGAATGCTTTGTTTGTTTTATCTTCTTTGATCCTATTTTGCTAATTTCCAAGCACCCCAAAAATTGTTATGATGTGTAACTATAGACTTACATTAAGAGATTTATTTGATTTCCTGATTCTTCTATATCAGTAAAGTATCACATGGTTTTCTTAAATACTTTAGCTATTGAAAAATAGAAAAGTCTTAAATCGACACCAACAATTTATACTACGCTAACTCGAATTTTAGGTAAATTCGATTTTTATCCCAAGTTGCTTAAAATATGGTTTTTTATATGTAACAAAAAATCACAGAGAAATATACAAAAATAACAAAGTTATAAATCTTAAATTTCAAATAAGTATCTTAATTAATCTAAAAGTTATCACGTTTTCCCTTTATAAGCCTCTACTGTAAAGTTCACTTTTATGAGTTAGCATAGTATAAATTGCTGGTGTCGAAATAAAGTAACAAAAAAACCAGTGTTTAAAAAAACCCTGGTTCACTATACCAAAATTCATGGTATTCTGATAATACAACACATGTACAGGGTATATTGTGTGGGTTATATTTTGTTAATATTCTAATTTCTAATGATAATTGTCCAAGAAGCTTTTGGACATCAGTTTCATATTCTATAGGTGCACAGACTTATAAATGTCTAGTAGACATTATGTAGAATTTTTATTCTACTTCTTCCTTTTTTTATTTTACTTGTTTTTAATTTGATTATACCTAGACATAAGTTGTTAAAAGTATCCTCTCAGTCAGGTTGCCTGGAAGTGATTGTTTTAATCGATAAGGCTGCCTTTTGTTTTGCCTTTAATTACTGTAATTATTTATTCTGTAATTGTTTATTTTGGGGAACAATAAAGTATTTTCAAATAATAAAGTTAGTTAATGTTAACGATTTTTCATTAACTTATTAGAATTTTATATTGTGATATATGCATTTATACGACCATTGTTACACCAATATAAAGTTTATATACATATTATTGTCGCCCTAATTTTTTAACATGCTGAGCCCAGTTTTTGATGAAATTGATTTTTATACTGGGACTAAATGTAGAAAGGCTGTATATTTGCAACAGGGTGTAGTTATATGAGTAGTAAGTTGTAGTAGCATTAATTGATTAAATTAATTAAAAAATTAACTGTTCCTAGTAGTACTTGCATTCCGATTGGTAATATTCTTGGATCTCAAGTCTGTATTAGTTGTTTTTAAGTGGTAATTAGCTGTTTACTTTATTAGCAACTGAATATCACAATGATTTGCAATGTTAATTGTGAGGTGTGATTTCAAAACCCGCTAAGTATCCTGAGAGAGTTTTACACAAAATAAAATTTCTAAATATTATGTATTAATTTATGCTATAAGCATCATTTTGCATATTTTTTGCATCATGTTAGTGCTAAAATATGTGATCTTTTTTTATAAGCATTTTTAAGAAAAGTTAGTCTAGTTAGTTAAAATTAGTCTGTGAAATTTGCGACCAACATGCCTTGTTAATGGATTTTGAAAATGAATTGTCAATAGGGGTTTTTGCAACTACCACATTATTATTCGATGGAGGGTGATATGCAATAAAACCTTAAGAGAGTACTTAAAAATAAAGGACTAAGTACAAAAATGAACAAATGAAAAACAACAAAAAAAATCTGGCAAAAAGGAAGCCAACTACAAGAGTAACTACTCTTGAAATTGGTTCCATTTTCATAGACAATTTTATTTTTCACTTTTAAGTTACATATATGATATTTTGATATCATTTGTGATTGGTAACATTGAAATTCATATGAAACTATCCTGAAAATTTACTGAACCCAACACAAAAAGAATTTTCAAAATCGGCTCAGATACAAAAACTTATGACAGAATTTACACATAAAAACATTCTTTACAAATTAAGAACCTCCTTTATTAAAGTTGGTTAATGTTTAACATGTGCAGTCACATCCTTAAAATTATTGTCACATAAATCATTATTCATTTTCGTGTATGGGAAGTAGATTTTCTACCACAAATTCCAAATTCCTCCGTTCTTGACCAAAACGCTTTTGAAAAAAGTCCGTTACACCTTTGACTGGCTAAATTTTGCGATTGCAGTCTTCAAGACTTATAAATCCAAGTTCGTACACACCACAAGCAAGTACCATTAGGTACTTGCTTCATGTCGCATAAATCTTTTTCACAAACTTTTCAAGTAAGATTCAGCTAATATTACTTCCTGTTCTTGGCACTCTTGATCGGGTTTCCAAGGTTGTGGATTGTGTGGAGTTATTTTGAGGATAATAACTTGGGATCACATTTTTAACAAACTGCACTATTCTTTTATGTTCATTAAATTTTAGTTAAAAATAGGGAGTAACTCTCATGAAAAGAGTCTCGTTGCCATACTTTTTTATAAATTACGTGTTTCGAATGATTACTGTTATTGGTCGATTTAATTTTAGATCATTGTGATTATAACATTAGTTATTTTAACGGTATTTGCAACTAACATTACTTTCAGACTTATTGTAATTTGTATTTAACTTATAAAAATTAACATGTTTATTATTGCAAAGGAAATTTATAAAACTTTCTTTTGGTGCAAAAATGTCTAAAATATATTGTAGCGGTTTTCGAAATTACACCCCTTGTTCGTATATAAGTATATGATCAAAGTAAGTATCTTGCTATATTTTGTATCATACAATTTCTCTATGTACATAATTATATATTAGTCACATATCTCACAAACACTGTTAAATTTATAATAGTAAAAGACAAATATGTGTATTATATAATACATATACTACATTTATCATGTATATATTATACATGTTGTTTTGCTGAAAAAAAGTTACAAGTCAAAATAGGTGGGAAATTATTAACTTTCAAAGTAAAAAATTGTGTATGATTCAAATTTAACTTTTTAAATAATGTAATGTGTATGTATTTTATAGATTTTGTAATTTATATTGAAACAGTGTGAATCTATATGCTCTTACAAATTGCACTTTGTTGTTTGTTTCTAGAGAGAAGAGACAAATAATGCTAAATTTAACCTTATCATATCAGTAACAAATTTATTTTATTTTATTTCAGGGATTTATTAAAAGTTACAAAAGTATCACAATTAAAATTCGTAGTAACAGAGGATTTAGTACAGATTGGTCTGTCAAAACCTGAACAGAGACGGTATAAAAAGATTTACTCCAAGTATTTTCCAAATCCTTACATCACAAAAATTAAAAAACTTTTAAGTTCAAACAAAAAACATGATCCGGTTAGTATATTTGCCTGAAAATATGTAGTCATTACGAAAGTATATTACAATTATTAAGATTATGCTGGTATTGATAAACACCCAAACATACTAATATTAGACTGAATGTAAATTGCTTGCGGAGTCCCAAAATATTTATGCTATGTACATGGCTTGTCTCAACCTGGACACATACACGATGTTTATTACCTTAATATAAATATGTAGTTTGTACCTTAAAGTACGTTAAAATATTAATCCAAGACCACCTTATTCTATTAGTAAACTGCCCAGAATACTGTCAACTTAACCATTTTTGATTGTCATAAACTGATAGTTTTCAGCAGCTCAGGTATCTAGGATAGATCGTGTATTAGCAGAAGGTGATGTCAGGAGCCTTAAGAACAGACGAGCGTGCATGACAAGAGCTATGAATGTCAAAGAAGCAAGTGAAGTGTGTAAGAATAAGCCTGTATGGCGCTCTGTTGTTCGTGTCTGCCCCGCAAGGGACCTGGCGTGAAGTTATGTATGTATGTATGTATGCCAAAAATGTATGCATAAACGGTGATTATTTATTTTAACCGCCGGTTAAATGTCGATGCACACCAGCATCAGTTGATTACATATTGTGCCATAATTGTGAGGTAATCATTTGTAATTCTACATGTATGGTTGAAATTGCAGTATATACAAGGCCATAGCTCAATAGGAATTGAACTGCAACCATTCCCAGAAAACAATGTGAAAATTCCAACAAAACATATTATATCAATTGAGGATATAACAATTAACAAAGAACTTGGCATGGGCCAATTTGGTGTGGTTCAGCAAGGCACATGGTCTGCAGGCAATCAAAGGGTAAGAGATCTTTCAGATGTTAAAAAGATAAATAGATACTGTAGCATGTTTAAATATATGTACTCGTTCATCTATAAAAATTTACACAACATCAACACACATTATATATTCTAATAGAGTTTGCCTCCCGGCTGTGCCGCGTGTCAAACCCAGGTAGTAGCTTATTTTATTTACACAAAAAAACAATTCAGTCTTTTACATATAATAATAACAAAGAAACTAAGTCCATATAGTCTAGACCGGTGTTCAGAGACTTTCTAAGCAGCAGCTTTTTTGCAGAGTATAAGGCCCTAATAATGAATATGAGTAACAAAATAGAGAAATAATATAAACGTAGTCTTTTAAATTACTAACTTTTGTTTGTCTATGGCCCAAGGGGGTCGCCAAAATTTTTCAACCTGTAAAGGGGTCGCGTATTCAAGAAGATTGAAAAGCACTGGTTTAAACAACTGCTCAGCAAAACGTTGAGATGAGTCGAAACCAATCTGATTTAAAGTAATATAATGAATGACTTGTTTCCCAAGACAGCGGATTTGTTAGCGAACTGAAAAAAACTCGATTGCAACGCAATCTATTTAGCTAATATGTCTATTTTATGGGAACGACATTATTTATCGGGATTAGCTTTATTAGCTACCTAAGCTAGCTCTATGTCGAAATTCATTTAAATCGGTTCTGTAGTTTTCACGTGATGATCTACCATGCAGACAAAAAATCTAAAAATTGCAGTTTCGGAAACTTTTGGTCAGGATTATCCCTCCTACATGTTTTTCCCATTCTTACAGGCATTGTATTTACAGGTATATTATAGTGTATATAGATGATACATTAGATAAGTATGTTATATATATTACAGCATTTTTATGTATTATATTTATGTACTGAATACGAAAATTTAAGTAGTTCATTATGTATACGTATATCTCCATCGCCATTGTCATCTCAATTCATTCCTAAGTTAGTCTGGGTGAGATGACTTTTTAGCGATAATACCGCCTTTGTAAACAACTAGTTTGTAAGTCTATTTTTGTGTTGCTGCATAATAAAGAGTAGTCTATGTCTCTATAATATTTTTCACAATATTATCGCAGGAGTTCATTCTTAAATAAATTTATTTAATTTAAAAAAGCATTGTCACGAAGACAAATCAGTGAATATATACACATATCGACAACACTCGTACATGCTTATATACTTAGCGCTTATTTTCTTTATTATTTAATTAATGTACGCATCTTTCCACTTGCTCTCCTTTCAGTACATAAGTATGACATTACATTAAAGTATGTATATGTATGTTCGTAATTTGCCGTTTTCTCATAAACGATATATAAGAGAGCGCTTCTAATGTGGTCCTATAGAAGAAAACACAGTAGCTCTTCAATTTTACTTGTTCTAATTAATTATTATATAATTTCGGGCGGGGACCGAATAAAAAATAGCCGAAAAATACTCCTTACTATAAGATATATAAGAATAAAGACCAATTGTGTATGGAATTGTGGGCAAACATTCACTACATAGTTATAAACATATACGCTTAATATCTATAGCGGCTTGCTTATGGCTGAATACCTTGACCACTACTGGCAACAAGCGCGACAGTGGGGAATTACGTCATTGACGAAAATGTTGGTCGCCATATTCACAAACTGACTTACCACGCATTTAATAATTATAGATTTATTATTCTAAACAAACTGCATCAACTTTATTGTCGCTCTTAATTACTAAGAGGTGGTTGTAGTGTAGATTGTTTTTCATATATATTTAGCTGCTGCACATGCTTTTACACTTAATTTGGAGAGCTTTATTTTTTAGGTATTTAGCTCAGCAAGTCAACGTCAAAATATCTTAGCGTACAGTACGGTATTAACTTTATTCTGTTTTACGCACTTTCTTGTTGTTTATAGTCTCTAAGATATCTCCACTCCTTGTATATTCTATTCTTTGCTCGAATTGGAAAGACCAAACAAAAGTAGTATCTCCAGTTATGAGAGAGTTTAATTAAATCTTGACACAACTATGAGTCGAAGACCTCAGACCTCTTATCTGAGGTTCTGAATCCTCAAACAAGATTTCTTGAGACTAAAATGCTTCCCCGTCCATTTTTACATCCATATTTTAAAATTATATTTTAATGGGTTTTTGTATCAGCTACAAGTTGCAATAAAATGTTTGGGCCACGAGCGCATGACATCGAATTCAACAGAGTTTCTAAAGGAAGCAGCAGTTATGCACAGTATTGAACATCCAAACATTGTCCGCCTATATGGAGTTGTGTTGCATTTGGATTCTTTAATGTTGGTGAGTTTAATTGTTGTTATAATTGTTGGTCAGATACTATTTGAAATTTTAATAAATGATTTTGGGTGAATAATTGTTTTTGTCTTTCCATATATTTAAGTTAAACAAACACTGCATTAGGTTGTATTTATACCAAAATCGGGAGCGTCAGAATATTAATACAAATTTAGTTTAGAAATGTTCGTTCAAAATTTTAATATTTCATGTAACATAAAGTTATATTTTTTACGGAAGAGGCAATATCGTAAGTGCTTATGCGATTCATTTGTACTTAAAACTGCAGTACAGACTAAGCACTAGATTACCTAACCAAGTATAGCTATAGGTACGGAGATAAAAACTTGTTTAGCCGTAACCATTTGCAATTGCTCCTATGCTGTTATTTTTTGTTAATGCCACCTTGTATACACCTTTTTTATTCATTATAGAATTATCTTTTCTTGTATTTGTGATAGAAAATCACGTCATTAATGGAATTAGTCTATTGATTTTTTTGATTTCTATACATAATACAGTATCAGTAAGGCAATCAAGTAAAGAATTATCCTATTTATCCATATTATGTATTGATAAATAAGCCAATTCTATGCTATTCATAAGGGATGATTGCTTTTTATGTAAAGGCACGTGTACTTATCGTCTTGTAATTATATTTGTTGTGAAATGAATATTTCATTTAGAAATTCAAATAAATTAATCCATTTGTATTGCTCCACATCGTAAACAAAATATACATTTTGGAATTAAAGTAAAAGTATATTAAACCTTTTTTATAGGTTCGTATTGTATACTTTAAGTATAAAATAATAGTAAATGTTGCCTGCACATAAAACTATGCAAAAGTGATATTTCTTTTCCATCCTAGAAATTGTTACTTTATCCCCAAAAGAAAATAACTATGCAATTTTCTTGTTCATTAATTATTTTATATACCTAATAGATAGTAGATGGACTCGTTCCGAGTAGTAAATATAATACAAAGTAATAAGTTACAAATATTTTAGAATATATATTTAGGAATCAGAAGCGGAAAATAATAATAATAAAAAGTAGAGTCGTAAATAATATAGCGATCAGGAGTGAAAATGATAATAAAAAGTAGAAAAAGGGGGATCGTAAATAACTGTTTAAGTTTTAGAGCAAAACCGATAGTTTGGTTATGAACAAACAATGGAAAATGCGTCTCGATACAACGGGGCGCTCGGTTTTATACTCCAAGCGGATTAATAAAAAAGTCAACTACCTCCATTATCGCTTATTATATAATTACTATTTCCTATCTTTATCTCTTTCGTAGAATTAATATCATATTTCAAAAATAAGATTTATGTGAATTACCTTGTATTAAAACTATATCTTTTGCAAAACATAGCTTATTTTAAGTTTTTGTTACATTAATTTAAATAACTCATATTTGCTAACTTTTTAGGAGGAGCTTGTAGGAATTGAATAGTTAGATACTTTGAAATATAATTCGTTATGAGCTAAATAAATACAATTTTCTTGTAGGTTACGGAGCTGGCTCCACTTCGTTCGTTGCTTGAGTGTCTGCGTGAAGTTTCTCTCCGGCCAAATTTCCCTGTTCCGAATCTATGCGAGTTTGCTGAACAAATCTGTGATGGAATGACTTATTTAGAAAAAAAAAGACTGATTCATAGGTTAGTAAATAAAATATGCAACTATGATGAGTAAATCTTTTACAGGATTAAATATATTTGAAATATGCTGGGTAAACGATTTAAGTAATGTAATTTAACTTTTAAAAAGATACTTCAACTGCACATTTATTTATTATTGTGTTATGTGTGTGTAAGTTACATATTGGGAGGTTTCTCAGATTTAAAATCAATATTGGTTGAAAAGCATGTAACTAATATTATACTTAATACATTTTTTTTATTCATTATGCACTCACATTCTCAAAGGAAGCGAATAAAGGCTTTTTGATTTTATTTTTAGTTTGTACTACGAAAATTCACATGCTGTGTCCGTTCATTGAAGCTATTAATTTTTTTATCTTAGATTTCTTGTCTGTTTGTTCGGGATTCACATAATAACTACTGGGCCGATTTCGACGGGTTTTCGCTGATTGACAGCAAATGTTTATATAAATCTGCGCTACTTCATATATCGGGAATAACGCGGGAAAATTTCTAGGAAAGATTTAAAATAGCCAGATAAAAAAAACTAATTCCAATGTGTTTTTCCTCTAGAAAATGTATTGAAATGTATGATATTTTGTGTCCCGGGAGTCCCGCGGGAATCATCTCGGGTGTGGTATAAATTGATCAGATTGCATAAATATTAGCTACTTACGATACGATTTCAGTAACACCATAGCGAAGTCCTTTTTCAAGTAATACGGTGCTTTATATTCCGGGATTCCCGCGAATATGTTCGTAGGAGTATTTAAAGTGGGTTCTATAGATAAACACTAGTTGATTCGGATCCGGTTGATATTAAAACAATATAATCTGGATCTTCTTATATTCCCCAGGAATTTCTAACGTCGACACGTGTGTCTTGCTTGATATGACAGTTTCTATTATATGTTTACTAGATATCTTTAGTAAATTCAGATATGTATACTTTTGGTAATATTACCTTTCCCGGGTTTTTACAGGTATCTTCGGAATTCATGTATTTTCATACTAAAAAATTCGTTACCCTGCTTAAACCGATTTTGAATACTGGCAAAATAACTGTAATCAACGTTACCTGTTAAGCGTGGACGAAGTTGCGGGCAACTCCTCGTTGACTTATATAATTATTGCTGAGATAAGGCACCTGTTGTTTTGTTATAAACTATTCATTTTATCCGCTTACTATTTGCTGACTGTTGATTAAAGATACATATTTTATATCATATTGCAAGTTAACCAACACCTCGAAGGTAATACAAACTATACATACCAGGCCGCTCAGGAAGTATTGCAAAGAAATTTTTTTATATATGGAAGACTGGCCAGTTATGATCTATTTGGAAAATATGATTATTTATAAGTAAAAATAGGTACGTCTCAATTTTAAAACTTCCCTCTACATTGTTTGCGGGCTTATTTAAATTATTGTGTCAATGAATAATGGATCTGCGCCGGAAATATTTTCGCGCTAGGACTTTATACGATTATACAAGTGTCGCCTGAAACAAGACGAATCGTAGGATGGACTGAAAATGGCATTCATGGATGAAGGCCTTATTAGGCAATCGTGTATCGCTGGTACAATGAATTCTAGCGCGGTCGACTAACTTAAGAAGATGAAGAAAGAAGTGGTCCAAAAAATTATATATATTTTGGATGCCGACAATGGACATAGGATGCTTTTCATCCCGGAAAAGATAGATTTTGGAATAGATTTATGTAAAAGTTATCCCGGAAAGTTAGATAGGTTTTGTTTTTTTTGTTATGATGTTTTGGTCGTGTCGGTTGTATAGTCCGTTTCGGTCGTTTCCGTCATTTTTGCCATTCTTGTAGTTTACAGATGATAGACGAGATGTCTTGATGACACACTGCACGCTGCTTACTACTTATATCGCAAAAATAAAACTAGAACGCGATGAAATAGGGAATGACAGTTTGTGTGGGAGACCAATAATTTATCAATATTATAGATATACAAATTCACAATATACACAAAAAATGCGATAGCGACTCGGTCTGTTTACCTGTTAAGTTTTCACGGAAATCTACTGGAGTCCTGAATGAAAATGGACTTTTCATCCCCGGAGATGGGACAGTTTATGAAATAAAATGAAGTGAATATTCCGGGGGAAAATAGTACTAGCATAAAAATGTATTACAATGTAACCTGTATTAATGCTTGCTAAACAAGAGGCACAGAGCAGGGTTTAACTGTTTAGCTTTGAGGAAACTGGTGATATTATAAACACGGAAAGTTGATGAATGTTTTTTGCTTTACAACGCCAGAACGGCTGAACTGATCTAGATGAAATTCGGCACGAAGATAGATTATAGACTGATATAGCATACGGGCTATCTTATATCCCGGATAATGTAAGCTTTTCAATTGATAACATGTAACATAATGCAAGCGAAGCAGCGGTCTAAAGTTAGTATCTTATGATTTAGGTTGCTTGAATAATATACATAGCTTTGCGCAACAAAGTCGCCTATTGTTGGCCTAAATGGTATATTTCTTTTATTCATCCTCATTTTTTATTTCTAGAAAATACATATCATTAACCAAATTTCTTGACACCCAAATACATTTATAAAGGCAATTTAAATATTTAAACACAGCTGAATATTATTACCTCGAAAAAACTGAATTTCTATGAGTCCATGAGCTTTTGTCTAACGCAATATAGTTCGGAGCGATGACACCGTGTATCACGATGACATCAGCCCCATACCGGTTATCAGAATATCATCTGCAAAATATATGTAACACTAGCCGTTGCTCGCGGTTTTGTTATGCAAGCAAAACCGCGAGCACTAGTTGCTCGCGACTTGTTACATATAAATTAAAAATAATCCTAGTTTAAGTAGACAAAAAAAAAATTAAAGCTAGCCCCCTTTTCACCAGGACCTTACGAGTAGATCCTTAAAAACACTGAGTTTATGTACCTTCTTTAAGTAGATATAGACCAGGGTAGATCAATTTTGAAACAAAAAAAAATGTAACCAGTAGGATGATACCCATTGGAAAAGGTAGAGATTATAACAAAAATGAAAGTAAAAATAATTTACGGGCGACCTGAGGTCGGTAAGCGGAAGCGGAAGGCTGATTTTTAAGGGTGAAGAACGTTTATCTCGATTTCCAGGAAAACTACAAGTTCTATGGAAAAAGTTAAATAGCAAAGTTGTAAGTAATAAAAAAATCTACAACTTTTGTGCTAACACTTTTTACACATAACCTCAAAATTTTTGTGAAAAATTCAAATAACCAAGTTTTTGGTCTTTTATTTTTATCTTTTCCAAAAAAAAAATTGTTCAACCTTTCGTTTCGCTGTCTCGCCGTCTTCAAAGAGTAGTCGGAAGATGCGGGTAGGTACAATGGTCGCCGAGAGCCATCCCCGTCCCTTGGTCGTACTACGCTACGTCACGGGTGTGGCATTACCCGTCCGCCGATCGCAGGGGCAGGTTACTCACGGAATGGGCTATCAAGCTCGGACCTGGCTGTTTCTCAAAAATATTTGTCATATCTATTTGAACTTTGTAAGCAGTCAAATGAGTCAAATACGCCTACAGTAAAAAGATTCACATCATGACTATCGTTGCTAGGCGGCCAGAGAGTCGATTTAAAAATATATACGAAAAGCATTCTCAATTATTGGGACGAACAACGTGTCGATTGAAACTATCGAACTATAAATATACTAGTAACACTTTTAGTCTAATATACACAAAAGAGAGCCTCGAACCTCGACAAACTACTATCAATCAAATTAAAAGCGCAAATTAAATAATTATAAATCGAGATACCGTAGTACGTCTTTCATTCATATCTATAACATTATAAAATTCTAAACATGATGCAATTTTTTTTGGTTCGGGGTTCACGTAAAAACTGCTGGGCCGATTTCGATGCGATTTTCAGTGATCGAAAACAAGTTCTTATACTTAAATTCTGCACTACTTTTTATCCTGGGAATCCCGCGGGAATTATTATGGGAAGGATTTAAAATTTAAAACTAAAATTCCAACGGTAGTTTTCACTGATCGATAACAAATTGTATGTAATAGTATGTGTGATATTTTTTATTCCGGGAACTCTGCAGATATTTCCCGAGAACTTTTTGTAGTAGGTCGGGTGCCTAAAAATTGGCTTATTTTGTTTTCACTAAAACGATAGGATCGGGCTTTCCACTACAAGGAAGCGGACAGTAGGTATACCCGCCACGGTTGTCCAAGGCGGCTTGGCAAGTTTGACACGTCGGTTATCTCGATGTGCTATTTTGATCCCGAAGTTTTTCTTCATTGTTATTAGCACGTGGTAGCGCATTACTTAAAAAAACGACCCAAGTGGTGCATGCATGCATTCCAGCCAGGATTCGAACCCGGGTCCTTTGAGCTTTGGACGCGTACGCTACCACAACTTACATTTTAATGACTTTCCGATACTTGTTTCATTCTAGTCATGTAATTAAGAGATGGGCAAAACGCTAAAAAATAACACTTCATAGTATTTGTAACAGTGTATTTAAAACAATTAAACTCAATAAAGGTACAACATGGATAATTTACATTTCAGGGATTTAGCAGCAAGGAATATTTTAGTTTTTAGCAAGGACAGAGTGAAGATTTCAGACTTTGGTTTGTCAAGAGCATTGGGCGTTGGAAAAGATTATTATCAAACCAATTACAATGTGAATCTCAAGTTACCCGTTGCTTGGTAAGATCTTTTTATTATTTTTATTTATTTTATTTAGAAGCTGGCACAGAAGCAGACGCCCCGGCCCGTAGACAGTGATTATAGCCGCCTATGGATGTCTGGAGCACCGGGGGCGTTGCTTAATTTTAAGACATTGGGTCGAATGATTATTCTGTTGTGTAGATAAGGCATCTAAGCAAACAGCCCATCAGATCGAAAATGACACAAGATCCAACTGTAAATCTAAATCCTGGGTCCCGTACAACACCAAGGTGTTACAAATGCGCTGCTGCTCTCTTAAGGGAGACTGGAACCTGGTCACCAATGCCGGAACACAACTCAAGGTTGTTTTGGCGACATACTAAAGACCAGGGGTGGTAGCCATCCAGTCGGGCAAATGCCCTACCACCTGGCTGTGGGTTGTTTTGTCGCCTCTTACGACAGGCCGCCCGGCCGCAGGAAATTGTATTCTTTCTCCGTTCCTGCACAGATAAAACTTGAAGGCCAAATCGAAATTTGCTTTATGCAAAATCGCGAAAATTTTTCGAAAGGAGTTTTGAGAACGTTTTTGATGAAAATGAAGCGAATAAATGAACTAAGTGAACATTAGAATTTTGAAGAATCAATAATTACCTTAGACAGGAATGGAATCAACTGATTTTGAAACAAACATCACAACCTTGAATTAATAAAGACTACTATATTATATTACAGGTGTGCGCCAGAATGTATTTTGTACTTGCGATTTACGTCGTCAAGTGACGTTTGGGCATTCGGTGTATGTCTGTGGGAGATGTTCACTTATGGCTTTCAACCTTGGGCTGCTTTTTCCGGACAACAGATATTGGAAGCTATTGATGCACCTAACTTTCAGGTATCAACATACATTTTCTAAGAAAAACAAATATAGAGTCCTTGCACTCTGCAGTCATGGAATTTTCATATCTCTCGCTTAATAAAACAATGAAATATCTCTAAAATTGAGTTTAATTTGGGTTTAAAGTTTTGGCTTGTTAATTTATAAATGGATACAAATAGGCGTTTTGGTTGCTAGTTAATTTACAGAGACATTTTTTTTTTTTTTTTATAGCAGGAGATCAGCAAACAGGCAGACGGCCCACTTGATGGACAGCGGTTACCATCGCCTATGGACATTTGCAACACCAAAGGTGCTACGAATGCGCTGTTGCTCTCTTTAGGGAGCCTGGAACCTGGTCACTAATGCCGGAACACAACACAAGGTTGTTATGGCGACATACTCTAGACCAGGGGTGGTAGCCATCCAGTCGGGCAAATGCCCTACCACCTGGTTGTGGGTTGTTTTGTCGCCTCTTACGACAGGCCGCCGGGCCGTAGGAAAATGTATTCTTTCTCCGTTCCTGCACGGATAGACATTAGTAATAGCACTTGATAGACAACCAAATCCTCCTTTAAATAAAAATCCGATATATATATATATATATATATATATATATGTAGCTATATTTATAATTTCACATGTGAAGTTTAGATCTGTTTTAGTGTCTAACAAGATTTTTTTTTAATTTTTACTCCTGATGCAAAATTTTGTGCAATGCTTTTTTCTTCTTATCGAGCTCCAAGATACCAACATGTCAGTAAATTTTCCCGGGGGTTGCAGACGCGAAAACTTTTACACATTTTAATAATTTGACATAAAGTTTGTGTCAAATTATTGATAAAGTCTTACTATTTAAGACATAAAAGTATAAAAAACCTTTTGTAAATGATTTAGAAAAACCATAAGCATAACTTTATAACCATGTTTTGAACCAATCAGTTTGATAGCGAATAAAAGAAATAAAATCATGGAATGCTATTAATTTTGTCATATTTACAGCGGCTTGAGCGTCCGGATTGTTGTTCAGATGCATATTACACTACGATGTTGGAATGCTGGGCGCATGAACCAAACAACAGGCCGAAATTTAAAGAATTGATACTAAAATTAAGAGATATACGGCCTGATCAGGTATTAAATTCTACTTCTTTTTATTATGCATGGTAGGGGCCAGGAGTACCATCTTATATGGAGGAAAAAAAGTGTTTAAAAAGTGTCCAGCAGTATGCTTAAAATAAAGGTTCGAATACCTTGTTATGAATTAAAAATTGTTGCCATAAATCGAATAAAATTTCAGTATGGAAAAAGATAATAGGCCATAAAAATGTGTTCGGAATTTCGGAGGGCTTGCGTGGGCCTTGGAAAGGCCAACACATAGAGCTCCCTTGACAGATTTAATGTAAATATAGTATGATACTGACAGACGATTATCCCTGTCAACATTATATGAAAATTTTAGCATCATTATTAGCATTTTTTTGCAACGAAAGTGTTCACTATCCCCCATATATTTTCAATTGGATTGAAGATCATATGAGCGTGCTGTCGTAAAATCTCGTCTATCTTACAGTCTATAAATCTGGTCTTATTTTTAAGAATCAGTTAATCAACTGATTAATTATTTATCAAACTGAAACCCTTTCGAACCGAAAATTAGCAATGCAAATAATAATAATTTATTTGAATTTAACCATTGACTTTAGATTGTAAATATATTTTCTTTTTCAAAATATTACGAACATTTTTTTGCTGATTGTACAAAGAAAAATAAATGCAAGTTTAGGATTCCTTTGAATATATGAATACTACTACAAATGCAAAACTTCTCGAAGCTAATTTATTAATACTATAGTTCTTAATGTAAATAAAGGGGTCAAAGATTGTCGCGGAGCTTTCGAATGAATTCTTATTCGCAATTGGCTTTACAATAAACAAAACACATGTAGTAAATTTACATATAATATTTTCTGTTATTATAAGATCTATTCGTGTACCTATAATATATTTTTTTTAAATGGATTCTTTGTATTTTCATGTTTCAGGTTCAAGCAGTAGTGAATAGTCAAAAATTCGAAGATGGGCGACGGTCAAATTTCTTAAAATTCAAATCTGGCCAAATCATCACTGTACTTGGAAAACAGTAAGAACACACACGCGCACATATGCGCGTTAAAAAAAACAAAAACTAAACATTAAAGCTATTTAAAAAAACTGACTGTATAAACAATATAGAACATGACGCAATTTTTTGTATATCTTTTGTCTGTTTGTTTGGAATTCACATAAAAACTGTTATAACATTTTCTCTTGTAGGAGTATGACCAACACGTCATTGTGGTATGGCGTAATACCCGGAGGCTCTTGCGGTATGTTCGATCCGAATCAAACGAAGCCTTATGTAAAACCTGAGGTAAGTCTTAGGTTTTTATATTATTACTAGTGTTTGTGAACGTTTAATAATGTGGTATCCATATTGTCATTGCTTTTGTCTGTCGCAATGATTGTTACTCAAAACTTTAATGTTTCATATTTACAGTCTATTTCAAATAGGACAGTACGGGAGAAACGTAAAGAGAAAAATTAACATCGTGACTGCACAATTAAAATAAAGTTTTAGTCTGTAATTTTGTTTTTGTATTATTATTGGTGTGCAATAAAGAGTTATCCATCTATTTTTTCATAATTAAAATAAATATTTATTTCGTAGGAAACTTTTACGATAACGCTACAAGTTACGTTTTATGGTTGTGTCAGCCATACTGTCCTATCTGAAGTACATTTTATCGTATACTGATTGAGCGTTATTTGTAGAAAAACTATTTGTTTGCTTTGTGTATTTTTAGTTAAGCAATCCCAAAAACTTTAATGTATATTTCTTCGAATTTTGTTCATTCAGTAATTATATTTTTTCAGTCATCTTTAATTTTATAAAATGCATGTCTGTATAATACAAAAATCAACGCTTATGAATGTGATATTTCAATGTGGGTTTTACAGTTATTCATTCATCAAACCGTAACAGTCATATAAATCCGCTTTATAATAAGCTGAATGTTGTTTTTTAATTTACTGCAAAGGCTGATCGTGAAGGTAAAGATAAAAATCATTTGAATTGACTCAATGGATTCATTTTATGAAATCAGTACTTTCACTATAGAAATTGTTGTGTGTATAAATTGTCGCACTTCTATTTACATTGTAAATTATAATATTGATACTTAATTAAAACTACGTTTCAACGTCTTTCAAGTTTCGGCTTCTTTTCAGTAGCCGTGATCACGGAAGACAAAGATGCCGAATGTCATTAGTCATTAGAGTAGTTATTATGCAGACTACCTCCAACTCTTTCATTTAAATTATTTAATTTTAGCATATGATTATTATTTACTCTATTTGAGCCTAATCTAATTTAAATTAAATACTATAAAAGATATTGATATTGTTTATAATGTACCTTATATTAAGTTTCATCAAAGTCTGTTTAGTACTATAATATTGTCGATGAACAAACAGATTGGCAATAAATCCAAACAGTTTATTGCTTATTATTATTTTAATCCGTGTATAAACGGCTTTAACAATCTGGATCAATTTTGGTATTTAGGTTTTGTGTTGCTTTTCACGTTTATTTATATAGGTATATTCCCTAAAAAAGCGATGTTTCGTAACATTTTTTATTATAGCCTTCGACTATCTGATAGGGCCATAGAATATGGTTGACCGTGAGTCTTTGCTAATGAACGGACAAAGTACGGTAACCTATTGGTATCTCAAAGTTTTATAGTGCTCACTGTAAAGAAATTGAGGCAACATAAAGCTTGGAGCACGCCTGTATTCCATAGAAGCCTATAGTGGCTGGTTCGTTGTCACCGCATCCGGCACGCTCGATCCGCTCCTCACTTCTGCGGTCGGACCTAAAGCGTCACACATACACCGGTAAACGGACGATACAGAGGAGCATGATATCAAGCCCCCAAGGCGACATGAAACACACGGGCCATGTCGGCCTCGACGGGGCCCACTTCGGCGACATTTCCTTCCTGGACCCGGCCGGTTGTGTGAGTAACCCTTTCCTTAGAACGCGACTTAGGATTCTTTTCAAGTGAAATATTGTCAATTGAGTGATGCAATTACTCCGGCCTTTTCGGCTGCTTTTCAATTAGCTAAGTGTAAATGTAAAGATTAAATTTAAAAACGCCATAGAAAATGGCAATGTTAAATGCAAGATATTTTTAGAATATCATCATGATATTAATTTCTGTCCGATCAATAATTTATATGTTATTTTACTTGTTAGAATCGTGTAATCGTGAATTTTAGGTACTTATACAAAAGCAAGAAGACTGTTTGTTTGTTTCCAAGTTTAAAAAAAAACTAAACCATTGAGTAATTTTATGTCATATGGGATTTTTTTAAATTACTATATCTGACGTTCCATAGCCAGATGACAAAAACAGTGGACCTTCGTTACTTCTGTGGAACTCTTCATTATACGTGGATTGGTACACATAGAGATTCATCGGTGT
This sequence comes from Dendrolimus punctatus, assembly GCA_012273795.1. Taxonomy (NCBI): domain Eukaryota; kingdom Metazoa; phylum Arthropoda; class Insecta; order Lepidoptera; family Lasiocampidae; genus Dendrolimus; species Dendrolimus punctatus. The sequence goes on along the minus strand of CM022533.1, from coordinate 6,756,693 downwards.
TTATATATTCAAAGTCTTTTTAAATTTTACCTTAATTCGATTTCTATTTGTATTTTTATTTCCTTTCCACGTTAATCGTGAATTCAAGAGACTTTGTCAGTAGTAATTTATAATAATCAAGAGAAAGAAATTAATGTTTATCAATGCAATTAAAATAATGTTAAGTTGTAATGTTAAAAAGATACTAATATACAGGATGGCCAGAACAGCGAAGTTCAAAAGAAGAGTTTAGTTTATATGAATTACCCCTATGTATGTTTTACCCAAATTCTTAGTTTTCAAGTTATTTTTTTTTAACGTAGCTTTGAAAAACAGTTCCAAAATAATTTATTAGTTTCACAATCAACTGTGTTTTATTTATTTAAAAAATAGTGTACTTCTATTTTTTAAATGCAACATAAAAATAAAGTCACAGTCTCTATTTTAGGGTCCAAAAACCGTGCGCGAGTGAGAGAGTCTACATTATTATTTATTTATGTAATCTTAGTATTCATGGAAAAAAGTTTAATACGTAGAAATCAGTAAACTGTTATAAATTTCACGAAGTCTGCTCAGGACAATTATTCTAAAAATATGAAAAAGTCTAGTTTAACTGCAAGATTATAACAGTAACAGTTTTATTGAATATCGTCATTCTCTAATTTTAAACAACTTAAAGAAAGACGAAATAACCAAAATTATATTTCTGAACAAAATTTTTAACTCGATAAATTTTCACCTCAGTATGTTTGAAAGTCAGTGAAAGGAAAAATGGCCTATTAAAGGTATATTTTTTTAATTATTATGAAAGCTTAGGTTCTTGCTCAATTTTTAATAACAAATCTAAACTATAAAGTTTCCTTTTTAAAGTATTAATTTAAAATTGTGAATTGTAGTCTGATGCGCTCAAAATATTTTTTCACTTTCAAGTACAATTTTTGTAAATTGTGTTACTGTTAGGGTGCTGATTATTTTACGTGTAAGGGCTTGAGTTATTGAAAAACATTTAAATTAAAGGCTTTGCGGTCAAGATTTCCCAAAAATCACAAAAAATAAATGAATCAATCAAAAACTATTTTTTTAAATATAATTAAACATATATGGAGGTAATTCTGGTACTCCTATAATCCCTACATGTAAGCTAACTTAAGTCTTTTTTAAAAGGCACAGTTCTGGCGAGCCTGTATAACCTAACAACCTCATAAAATCCCATATCGTGTTCTTGACGACAACATCATGCTTTTATCATTCGGTTAAATATAACCAGCATTTGATTCATACTAATGCCTGATTGAATTAAAGAGAACTAACCTGGATTTCTTGCTTCGAGTTCTGTAACTAAAATTTTGAGAGATGGAGATATACAATTCTTTAAGGCGCTACCTAGACGGATCTCGCTATCTCGCTCGCACATTGCCACATTTTGAAGATATAAATGGACAGAATTTAACCCAACCTTAACAATTAAAAATTAGAAATGTTTTGTTGAGTTTTAGTTTTGATTTCATATAGACTTCTATATGTAAAACTAAATTCTTGTGAGTTTTTTTAATTACACGAGACCTTATCCGTATCATTTTTTTTGTGAAACACGTAAGATTGTTAAGCTTTTTGTAATTCTCTATTTGTCGTACGTAAATTATCTTAATTAAATCTTGAATTATCATGAAAAACATGGTAATGCGTGAGCGAGATAGCGAACGAACCGGCGTAACTTGGCAAATGTGAACATAGGCTCTGCGAACTTTAGAGCATGTACACTCGTGTGATGAATGGGCATACGACTCGTCAGTGAATACAATTGGTCGCCCTTCATCCCTGTATTTTTTCATTGCTATTTACTAATTGGTCAGTGTATTTTCTTCACGAGTTTACATGCGCTAAAGTTCGCAGAGCCTATGTTCACATTCGCCAAGTTACGCCGGCCGTATTATAAGTAAGGTTAAGATAAGAAGAATCTAGAGTTGAGAAACCTTTATTATTATTCTTTTGTCTACCCGCAAGCGCGGGTATTATTATTAACATTTGATGGAGATTGCTCTGAAGAAATGTGTAGGCTGATGCCTACGTCACTATTTTACCTCATCGCATCACTCACTAGTGATTAAAAGTTCATACACACTTCCTTGACACTTGACTTATACAATGTACGTAGTTCTTGCTCCGTAATGCATATGTACAAGTTGTAGATTTTCCTCTCGCAGTTGATCTAATGCATTACAAATTGTTATATATCGCATTGTATGTTGGCCTAATGCACTATATATTGTTAATATAATTAGTTTAATGAGAAAAATAGCAAATAACATAACCCTGTCGTATCGTATCGCTTGACACCGCATTTGTCAAATTTAGATGAATAGTTTAAATGTTATGGCTAAAAATATATAAACACAAAGTGCTGATACTATTACAGCCTTAACTTTATGACTTATCAATACTATTAAGTACCTACTCGTTATAGAATTAAATGTCATGGTAATTTACAAAAAGTTACCACTCGCAATCATAGAGTCCTAGATATAGTCCACATCACACTACGGCCTCCCCAATATACCCGTCGAAGTCGCACAATACTTGATCTGTATGAAAACCGCCTAATATACGCGTATTGATAACTGTAAAGTTAGGCGCAGACCATATATATCTTGGGTAGATATCTCAGTTGTTAGCGAATATCTAGACAACCAATATGTTAAATCTGATTCGAAAATGCGTGCTGGCCAAAGTCTTATCGTCTATTCTCTGAAATCCCAGCACTGAAACGTTTATAGATTTAATAGCTTCGCTTGCGTTTAAAAAGGATATGTGTGTCAGGAAGTGGGCATGCTATAACTCTTAGAAATGTTGAATTTAAATTTTATTTCCAAGTATCTAGTACATACCATACCTACACATACATACATATATAATCAATACCCGTAACGCCATCGAGTGTAATTAAGGTGGAACTGATCAGTTGAGAGCAATTCCGAAAATTATTATTGTCGTTGTCATATTACTGCCGTTGCTATGGCGATGTATTTGTTTATGAATTACAAATATGACGGTATAAAAGGCGGTAGGGGCGCCATCGTTTCAGCTATATTCGTCAGTCCTTCGGGAACAAAGTGATATCTAATTTCGTGAAGATCTGTTCCGCAGTTTAAGCGTGAAAACGTCAGAATCAAACTCGTATTTGCAGTTCTAATGTTAGTTAGGATAGTACAGACAAGAAAATTAATGGAAATTTTGCATTATATTTACCTGTTCCTGTTACCAGTAAGAGTTTTGTTTAAAACAGTTTAAATAAGACTTTAAGCGATATTTAATATTGCATATAGCTCCCGCGTCAAGTAGTGACGCCTTACAAACCGTCCGAAGATTTGGAGCAAGTGCCACTGATCAATCCAAACTCACCGTCCCACCTGTCAGGCGCGTGTTGCACACCGTACTCATTGCTCAATTCAAGAAGTAACATCGAACCGGACAGCGCCGAAACTAGATTGCCATGTGAGTTTTACTATTTTTTTTAAGTTTTACGATTGCAGAATTATATGTAAGAATAACATTCGCTGAATAAAAAAGCCGCTGGCCGCTGAGGGCTGGATGATTAAAGCGAATTAGTATATGGCGTAAGCTTGGATAGATCCACTGATGGAAATGACAAGCGTACATACCTAAACTACTAATAAAAAAATCGACCTAAAATATCGTTTATTTACAAGATTATTATCAAGGTTCAACGTTCTTACATAATGCATTAAAAAACTTCGAAACCTTCGAATTAGCGGTGTCAGTAATTTGCGATTTTGTAATAGTACGAAATAAAATATGCAGTCAGCAATGTTTAATTTTATAAAGTTATGAAATACACTTTGAATAGCGCTTGTTTTCCACTGCAAAATATATTCAAGCTAATAAAGTATGCATCGCTTGATAAATAGCAATACATAATTAAATATAGTTATGAAATACACACATTTGAAATAACTAGTTGTCGCTCTTGCTCGAAATTCGAAATTTTTTTGTCAAAGACTATATACTTCTGTAATCACAGATTTCGTCGGGGCAACTATAGTTATATATGCAAGTGTGTTAAAAACATTACACACAACACACGGTAGTGTGTGTAATGTTTTTTTTATTGATTTAATATATATTTTATGCATAATTAAAAAAAAAATACCACTCGTCGCTTCTTCTCTGTATAAACTATAAGTGTGCGACATTTCATACTTCCCCGCCCCGCAAATTTCGTAAAAATAGTTAGAAAGTTTTTTCTTCACGTATAATATATAGGTGTTCATAATAATATCATATATATAAAAAAATTGCCTCACAAGCACTGACATGCCGCCTCCGTCAAGTCCCGGTCGAAGGGGTAAGCTCAACAAATGCTAGTTGTTAGGGTTGTCTTTAATTTAATTAAAGGATGACGAAGACCGCGATAAGTGGAAAATAAAAAGTAGGAACGCGGATTCCGGTCTTTGTAGCAGACGCTCCGAATACAATCGGGATTCTATGCTAAGATTACTACAAACTAATTGATACGAAAACATAGATCAATGTCATTACGGTATTACTGGCTTTTGTGAAATAGCTTCTTTTTAATCTTATCATAAATTGCAACTATTTGGGTGGGTATTTTTCCTGTTCGATGTGTGATCACAGAGTCCTGGATAAAATAGGGTTATATGTGATAAATAACCTATATAAAAACACTAAACTAGTTCAAGAACAGTGTTCTAATGTACACGGTGTATATCGGTTGATGTAACCGAAATTGGTTTATACGTTATTATAATGATTATATAATGTTTAAATAAAGCCAGAAATCTGCAGTCAACATAACATAACAACAGTTGTAACCGTATTATAAAAGAAACTGTGCCTGTTTATATGTGAGCGGGCTTGCGAAACGAGCATTTAATAATCGACATACAATACACGCATTGTACATATATGTTCCCCATCTAAGCTATACAATTGATCACTTCACGCGCCGATCACAAAAACCCACAAATAACAGAAAGTTTGTTTACGAAATTTACTATGCCAGGAGTCGTACCTGGAACATCTGCGTTTCAGTGTGTTCGGCCCATAAAGGCATAGCCCGCTCAACCGCAGGGCTGTCAGCTAAAATTGTTACTATAAAAATTGTAATGACATTTTAGTGGACTATTGTCTTGACTCACACACGTGTCGTAATTGCATTCGTTTCAGACGCAGAACCAAAAACTAGGTGTTTGAAAAAACAAGCTCACAAGACAACATTAGAACCCACAACAAGCAAAAGTATACTTAATAAGGTCGGTATTATATTTCTGTCAATTAAGGCATCTTTGTGTATGACTAAACACAGCGCAACCGTCATTTCTGACGAAACAGTTAGTTGGTACAGTAAACTTGAATTTACTGTCTACTTATACTATGAAGTTTTTTTCTGGTTTAATTGTAATTTACAATAGGGTAAGATATTACACGTGTATTACATAACCGTTTATACATTTTATTATCATTCACTATTACTTGTCTATATATATCGAGGGCTTCATAACATATACGCAAAGATGCCATTTTTTTGTTTTGTTACAATTTAGAAAGTCTTACCAGTATTCAAGTTTACTTAAAAGAAGGGTATTCCAAATTTCAGCCTTACACAATCAACTGTTTATATTTTTTTATTAACAAAGTCCCTTGTGTAAAACTGCACTTTTGTTTGTACGCCTATATGTTATGAAGCCCTCGATATGTAAATATATATTTTGTTTCAGCTAAATCTATCTGCTTATCTGTTGGTGTGTGAGGTTATTAATTAAAATACCTTAATAATAAATAAAACTTTTTCCTTAAACATATTTCCAATCTTTATATTCAGGCGTTCGTCCTCTGTGACACTAAATCGTTACCTACAATTTTTTTAGGCTACTTTTATTTAAATGATACGATATAATAAAAGTATTTATGTATGTTATTAATTCATTAGTTGAATTTGTAATTTGGTTTATTTTAGTACATTTTATACATTTATTATTGTAGTTATGCAATTGGTAAGTCGTTGTAGCATAGCGGCCGAGGCCCTAGCATCTTATTATGGCTCGAATGATGCTCAGGAGCATGCGTGATTCATGTGCGGTTGTTATATCTTAATGACCATTTCTTTGCCTAACTATCGGTTGAAATTTCACATAATTTCCATTCAAGTAATGTCAAAACTCAACCGATGGTAAGGCAAATGAATGAATTATGAGATATAGAAACCGGCCATCAACGGCGAAGAAAACAAATTGGGGAGTGTTGCGTAATGGGGAAGGCAAAGTCTACCAGTGAGTGGTACATTTACGGGCTGCTATTTTATCTAGTTGAGTTTATTTCATGAAATAAAATATAATTTTACCTTTTTTTCAATATAATACACATCAAAGAGAAGATCTCTCTGGACTTATGTTTTTACGGTAATACTAGGTATTTTCTGTTGTATTTACATGCCCGTTATTTTTTAAAGGTGAAAAGTGCCACATTGGGCCGTTCACATAAAAATGAAGAGAGCCGCTTCCCCAAGTTGGATGAAGTACATGAGTATCATGAAATATCCGATACTGATACGGTGAGTATTTCATCTATAATGTTATAAAATTGTAAACATGCCTTCTAAACATGTGTCTGTATATTGAAGCTACATTTAAAAAACAACTGGATTAGACGACAGAAACGATGGAGAACCTGACGCAATAATTTCTTAGATTTCTTGTTTGTTTCTTCTGATTCACATAAATTGATCGATAGCAAATTTTCCGGGAATGATTTAAAAAAGCCAGATTAAAAAAATATTCGTAATCCAATGTGATTTTTTCACTGATCGATAAAAAAAATTATGTGATAACATATTTTATTCGCGAATCCCGGAAGCGGTTTAGAGTTTTTCGGGTGCATAAGAATTAGCTTATTCCGACACAGTTTTCACAAAAACTTACTTTGACTTGTGAATATATATATATATATATATATATATATATATATATATATATATATATATATACACGTATCTCTTTCTCTCTCTATTTTACCTGTATATGCCTTATTGTTATGACGTGATTATCGTAAATGTATTTTTTTCTAGGAAAGTCCTGCTGCGGACAACCTTAGAACGGAACACTTCATGCTGCCCGACAGCTCAGGTGTACCTGTAAGTTTTTAGACATTGCCTTCTTTTAATTCTTTATTTACATAATTTTACCAAAACATACATTTAAACTATTACATGAATATAAAGCACCGAGTTTACCCCGCAGCTGCGCCGCTGGTTAAACTCTAGTTTAAACAGCAGGCCTTAATACAGGTTACATTATTATTATATTATGTTTTTATGTTAGTACTATTCGCCCCCGGAAGATTAACTTTATTTTATATCGCAAACTATCCTTAATATAATCACATTTAAACAAAATTACAGCAAACCCAATCCAATAGTCCTAGTAACTTTTCCATTGTACTACCTTTTAGTAAGTAAGTTTTTTTGTGTATTTGTATTTTTTCCATGTAATTTTGGTGTACAATAAAGAGTATTGTATTGTATTGTATATATATAAACTTGAGAAATGATTGATCACCCATAAAAACTCATCCTCTATTTCAACCCTTTCTAGTTTTATTTATCTATTCCTCGTCTATCTATCTGTAAACTACATTAATGACAAAAACGACAGCAATGACAACACTGACATAACCGAAATCACCGAAATGACCAAAACGACGAAAAGGGCAAATCACACAAAAATAACCTATCCTATTTTCTGGGATAACCTTTACATAAACCTATCTCATTATTCGGAATGAAAAGTAGCTATTGTCCACCTCGGTATTAAAATTACGTACATACCCATTTCAGCCAAATCGGTCAAATAGTTTTTGCATAATAACATAACAAACAGAGAGATAAATATATTTTTATCCCGGAAACGATTCCATTTTTTGCGGATAAAAAGTATCCTATGTTCATCCTCGACATCTAATATATATAAAATGAATTTCAACCAAAACGGTAATCCAGCTTAGAATAGGTACAAGTGGCGATGATGTCGCTGGTCCCGAAGCCATCTCTTTCAGACAACCTTGGTATGGGAGAGAAAAGTATCACAAAAGCTAGGGCAGTGTTTTTGTTGCACAATATTCTAAGAACATTTAAATGTAGTTATTTATGTTAGTGCTATTATTGTATACATATAGTATTATTCATATATATTACATACAAACATAATTAAATGCGTGGTTCATACTAATTTCATAATTCATTTTATTATTTTATTATTTTAAAATTCTGTTTTTGAATTTCAGAAAGGCCATACTGACTTTAGCCAGAGTCTGATTGATGAAATGGAGTCGATGTTCCGTAGTCTAGACGGTCGACTTCGAGGCGAATCGGTTAGTTTGAACTTTGAATTGTTTTCTTAATTTTACCTAACATGATAATATATATTCACTTATAAAAGATTTTTTACATGACTGACTTGAAATTAAAAGATTTATTGTCCACAGTTCATAATTGTAAATCATTGTTCATAAATTTAAATAATTTATAAACTACGAGTAGGACTATGAAGAAAACTGATCCTAGGTCATACCTAGCATATTTAGCATGATGTTTTGGTCTACATTATAAACAAATGGCAAACAGAGCAGGTAACCCTGTTGCTGATTCCTCGCTACTTTAGACCTCCTTTCATTTAAAAGTATTCCTAACAATCCTATCCTATACATTGTAGCAATCTTCGAGGGTCAAACATCGATAGTTCTGTTTTTGCAACGTTTGAAACTCAAAAATTAAATTTCACTTCGTATTCCACTCCTTAACCTAATGATTCTACAATTTTCCTTTGCAGAAAACAGCTATTTTCTTTGACCTCGAATAACTTTTCACCTAGTTGACTTATCAAAAAATGACTTCATACCTTTTTTGTAGAGCTTTCAATTCTCTACAAAAAAAAACAAAACCTGTACAGTATAACGCATTGTTTGTTGGATAGAAAAATCACAAGAAAATCCACGATTTCTGTGTTACTCTTATGGGAAATCGAAAAGTGTGACACTATTAGTATTTAGGGGCTCATATTTTACAAGGCCAATTTTGGCACATAACAGAAACTGTTGAGCATGGTGCCGAAGATATATTTATTCTTTTTTCTGAATCACCCCAATAATATATAATTTTGACCAAAAAATCCAAATTGAGGAAAATCATCAATATTAACAAAATAACATAAACGATGAAAAAAACAAAACCTATTCTACTTTCTGCGATAAACTTTACATAAATCTATCCCATTGTCCAAACTCAAAAATATCCCTGTCCACTATTGGTATTAAAATCACAAATACACCGAAATTCAATCGGTCCAACAGTTATTCCAGAAAAGCACACAAAACAGAGAGACAAATATATTTTTATCCTGGAAGCTATCCTATTTTTTGGAATAAAAGTATCCTATGTTTAAGGCTTCAAATATATATATATATATATATATATATATATATATATATATATATACTGACAGACAGACAGAAAGAGACAGATAGACAGCTACTTTCGCATCGATGATTTTAATAGGGATATGCGCGCGTGCGTGCACTCGCGTGCGTGCGTGCGTGTGGGTGTGTGTTTTTGTTATGTTAGTTTCAGTTTCCTTTGTTATTACTATTATATTGACTTACAGAATACTTATGAAGATGAAATACAAAATCGTCTAACTGAGATGTGTCGCAACGCCTACATATAATTAATTATATTCAAAGTTAAATTACTAAAAAAGGTCAATGATAATTTATTATATTTCATTTATAGGGGCTTTACTTGGATAAACGGTAAGATTAGTCCAGGTATTAGATCTCGTAGAATGGTTTGCTTCACCTGATTTATATAAAAAAAACACATTTTTATCATCAAGTTAGCGATAATCTGTTTTGATTTTAATACTGATATTTACTTAGTAACATTGTAGATAATATAGATTTAGTTTAGATTGCACGTAATTTTGCGATAATTATTTAAGATATATATAGTTACTAGAGTTTACCCCGCGGCTGCGCCGCGGGTTAACCTCTAGTGCGTGTCTCTTGTTTAAAGAGCAAGTGCTACAGGTTATATTATATTACATTTTTATGTATTTGCCCACGGAAGATTCACTTCATTTTATATCGCTAATTATATATACTATCCCCCGTCTATCTGTCAACAAAATAAATTACAAAACTTGACCAAAAAGGCCAAAATGGTCTAAATGACCAAAAGACCACAGTGACCGACATGGCCAAAATGACGGAATAGGCAAAAACGACCAAAAAGGCCAAAATAATCAAAATGGTCAAAATGACCAAAGAGGCCAAAATGACCAAAAAGGCCAAAATGACCAAATAGGCCAAAATGACCAAAAAGGCCAAAATGACCCAATAGGCCAAAATGACCAAATAGGCCCAAATGACCAACTAGGCCAAAATGACCAAAAAGGTCAAAATGATCAATAAGGCCAAAATGACCAAATAGGCCAAAATGATCAAATAGGCCAAAATTACCAAATAGGCCAAAATGACCAAATAGGCCAAAATGACCAAAAAGGTCAAAATGATCAAAAAGGCCAAAATGACCAAAAAGGCCAAAATGACCAAATAGGCCAAAATGACCAAAAAGGAAAAATTACCAAATAGGCCAAAATGACCAAAAAGGCCAAAATGAAAATTATCCCTTGTCCATCCTCAGTATTTAATTTGCATACGTGCCGAATTTCAGCCAAATCGGTCCAGTAGTTTTTCCGTAAAAGCATAACAAACAAACAGACAAATATCATTTTATCCTATGTTCAACCTCGGTATCGAAAATATATACATACTGAGTTTCAGCCAAATCGGTCCAGTAGTTTTTACGTGAAAACGGAACAGACAGACAGACAGACAGATAGACAGACAGACAGACAGACAGACAGAGTTACTTTCGCATTTATAATATTAATCAATAGGGATTATAATATTAATAGGGATAAAGTCTTGTTACTGATTATGAGATCGTCTGCAGGGCTATGAAGTTTAAAGTTCGCATCGTTTTCGATGTTTCTAGTAAAAGTGTCGCTCTTTTTTATAGAAAAATTATATCTTTGAAATAATTATTAATGCTTATTTTAAAATCTCTAGATAGCTGTTAATAAGATAAATGCAATATTTAGAAAAATACAGCTACATTGCTAAAATTATTTCACTTTTTTGTTCACGCAGCAATAATTCCGGTAAATTTATATTTTATTATAGCAGAGGCAGCTGATTATTAATTACATTTGTTTTATCTGTCTTTAAACCTTACGAAACGTTTTTAAAGAAATTTGGGCTTGATATGGATTGGTGTTATAATAAATAATATTTTACATTTCAGAATTCTGCAAACAAAACTTCTAACCCCGATAACTCTTTGAAGTAAGTAAATGAAATATATTTAGCATTATAAAATTCCAAACGTGCCGTGTCTGTACATTGACTTATGACCGTAATAAAACCTACATACAGGTTTATAAATCTGATATAAAGTTTTGATTGTTAACCATTAGCCTGATTAAGAGACTCAAAAAAGTCTTAGGTATGGAGCCTGAAGGCCCCACTCTTATTAATGAAAGAAAACTAAGATTAAGAAACTTACGTTAAGACCGTCCCTCAAACACCGGAGTACGACCACTTTCGTAATGACTTTTATGTAAGAGAGAACCTTAAAAATTTCAATTTTTCAGAACTCGCACAATTAACAAAACGGATAAGAAGAAAAACTTCAACACAGGCACAATGAAGCCCATGTCTGCCCACGACGAGAAAACTTTGGACACGGCGGTCGCTTTAGCCAACGAAATAACCGCCAAGTATGTTTACATTCTGTATTTAATTTTTTTTTTAATTTAGGTTTATGGCTTGGCAGCTAGGCCTTTAAGCCAGATATTAGTTTAAGATATAGTTTCATTTTCTTAAATGTGTAGCACAGCTGAACTGTAGGTAATCAGCAAGTGCCATTCAACGGAGTTCTTGTGAAAACTCAAAAGGCCATATTTGACTATACAGTTCACATTTCTCACAAAACACATAATCACTACTCAAAAACTATCAATATCCAACAACTATTGTTCATTTTAGAGTTATTCTAGATATTTTTAAAAAATAAAACTGCACAGCACATCTCCTTTCAGTTCCCGCCAACTCTTACATTCTGTAATTATTGACCAACTATTAGAGGTGGGTAGCTATATAACAAGTCAGCTAATAGCGGTTGTTCATAAAATAGCCATGGCTAAGTTATCAGCTACTACAAAAAAAAATTAGAAATAGTATTCTTCTTGTGTTTGAAGGATGCTGATTATTCGATTTATTTTTCAAGGTCAATGAACGATCTGGGTATAGTGAAACCACAGAAGTCCCCAAGTGAACGCCACAAATTCCACTTCAAGTTTCCACATCTCACGCTCCACAATAAAGAGGCGTCGAGTAAGTATTCATTTTTTTCAGTGTCTAAAGTTGGCAAATAAGCAACTACGTACTATAGCTAACTGTAACCAAAAACATAGTATGTAACTATATAGTTCCCGGCACGAACCTTGAGCGGTCGGCGGAGTAGTAGGGATCGCTTTGCATATTTACTCGAATTGCAAGGACTTACAACACTAAATTTAGTGATATTGACTTGTTTCGTTACTCTAAGCCTGTATTCAAGAGTTTAATCTTCAAAATAATTGTTGGAACAGATACCACTACATCATATGAAAAATAATATATCTAAGTAATATGTTTAGTTAATATCAATATGTTTTTTATATTTAAATGTTATTGTATAATATATGTATTTTTACATATTGTATCTATCAATGTATTTTATTTAGATTTATTTTGATCACATATTTATTTATTCGAATTCTTCTTTTTTTATGTTTTTTTTATGACAATACAATAAACACATATTAAAATTTTATTTATTTTTAAAATTTATTTTATTTATTTTTAAAATTTATTTTATTTATTTTTAAAATTTATTTTATTTATTTTTAAAATTTATTTTATTTATTTTTAAAATTTATTTTATTTATTTTTAAAATTTATTTTATTTATTTTTATTATAAAAAAATGACGTCCGTCAGCAGCGGGACCTAGGGTCCAAGCTACCAGTGGTTAAGGCTCCAGGGACAGGAACTTCCTCAACCCCCAGGGGGTGCCGCCCTGGACTCCCGCCCCCCCCCGTCCAGGTAGCGGTACAACGGGATGCGTCCCCGGGGCCCCGAGCGGCCACTGTCACATTCCCCCCTTCACTCCGTGACAGTGGTGTCCCACCTTTCCGCCTCCAAATCCTAATGCCTTCCGCTCCTTCCCAAACCTCCTCCCCAAACACCCATCCCTTCCGTTGCGACCGCCAGCATCGAGATTTTCTCCGCTGGCCGTCGAGGACGGCGGTGGTGATGTCCACCCCACCACCGCCCGCCTGACCGGCGACCTACCCTCCCCCGCTCCGTCCGCCGACGCTGCTGTGTGCGCGAGGCGGCGGGGAAAAGGGGAGGAAGGAGAGGGGGGAGGGGTGATGGTGCAGGAGCAATCCTTCGCAGCCTCCCCCTCCCCCCTATCGCGAGGCCCCCCCCGCCGCTGACGCTGCTGAGTGCGCGAGGCGGCGGGGGGAGGAGGAAGGAGAGGGAGGGGTGATGGCGCAGGAGCAATCCTTCGCAGCCTCCCCCTCCCCCCCTATCGCGAAGGCCCCCCCCGCCGCTGAAGCTGCTGAGTGCGCGAGGCGGCGGGGGGAGGAGGAAGGAGAGGGAGGGGTGATGGCGCAGGAGCAATCCTTTGCAGCCTCCCCCTCCCGGCGGTAGCGGGCGTCGAGGTCTGGGGGATCCATATAGACCTCCGCCCGCACTAATGCCGCGAGAGGTAGCCGCGCGTCCCTCTCAGGGCCGGGGAAACACCATTCCCCGGCCAGCACACAGGAGAGGCCGCCTCTGCTTATGAGGCGGCCAGCCGCTGCCGGGGTCGCGGGTTAAGCTCGCGCACATACCGTGACCCCGGCGCTAGGCGGAAAGAAGGCTCCCATGGGGTTTTAGTGGGTATACCGGCGCCGGTCGTATTGAACCGGCGTCGGGGAGCCCCACACACCGGCCGCGTATGATCCCCCGCGCGGCTGACGGTGCGGTAACGCATTTCCCCATGTAAAAAAAAAAGGAACTTCCTCACAATGCGTGCCGTGTTCAGGAGAACCGCCTTCTGTGTCTGGCCCTTCACCCATTTACCGAGCGAGAGCCTCTCTAGATGTCGGTCGAGGCTCTTCGCTATTAGACCGTTATCAGACACCACTATCGGTACGATGATCGTTGCTTCCATATGCCACATGTCAGTAAACTCGTGCGAGAGGTCTAGGTCTTAATTATTTATTATTATGTATGTGTGTAAATATATACTTGTTTCACTTATGTATATATTTATTGAATTTTCAAACTTTAGTTCGCTCGCTTGCTCACAAATAAATTTAGATAAATCTGTTATTAGCCCTACATTATAAGTAATTTTTGTTGTTGTTTATATTATTAATATGCGTTGTTGTGGTTTTTTTTTCAATAAATAAAAAACAATAAAATAAATATTGATTGTAGCCAATATAATCAGCCAATGCAATCAATCATAATTCAAAAATTAGAATAGGGTTAGGCTCAATTTGCAAGACTGACTGCAAACTAATCTTGCTATTTTTAACATTATTATCGATCGATCGTTATAGATCATTATTATGTTGCTTCAAAATCTGAACCCAGACCATATATATAGTGATAAAAATATTGCAACCCTTAGTAATGGAGGCAATCCTAATCTTTCCGATTTCACAACTTTATAACCACTTTATAGATACTTACGTTTATGACGAATTTCATTTTCAGAAAAAAATTAGAGTGGCTATCAGAACACTAAAAGTATATTTTTGAACTTCTTAATCGGATTTCATTATAATTTCTATTATTTTACCATATTAGTGTTAAACATATTTTTTTAATGTATGCTAAAATATTTTTTTTTTACACTTATACATAGCAAAACAAGAACGTCGCAACTTCAGCGAAGAGGCGAAAAGTGTTCCTGACATACAGGTTAGTTTGTTAATTGTCTTTATATATAAAACTAGAGTTTGATAGATGAGAGAGATATCTTTTAAACTGAGAGTTTAAGAAAGCGGCCGCCTATAGAGAATCGCGGATACTCTGATCTTTAATCGAAATTCTGTGGGATTCAACCGTGATTCAACTCACAGTGGTAAGTTATTGATGCAACTCACTTACGTATCAAAAACAAATAAGTCGATCAGAGCCTTCGTTTTAGTCTAGGTAAAAATCAGAGTATAAGACATAGCATAATTTTTAACCGACTTCCAAAAGGAGGAGGTTCTCAACTTGGCCCGTGTTTTTTTTATGTATGTACACCGATTACTCTGAGATTTAGTATCCGATTTACGTGATTCTTTTTTATTTCGACGCGGAATAGTTGCCATTTGGTCCCCTAAAAATTTGACATAGTTTGGCCCAGTAGTATTCATTTTACGAAAAAAAAAATCCCGTTTCTTGGGACCTATATTTTTTAAGGCGCGCGGCATCTTTCGTAGGCCTACCCATAGCTAGACACTAAAAAGTAACAAATACAAAAACACTTCGTTTAATAGAACCGACTTCAAAAACTAAAAAGTATAAATATTTCTAAAGCTATTTCTAATTATAATATCTTATTTTTAATATATATTATCTAAAACATCTTGAAGTTTTTTTTTTCATTTTAGATTGATACTTCTTGTCATGTGCATCATACGAACACGAACCTGAGAAAACGACCTCTTTAGGCGTCTGGCGAGCGAAGAATCGGCCTTAAATATGAATAATATAATAATAATATGTAATAATAATATGTATAGAGATTCTCAATTTAAGTCTTTGTTTCTTTCTTTTTCTTTTATCCATTCTTTGTTTATTTTTACGATGGCAGGTAGGAAAGCGTTCAGGGATTGCCATGTACGATATATTTTGTGTTTACAAACTTGCCCTGTTCATCTCTCGCCACTTTCCCGTTAGCTGCCGAGGAAGTGGGAATGACAGAAAGTAAATGATTTCCCCAGAAAAATATTTTGGATCAAAAGTTGAATAAATAATCAAAACCTTGTAGTAAGAAGGTATATTTTAGTGCTTGGCCCAAATTTTAACACCCGAGTCAAAATAATTTATCAAAAACTTTTATAATCGTAAAAATATTTTGGGAAAAAAAACTTAAATTTTTTACAAAGGTTTGGTTTTTTTTGGAATTTCCGAAACTCTATCTGGGGACGCTGTAAACAGGACATAGAAGTTAAATATAAGGAATTTTGTATTGTGCTTGTATTTCTCTAGGCTACAATAACGGAGGAGAGTAGACAGGCGTACATGAGTCTCATAGAGGAACCTACTAAGTCTTCATCTCTGATGTCGCACATCACGCAGGAGGCGACCGGTACTCTGCACAAACCAACGACGGTCCTAACACCGGCTTCTAGAAGGACCGATCCTCAGACACGCTTCCATTCGTTGCAAAAGCAAGTACCGCTGACGGTGATCAAAAAGAGGTACGATCCTCCGCTACTTTTAATTAATAAAATATGTCAGGCCCCATTCCTGCTATTATTACATTTTATCTTATAAAAAAAAGAACTTATTAAATATAAAGAAAAACAATTTTTAGCTAGACGTGTTGCTGGGGAGTTTCTTGCCGCTTCTCCTTAACAGCAATAACACGTTGCGAAGCGGTGTACATAGACTAGGAAGTAAAATTAAATTTTAACCTATATGTATGACCTTCAAAAAGTGTTCTCCAGTGGAACTTATTTTGAATATAAACTTGAATTTAAATTTACAATATCGTCAGTGCGATCGACTACTGGCGCCATAATGGCCGTTTTATTGTACTAAAACAAATATTATGATGCCAATGGTGGACCATCCTGATGATATTGTTATAACAGAATCCGGGCCCAGGTCGTTCACAAGGGACTTGGACAAATAGTCGTTGAATCGTTATTGTCTTAAGTTTTCTGTAACAATCACGATGAAATGGTCGATCACTGACATCATAACGGTTGCTTTGAATAATTCCGAACCTGTAACATATCGAAGTATACAGTAACGTAATGAGTAATAATAATAACTGCTTAATGAACTTATTTTTTTATTCAACAATAAAATTATTTCCGTAAAACATTAAAAAAAATGTCTGTATGTTTCCAGGGTTTCCATAGAAAATTCTAATGATAACGAAACCAAAAAAGTAGTAAGTATATACTTTTATAAGTCCTATAATTATATCGTTCTATATTTACATACAATTCTTCTTACGAATGTGTTTGCATGTATTTAATTTATAAAGTAATTTACGTCTGTTTATTTAATTTATAATATATGCAGTTTAAGTATGTTTGTTTAAGATCTATCTAATTGTCCCCACCACCTACATCGCCAGATTAGGTTAAATGGGGATTGTTCACAAAAAAAATACCCTCTGATTTTATATTTTTATTACGTAAAATAGAGTATTTTAAGATACTAATTTGAATATTTTTGTATTTTAAGCGTTAGTTATTTTATAATTCGATTTTTAAAATATTTATCCGATGACGTCATAAGGGACAAGTTTACATTGATTTCTTTGCCTAGAAAACAAAAATGATAAAAGTAAGTTTTATCTATATATAATCATAGTAATCTGTCCTACTATTTAAATGTCACTGTCATTAGTAATTACGTATCGTGATCATTTTAGCGTTTTTTGTCGCTAGGCTTATAATTTTTCGTGTTCAACCATTATTATTTTCTATAGTTATCATGAAATTTTTTAAAGTGGTCTTTAGGGAAAATCCATGTTACAGAACTTAAATCAAATAATGAATAGCTAGAATTTATTTACACCTGAAGTAGGCAAACAGGCATACGGCCCACCTGATTGGATTTAGTAAGGTCAAATAAAGGTCAAACACATTCCTTACAAAAAAACACAAGAAGATCGTACGTTTTTTGGAATTTTAACTAGACAGAAATGATTAGGGACACTATTCCTCGAAATGGTTTTTGAAATAGCTAGATTGAAAATAGTGAACAATCCCAATTGTGTATTTGGTCAGCAATAAGTTGTTGTCTATTCTCTAATTTGCAATATAAATTTATCTATCAATAACATATGATGGCCGAGAAACATACTGCCCAGACTTTTTTCCTATCGCGATCATATTGTTGCCATTGAATCCTGTAGAAGTGTAGACCAAGAATACAGATGTATAAAATCCGTCAATCGGATTTAATTTTGATATTGGTTGTAGTACTGTAACAATAATCTTTTTTAGAAACTACTCAATGTATACGAATGTAAGTCAGCTTACATCTTGATATACTTAAGATACTTTTTATCCCATTAAATAACGTCATTTACATGGAATAGATGGCTAAGCAAACACTAAGAAATATCTACGGTGTTATAGGGAAGAAATCATTGTATTACTTCAAGTCAGGTTGGTTTCGAGTCATCTCTATGTTTTGCTGGGCAGTTGTTTAGACAATATTGACTTTGTTTCTTTGTTATTGCAGTGAATTTACAAAGAAATAGTACAGTTTTAGGTCTAATATAAAATAAATATATATTACTGTTCAACTATCCTAAAACATTGAACTCGTATTAACAATGTGCGTGTAACTTATTTTTACAGATTGAAAATGTGTTACCCCTTCCACCAAGGAACACAAAACCAAAATTGATCGACCAGCGTCGACATATTCGTAAATACCCATTGAAAATACCGCAGCACAATAACGTTTATGAAGTCCCTAGTACAAGCGGGACAGTCATCTACCAGAACGCAATGACGTGTTCAATAATTAAAACAACGCAACATTACGACGATAGCCATGAAAATGGCATTGATGTTCGTGACGCACCGGAATCGTCCAAAACCGAGACAAATCCCTTCAAGCCTAAAAGTAAACTGGTGAATCCATTCGACTACGCGGACACTGTCGAGATCGATTTAGACACGGGCCTCATCACGGGTGAAGAAGGTTACAATAGTGTTGACAATGAAAATCAGGATGGTAATAGAAGTGGCGTGGTGGAGGTGAACAATACACTAGTTAAAGGTAGCGTCCAATTCTACTATTAGTATCTCGTCAAATTGCCTCAATCGTAGATTTGTCTGTTGTCGGTATTCTGTTAATTCCAATGGTCTACGGTTTATGAATATTTATAAGCGAAAATCCGGGAAATAAATGTTTAGTATCTTCAATATTCATTTCGGCTAGCAAGTTCTGCTAATGGCTGTACAAATTTTTGTCTACTATTATTCTGTCGCGACGATATCGAGATGATATTGTTTGTTACGAGCTACAGGACTCGAATAAAAATCAATGCCGTTGGAATTACTATAGAGTTTACTAGAACTGTACAAACACGTATAAAACTGGATGCAACTAGTTCACACTGCACGATTCAATGCAATGCAACACGCGCAAAGTCCGTCACTATGTCGCTAATCGAAAGTACGCCTTAATCGTATTGTTTAATACTAAACTGCATAATACCGAAAAAGGCGCCGCATTAATCCGCACATCTGGCAAGCTTCGACGCAATGCAACAAAAACTAGGATTAACCGACACTAATGGCGGCGATAAAATAAGTACGATAACAATAGATGTTTTTAAAGTTTAAACACGAAGGAAATAAAAAGAATTCGTTTTTACAACATGCAGGTGTGCGGCCTTTGTCGGTATGAAACAATATTGTGGAGGCCGAATTATCTTGAAGGCCCGAGTGACTTCAGGGAAAAAGAATTTCGTAACGGATAACTACCTATATTGGGTATTATGAGTTTTGTCCATTTTCAGATCATGTGTCGGTGGAGGATTTACTAGAGTTCGCCGATCGGAAGCCGTGCGGCCAGCAAAGAGGCGTCGAGTCCGACGAAGTTAGGATTATGAATAAAGTACTCAAACAACAAGTTGGTATCGCAATCATTAACTATATAAAGAGGGAATTTTTCATATGGGCCATCAGGGCCATCTCCCAAACTATTTGAAATAGTGAAAAACGCTTAACGGAATATCGATGTTGATTTTGACGAAAAGTAGGTATCATTAGATTTAAAATAAAACCCTTATTAGGCACCGAATTGTATGATTTTCAAAAAATAAAAACACCTGTTTTATTATCAAATAGTGACTATGTTTCATTAGAAACACAATGACCACGTTCACGACCGCGATTTCTTTCGTTCCACTTGCTTCCCGGTGTTACAATAGTAAACCCAAGTAGAATGGTTATACGACCAACCTCTTGACATGGGTCGTTGTGAGCGTTGTGTGATCGAAAATGATGACGTCATTAGTTGTGACGCTTTCGCCACGACCACAACGACCGCGGTCGTCGTGTGGAACGACTAACGGAGCATTTTAGGCGTGGTGAGCAACTTATGGAACGCGTTGAGTGTAGCTAGATCGGCGTAATAAGGGAAAGAGCTATTTAAAAAAATTCCATAGACCAATTAAACGTCACGTCACTTTATTCAGCAGGCTGGCAAAGGCTTGGCCCAGTAAATCACAGAGACCGTCAAATTGAATTCCTCTATCCCAATTGTATTAAAATAATTTTTTTCTAAATACTTATTTATCATCTCATACCTTCTCCACCAGGCAACACCGGAAGAATGTTTAAAAGCATTAGAACTATGCGAGTGGAACGTTCATCAAGCGATAAAGGTGTCGCGTGTCAAGATATCGGCTGGTGGCGAGGTGTCCCTTGGGTTGTGTTTACGTGAACTTGTCAAAGCAAACGGTGATATTGTAAAAGCTGCCGCGCTTCTTATTCTCAATAAACAAAGCCGTAATTAAATAAAATTATGGTGTTTTATTTGTTGGTTTCTACCATTCTCACTCATAGTAAAGTTGACTATGAGAGTTTAACGTGTTTTTTTGGCGCTATAATTAATAATAAATTAATAGATACAGTACCTACTCGGGGCTTTATAGGGGCTCCTCTGGTGTAAAGAATTTACAAATAATTTCATAATAACAATGAATGTCATAGCTATACACATTTGCTTGGATTAGGTTCTTTTATCTAAGAATACAAATAGCGCTCTACAAAACACGAAAGCCTTAACTTAACTAGCTTTTGTTCGCGATTTCGTAAAATATGCTAGAAATTTTTCAATTGTCTCAATCTTTATAGCGAAGAGCCATATTTATATATAGTATACACACACACACACACACACACACACACACACACACACACACACACACACATATACATATATATATATATATGTATATATATATGTATATATATATATATATATATATATATATATGTGTGTGTGTGTGTGTGTAAAAATATTTGCTAAACTTGTTGCAGGGAAGTTTCTTTCCGCTTGTTCCTCTTTAGGCAGTGATAACACGTTGCGACGTTGTGTACCTACTGGAAGTGCATTTAAATTTTGGCTTAAATGCGTGGAAGTGGAACTTAATTTGCATAATAACGATCTTGAATTTGATGCTTCCAAAGGAGATATAACGCAAGACGTAGTTAGGATTCAATATGACACTTAGAGTTTCTTAATTATAAATACAGAATAACAGCCAAACACATATAACCGAGCTAAGCAATTAATGTTGTATAATGCCTAATATAAAACGAATAATTCTGGGCGGGTCCTATGCTAATGAAGGAAGCCAAAAAACGAATCTACATAACTTTATATCAATCATTGCTCTTGTTCATTGCAACATAATTTCAATCTCGTAACTTTGTAGACATGTTTATGGATATTTGGAGGTGTATTGGAGAATGAGAAGGCTTGCAAAAGGAAAGGTCAGGTAGTGTAGGTGTCATAAGCTTTATCCATGCGTCTCTGGTTCTTTTGGCCCTGGTGAGGGCTTTTATTACATTGAAATTAATAATTATTAGTATATTGACGACATTACAATTATAAAATTAACATATAATCGAATACAATGCAAAAAAACGTATATCTATTGTATTCTACCCATAGGCCCTCAAGACTACAGGTAGAATACTGTGTCTTCGAGCACCTTACCCATAGTAGTCTTCTATGGGTAAGGTGCCTGAAGGCTGGCTACGTTTCCTCACTGGATCGCCAAACTCATCCGTTGGCCGAGGTAAGAAACAACCCTCTGATCACCTGAAGAGCCAATTTCGTTAGAGGCTCATGGCCTCAGAACCTTACACACGCCTTCAGGGGTGCAACACTACCTAATACTTATATTCCCCCAATAGGGTTTAATAGATTGCACCAAGTATAAAGATTGACTGATTAATATTTATTAATTACCTACTATGCAACTGTAACAACTATACATACAAAATACTGAGCAAAATAGTACTTACGTGCTTACCTATTTTGTACATAATCAAAGACAGTTGTATTCACTATAGTTGCCAAACGTTTGGCGCATTGCGATATTGGAATAGGTACTTTGGAATTAGATGAAATTCTTACTTCCTGAACATCACAGAAAGTGTTTTGGAATATTACCGATTAGAGTTTTCTCATCTCTATAAGCATTTAGGTATATTCTTATATGCACCTGGCAGATAACCACCCACTGACACTGGCAAAATCAATGCGTTGGAGGTATAACATCCTATAAAAAAGAAAGAAATCTTTAAATATTCACACTCCAAAATCACATAGTTATTCTACTAAAATGTAAGGTTGGACGGGCCCTAGTTCCCAAGTTCATTGTTACCTTACGATTTCAAAAACGGATACGCTCCGTTTGTAAGGGTATGTTGTAGTAAAAAGTAAGCTAAAATATACTTAGAGACTTTGGAAAAGATCAATACGTTCATTAAACTTGGCACAGAAACAAAACAGAGGCAGAGACTTTAGGAGTCAAAAATTTTACAGGAGCTCTTTAGTTTTCTTATTCATTTGCAAAAGTATCTATAGTAAGACCGTAAAGAAGAACCTACTAACGGCCGCTTGCATAAAATTGTTTAAATTTATTTAAGAAACACAAAACGTATTTAACACCCTTAAATAAAGTTAACGTCTTGCACAACGCAAAATTTGCCGCTAAATATATTTAAAGAACTGTCAATACGTTATGTGTAAAACGTATTTAGGCAGTTTAATATGATTAACTAATTTTATTTAAATCTGATCTCTATCATTAGTAAGAAGGGGGCAATTTTAGTGATTTGTCCGCAGAAGATTTCAATGTCGTGTGGTCTGATTGCGGCACCCAGAGTCAAATGATAGCCCATCATAGGTATATAGAATTCGATTTACTGTCGTTTATATATTTCATTCAATATAATAATTGTAGATTCAGTGGAACATAAATTCGAGCGAACTCAAAATATATTAATCAAAACACCGCTGTTTATGAATTATGTATTTTGTTTATCTTTGACAATTGTTATCTATTAACTTTTTAATTTGAATATCGAGACTTTAAATAGCGATTAAAATATATATTTTATTCATTAATTCAGTTTCCGTAACCTCAAAAATGTATTATAATATTCATAGTTACTAAACGACGGGAAAAAAACTAAATAAGTGTAAAACGAAAAATTAAAACTACATTTTAACGGTTTTGTGCGGTATTTTATGTGACTTTTATTTTAAAACGTAGTTTTAATTACGGGTGCTAGCCGCGAAAGAAACTATTAAGAGAAACTAAACTTCGGATATTGTTATTAATTGATAATAACTTTACACATTCACAGATTACGTAGGTATATTTACTAGTACAACTAATCACTTACGGCGTTATTTTTAACACTGACATTATCCCAGACGGGGCAGGGACACGGGAGAAATTACATACTTGCTTCAAGCCATAAAGATTACTTGGTATATCAGCTGCAATATCCTACCTAATGTATAAGTGTATGGTAAAATTGTGTTGATACAAAATGATTCCTGAATTTCAAAATGGAGTAAGCGAAATATGCAGTGGATTTATCTCAGCGCTTAATATGAATATTTGAGTTGGAAAGGCGCTAACAAGCGTCGGGTCAGCAATTTGGGGCATACAAGTAGCAAGGAATTGGGTCAATGGATGCGGTGTGCACGACATCGCAACAGCGCCCACTGGCACGGTTATGAGCGGTTCTCTTGTTGAAACTCTTTAATTACCTATATATTATAATCTGAAAATAGCAAATGCGACCGGAATACTCAGCTTTGATTCCTCTCTAATTTAATTCTCCAGGGATGTAAACTCATTTGGTGTATTTTGAACAAAATATAGCTACTATGTCGATTGTGAGCTTGACAGACAATCGTATTGATATTTAGGCCAGGTTTCTGGGTCACCGTTCAAAACTTCGGATCTAATCCGTTTAAGAGGGTTTGGTCGTAACTATAACTAGCGATACTTATACATCTCTTTTGTTTAAAGACATCGGTATTCAGGGGCTTAATGCTTATTAAATATTATAAATAAGAATATATATATGTAAAATACTAATAGGCAGTTATTTTTCATAGAGTTAGGAAAAAAGTATAAAGCACCATTTCCAACAGTAATAGAAAAAATTAATAAGTGTTTTGCAGACAAATGTTTCCTGTTTTCGTTATTTGGGAATGGAACCATAAAACAGTTTCAATCGAAAATGCCCTATATCTCAAAGACTGTTTTATTGCGAGTCTAGAAAACAGACAGGCCCCTCTAATGGAAAGTGGTTACCGTAACCCCTTAGATTACACGTTATACCTTAATGCCGTCGCCTATATCCACAGTCTACACGTTTGCAGCACCAGAGGCAAGGCAATCATGTTGCCAGATTTTAGAATGAGGTAAGAATTCTTTTTAAATCGCCTCTTCTCTTTTTTGTGTGTCTTTTTATTATTTTTTGCAACTTTTTATCTATACTGGGAAAATAAATGAAGTATCTCAGCGAGAAAACGTAGCCAGACCTGGGCATCTTACCCATAGAAGACGGTTATCTGGGCTCAGTATTCTACTTATAGTCTTGAGGGACTATGGGTAGAATACAATATAAATAAGATAAGTTTTCTTACATTGTATTCCGTTGTATGTAATTAACTTAACATATATAAATAATTATATGTTTGTTTGGTATCTTTTTTCTTTATTTTTTGTCGTATTTCTTACATGTATTATTATATTAGTAGAGTCTTACCCGCAGCTTCGTTGCGTGGAAAACCCTAGCTCTATGTTACGTACATAAATTAATTAGGTGTTTTATATATACAAACCTTCAATACTTTAGTTTCTTGTTCAATTCACCACAATTACAAAGAAACTAAGTCAATAATATAATGTAGACAGACAACTGCACAGCAAAACAAAGAGAAGTTGCAGACAACCTGATTTGTAAAATAAATACAAAATAAAACCCAATTCGTAAGTCTTACTGGGAAGTACATTATATTATATATATACTAGCTGTACCCGGCAGACGTTGTCCTGTCTTTAAAAAACCTAGAACCCGATTCCAGCGTCATCTACCGGGACCAAATGTTAATTTAAACCATTCCGGGACAAACTTCAACACATACAACAACAAAAAGAACACCTAAATTCTGGTACCCGATTGCAGCGCCATCTACCTGGTTCAAAATTAAATCTAAATCATCCCAGTAGAAAATTATAAAAATACTAATATCGGTATTAAAAAATAGGGGTTGATCGTAGAGGGTTTAAAATTGAGGATTGTACGTATTTTAATGCTGTATCATATAAAAAATTCTAAAAATAAAATATTTAGGGGTGGACTACCCCTAACATTTAGGGGGATGAAAAATACATGTTGGCCGATTCTCAGACCTACCCAATATGCATACAAAATTTCATGAGAATCAGTCAAGCCGTTTCGGAGGAGTATGGCAACGAAAACTGTGACACGAGAATTTTATATATTAGAGAATTATTAAACTTCGACTTTTTCTTATGGCCTATACATATCTGTTAACATTCGCAACAAAGCACCCGTGACTACCAGTGAGCCAGTGAAGACACTCCCTGAGAACGAGCGTGTGTGTGTGTGTGTGTGTGTAATTGTATTGTATATATATGTATTTGAGACCCGCGAGGCTCCGTTGGGTGATACGATATACCTACAATAGTAAGATTCTTTCAGAAGCTAAGTAGGTGTTTTGTTGATATATTAAATTGAAACCTTTATTGCGATTTTAGATATATATTTAATGTTTTTACAGCTTTATATGTAGTTTTAGATTTTATACAATTAATATTTGTTGTTGATGGTTAGACGTATGTAAGGCGAGTGACACGAATGATTTTTAATAATATAGGTAATGTGTTGGTGTAATGAGGTTTTATGGAATGAAGTAGTTGCGTTAATCGCAAACATATTCCCGAACACAGGGAAATATGTACAACCATAACTTATAGTCTAGTCAAAAATTACAGTAGTTAGTTGGTACGTCCACATATTATGTTATGACAACGCAATAAACAAGGAAAAGAAAAGATAATTAGAAATGCACTTAGTGGCGGAAATTAAAATAAAAAAAACTCAAAGGACCATTATAATAATATAAATTAATGTAAGATGTGGATGTTTATAGTAAATGTAGTAAAATAAACTTGTGTTTAAACTAACAAACCGTTGATAGGCTGACAATATTAAATGAAGAATAATTAATACACGAAAATGTAGTATTTACAATTGAACAAGTATTAATGACACCACTAAATCTTTGCCAACATGCATAAAAGCGCACTAGACTAGACCCTCTTGAATTCGACAGTTCTGCCAAATTTTGGCATTGATGTTATCTTTAGTGTGTGCCCAATTGAAGAAGAGTATATTGTTGATGAGTGAGAGTACTGAGGGTGTATATAAAGAGAGTAGTGATCAGTGTGATGTGTACACGGTAGTGTTAGTCTCACAAGGTATGTGTGTGATTGGATATTAATGATTGTATTCAATATACATCTCTTCCTCGTTAATCGCAAACAGTAGGTAACATAACTGCAATTATAGGTTATTTTACTAAACCTACTTAGGTTAGTATATAATTGTCACCGCTGTTTCTCATAGGGGTAGGCAGAGACGATGGATTTCCACTTGCTACGATGGCGTAAGACTTTCGCTTGATTTGCTTTAAAATGTGTTCATACAAATCGCACGTTTATTTAAGGTGCTTTGTACTTACCGTTTTAAAATATCTGCGATTTGATCATGGTGAGCACGTCGCAGGTTTCCGGTCTAACCTAACTCTGCCATACTACTGTTTACATATTATATAACTTTTTTTTTATTGAATGAGTTCAGCAGACAGGCAGTATTCCCTGATGGAAAGGGGTTACCATCACCTATGAATATTTATAACATCAAAGGAGCTACCCATGTAGCTAAACCGTTATCTAAAGGAAGACTGGAACCTGGCCACTAATGCCGAAACACTCAAGGTAGTTATTGCCACATACTCTAGGCTAGGGGAGGTAACCATCTAGACGGGAAAATACCCTACCAACTGGCTTTGGGGAGTTATTTTGTCACCTCTTACGACTGGCTACCCAGCCGCAGGTTATTGCATTCTTTTTTCTGCACGGGACAACATTCACATACATTGGTCTCTAAATATGACTAGGAAGGTGATGTTTTAAATCGCGAGAACGTTTTTTTAAAGCCTATTTTCTTGGACAAATTTGACTTAGGGCCGATTTTTCAACTACCAAATGAAAGCTATTCATAATTTAATAAAGCATAAAATTGTGTGAATTCTTCATTCCTGTACGGGTCAGTCAGACTGTCTACATGCCGAAACCAGCTTATATGTTATATCTATGTATTTCCGTAGTTGTATACAGGAAATGTACCAAGTAGACTGTATATCCTTAAGATCTGTATCTAATTGCTTAAATTAATTACCACTGTTGGACTTTAAACAATAAACTTGTCAAGGTCTGTTCGAACATATTCAACTTAGTCTTTCTTTAGGGATATAGTTATAACAGATAGAAATCTCCTATAATTAATCCTTTCAAAATATTAGTTCTGTCTTCAGAACTACGATCTTTCGTAGATCAATTACCAACGTTAGATTTCGCAAATTTACTGTGTTACGTTTTCACTGACTTGGTTTATAAAGTTTATTTATCACGTTAGATTAACTAACTTTGTCGGACTTTGTAATTTTTGGATTTCCAATACATAAAGGCAAAAATGTACCGCTGTAGGTCGCTGTAATGTAAATTGGTATGTTTATGTGAGTATCTACCTGTATATACTACAGAGGGACCGACTATCTGTTCCTCTGTCTGTTTCAGCTGGTTATCTCAGGAACTACCAAGGCTAGTGAATAAAATTTGGCACACTTGTACCTAAGTCTCGTGTCTCTCTCTATAGGTATACGAGTATACCTATATAGAATCAGGTTTGATAACATCCAGCCCGAGACCTCGTCGGCTTCGGGATTGTGGCCTAATCGCCAAGACAAGGTGTGTTATTCTACTAACCACTTCGTTTTTCACCATTGAAGACCTCTTGAATCTACCGGGCTTCAGAGAACCTTAAGCTGTTCTGGATTAATGAAAAGTATCATACATAATATATTTTTTACTAAATTAACTTCTATACACACTATCTTCTGTATAAATGGCCATTTATGGCCCCCTATCTAGCAAATACTAAATAGCGGCGTAAATGTATAACCCTCAGTGGGACGTGTTTGTGCTGTTTGCTAATATCCTTGGAACTTAAAGCGTTGAGGCCATGAGCAAGGCTGTGGAGACAAAGACTTTTTAAAATGCTTAATTGACTCTGGAGGTGATCAGAGGGCCGATGCTCACCTCGTCGAAAAGAACAATATGGCGAGGTAACGAAACAAGCCTTTTGGGCAACTTACGCTTAGATGGCTGTGGCCTAGGCTCATTATTCTACTTATATTTTAAAACAATGTACAATAATAGGTATTAGTAGTTGGTCTACAAACATTTGAAGTGTAATCTACATATCGACGAGGCATTGTTTTTTATTCCTTGATCGATATCCTTTCATTACTTGGATCGGCTGCGCTCCTTGAATATTAATGAATAACCTTTACGTATATCCATATTTCTTGCCTTTTATTATATATATTGTTTTCTTTTACAATGCTATATTTGATACAGTGAATATTTCGGGACTGTCTTGGGTATATTGGGTTTTGGGTTGCGAGAATCAGCTTCCGCCCTCACCCGAAATAAAAAAGGTAGTTTATTTTTAATTTTCAATAATCGCCAGTCATTTTGGCAAAAACGAAACCCTTACATCGTCATGACGTCTCGTCCACTTGTTATGTAGGTACGGTACAATCATTTTTCTCAGAAAGAGATGAATGCTTTCAGGAAGATGTAGTTGTCTATATGACGCTACACATATTTAACTGATAGTTGATTTTTCTTAAATGTATATGTGTAGTCGTGTGAAGTGTCGTTAGTTAGACCTTGTAAAACCATGACGATGTTCTTTAATGATTTTTTTTATTGAAGTCAGCGCCTGTGTTCCTCGTACCCTTGCAGAGGGGTAAAGACGGCCCTGGAATGTTTCCAAATGTAGCTGCCGCCGCTCGCCCGTCACCCGATGTGGTTAGGAGAAGGCACAGAGTATTCTGCTAACACGTATCCATTTATTGACTGAATCGGCTATAAAGTTGCCGCGGTAAGACACGTGCCCATGCTCGACACAACGCATAGTTAGGCCTCGCAACCCATTTATCTTGTTCTTCCATACCTTGAAAGTAAATGTCTCCTGTGACACCGACTAACCTAGGAAAGGTTCGCAACATATCGACAACGACGGTTAATTCTGAATAGTTAGTCTATACACCCGCGATTCCTACAGTATAATCAAAAAAACTGGATTGGTTTGAAGTAATATTGTCTTCTTCCAGTTCCTAATTTTACTCAAGCACCGACTTTTAAACCTAAATTTATAATAAACGTACGATATGTACTATAATATATCTATGTAAAGTTAATGTTAATTCCGAGATTGTAGACGTATCAAAAGTAAGAAGCCCTTCTTGCTCTATGCCTGATTTTGTAGGCATTAGCTAACAAAACGCATGCGCGAGTTTTCGACCTAGTTCTCGGACGAGGTCATATTTCCATGTGTTCGTTTCGTACAAACACGAATAGTAGGTCCGTTTCACTGTGAGCGTTTAACAGTAGGACGAGGCACTCGACCTAGATATCTCGGGGGCACAGTGTCGGTGCAGATGGCGATTAGAAATCATTGTCTATGTCGGCCGATACCCCTGCTATTGAATAATTGCATCTATTTGTCAATCATTCAATGAATATATGACACGTAAGAATTGACGTGTCTCTTCCTTTCATTCTAACGAGCCTTAATACATTCAAGTAGTAGTTACGTAGTATTAAGATACAATGTAACAAATACTATATAGTACCCTACATAATGTATTATGTTAATTAACGACAATTTAAATGGATGTTTGCACCTTTTGCACTGTATTGGGAACTAACTGATTAACATGAAATTTGGTATAATTAATTCTCTGTAATTTGTAACTACTTATTTTATATACCTACCGAGGAATAATATTGGTTTACTTTCCCCGTCTGTCTGTGTGTATATACTCTAACTCTTCCTAAACCACGATTTTTAAGCGGTTCTTTTAGATAATTTATAAAAGGAAGGTTTTATATACAAGCCGCTCCGCTCCGCTCGCGGCTTCGCTCTCGATATTTAAAACCTAAATAAGTTTTTATCTGAGTAAAATAGAGCTACCGACTAGCGTATGGACTCGCGGCATAGCCGCGGGGAAAGCTCTACTATAAATAATAAAAGGTGGGCCATAAATTATTACACTTTTGTAATCGCTCTTGCAGAGTAATCGGATCAAGGTTGCGAGGCCGGTGACACTGGACTCCTCACTTCTTAGAAATTGAGTCACTCTTGACGAAAGAATCTTTTGCGATCTGTATAAAACATTTTTACAAATGTAATGATTTTTTTGTCGTTGCTCGCCATCTATTTCGACTGCCTTACCAATTACACCGCATAAATCACTGCCTAACAGCCAACTACTAATTTAATTAATACTGGCTTCAAAAATCGTAACAACAGATGCAATTATAAATCGAAAACAAACAGGACGATCACGGAGCAGTAGAACCTAAGAAACTACTGTGCATACAAATTTGTCTGTGCCAGACGACCTCACGTGTCAACTTATCGGATACCCCGAACGTCTTTGCGTTTGGTTATGAAAACAGTTATACAACTATATCCATATAATGGTGCAAGAAATAAGAGAAAATGAATTAATTTTAAGAAAAATATTCGTTAAAATAGTGTTCCAAAATGTCACCAAATACAATAAGATTTTCTTCCTAGACGACGCATATATCCACCCGAATAGACATGTAATCAAATAAAATAGCAAATTCTGGAGTAGAGAAAATCCTCAAATAAAAACCACGAGCTTTTGCATTCTGCAAATGTTGTTATTATCTGTCCTTACTTCTTCTAAAACCAAAATCCTTGTAGAGTTCCAAGGAAGAAGTGGACGTTTGGACAATCTAATGTTTAGCAAATTATTTTCCTGTCCTTGTTTATGATTTGAAACCAACAGTAATTTAAATACACCTGTGGTTTTTTCCTCACATATTTGAAAGTGCAAAAATTAATGGCCCACCCTGTATATTAAATATGTAGAGAGGTCAAGTTTATACAACGAATTTAAAAACATTTTAACCGTCAGCAGAGAAATGAACTTAGCCATCGATTCAATTACAATATACATGTGGCTGAAACAATTCAACTATTTTGTTCACGCAACTGTAATTTTTTATCCGATAATTGGAAATTCAGCCCTAAGGTATTTTTAACACATGTTGTATAAAAATAGCTTTCTGCACTTCTCTTTGGTATAACTATATCTCTATATCTCTTTGGTATAATTACCTATGCCGCACACGCCTTCGTGTGCGCAACTAAAAAGGGATTAGATTTCCCTTTACGTATTACTACTTACTGCAAGGCTGTATTCTTTAATGCAAACCAGGCAAGTAAGGATGCTTACTTCTAAAATTAAATTTTATTGTACAATATTGTATACAATATTACTGTCGAATCTGGACCACTGGGCGATCTGACAGTCAGATATAATTTTAAGATTCCGTAGACATTATGGCAAGGATGGAATCCTTATGCTTTCGTCATGTACGTTTGTCTGTATATGACACAGTTATTCTTCTCAGGAGCTACTTGAGCTAATGTATGACATTTAAAAGGAACTTGTAATCTGTATGGCGCTATATAATGGCGTAATAAAATCGAAAACAATGCTGTACAAATTACATGCAACTGGAGGTTGAAATTTTCCAACGTAGATAATCGTGTATCATTTATTTGTTAAATTTTGAAAAATTAATGTCGATATTCTTAAATAGCTTTCAATTTGATAAACACCTATGTAAGATATACAGAATTTTTACAAAGGAAGGTTATAACCTTCCTTTGTAATAATTAGGTATTTTTTCTTAGTCTATGAGATGAAAGAGTTTGAAAAATTTGAGATTGCAGAATTTTAAATTCTTGCGACACTAGTTTGAACTATATCAATTAAATTTTTTAAAGGTATTTTGAATTATATGCTTTTTACGGCTTTTTTTTTTTTTTCATCATACTATTATGTGGACTGATACCTCATTCGCACTATTTTTATTTTATTCACATATTCACTATACAATCCTATAGATATAGATCTTAGACACTACACACTTCATGTATAATATCATAAAGTTTACAAATAAAATAATTTATATTTTTGTTTATTCAATGCATAAAATATATCCTTATTAGCAATGGGGAAATTGTTGGGTTTTTATTATCAACCTCTTGGAACTGGTAAAATTAAATTAAAATTCGTATTTTATCCTCGTTTGTGCCATTTCAACAAAAGAACAGAATTTTGCTTGTATTCAAAGTTAAATATTTTCCGTTGTCCTTGATAATAGAACGGGGGATGAATAGGACATACTTTGAAATCTTTTACAAATTCATTTATCACTTTCAAGTTCCAGCGAATAATATGGCTGCCCATACAATCTTACGAATGAACGCGGCGTCTTTTCGACAGTACTCCTTCGAGGCGAAGTAACCGAGATTATTACATTTTCCAGCCTTTGCATTTGAATGCAGGTAACTACATTAATTAAGATATAATTCAGTTGTCTAGTTTTAAAAAATAGCGGGCGTTTCAATATAAAACTGCAATATTTAGTTTTTTTTCCAGAATGTATTAAGTACAAATGATACAATAATCATGTAAAATGTATACATTCTGCCATTTCCGTGGTTTGCCAAAACTTATGTTACCTAACTTATTCTCAATAGTTTAATCACATCTAGCTATCCAGTGCTACCTTTTAGGATGGGCTGGAGGGGACTGGATAGGACATCCAGTCCCCTCCAGCCCATCCTAAAAGGTGGCAACGAGTGGCAAACGTGTGTAGGCAACGTTGACTACTTTCCATAAGGTGGACCGTATGCCTGTTAATCAGCTTTGCAATTTAAAAACATACGTGGGGAACAAATGTCTAGCCATGCCGCCTCCGCCAGGTCCCGGTCGAAGGGGTAGGCCAAGAAATGCTGGCTTAACGTTGTGAGGGATGACATTCGTACCAACGATCTCAACACAAGGGATGCCGAAGATCGCGCGAAGTGGAGAAGAAAAAGTAGGAAAGCGGACCCCGGGCGTCGAAGTGCTCGCTACGAACGCAACCGGTATTTAAGGCTTGGATGATGATGCAATTTAAAAACATATATACGGCGGTTATATACTATATACCCGCTACTTCGACGGTATCTTTTAAATGCTGCATGATATCCAAATGGCACACACTTGAAGATAAAATTCCTTTTTTAACTCCTAACTTTTTCATTGAAATCCACTGAGCCATTTCGGAGACAAACATTAAACAAACAGCAAATCAAAAATAGTAATTTGTGAATAGATATAAAAAATAATAGGGGTTCATTGCTATATATTTTAAAATTGGAATTACATCACTATTTCATGCAAAATTAGAATTATATCAAATGTGTGTATACGAATTATATGAAAGTATGTACATAACAATCAAGTCGTGATAGTGTAATGGCTAGCGCATGCGTCCCAAACTCAAAGAGCGCGGGTTCGATCCCAGCCTGAACGCATGCACCTCTTAGTTTTCTGATAATGTACATATTGTTACAATTACCACGTGCTAACAACGGTGAAAGAAAACATCGTGATGCCTGCAAATCGAGATAACCGATATGTCAAACCTGCCAAGCCGCCTTGGACCTTGGAGGGTATTTTGTCCGTTCTATAATGTGAGGCCCGAGCCCAGCAGCGGGACATTTATGGGCTGATATTACTGATATGTTTATTATATTATATGTAATGGCAAATAAATTGATCAGTGTTGTACTTATTATTCACACATGTTAACCTCTGAATGTCACCTGCTCTGCCTACACTGTCCTTTTACATTACATATTATATCGCGTTGGCCATAGCCGTTGAGCTAACTCCGTAAGATGGGTCGATAAACTAATTGATTATTTCAGACAAAGAACTGAATTCGGTATATACCTACTTTATTAAACTGCCCAAACTATAATCTTAAACAATTACCTACTGTTACAAAGTTGATTCCAATACCTCGGTTATTTTCATCCATTGCGACTGCAGCTCGCACTGCCTTAAATAGTTCCCAAAATACGTCTAATATTACTACTTAGAGGCAGTGAGTGTTTATTATTTATATGATGTTCTTATACTCACTTCGCACTTGATTGTGACCTACCAACATATATTAGAAAAACATGGTAGGTATGTGTATAATGTTCATTCCCCTAATGATAGAGCGGCTCGAGTCCTATAGTAACGCGTTTACAAACTGATAATAGTTATACCACATAATTATATTGTTACAACTTAGCTCCCCCCCCCCCTAGAAAAACAAATTCCACCTGTGTTATACGTGTTTGTGTAGTTTTAATAAACTCTATAATAATTCCAATGGCATTTTAATTCGAGTCTCGCAACTTGTAACAATATTTTTATATTTGTACAATGGAGTTAATGGGGTAGTTGACATTCAATTTAACAGAGACATGTTACATCAAAGCCTCCTGGATTTTCTACGAGAATAGCAAATTATGACGTCTCGCTGTTTTACATGAAAATAATTTTAGAATTTTTTGCAGAATGTGTCTTCTACTCAATTATTAAGCACAAAGGTAAGAAAATATAGTGAATAATATATTACCCCTCTTATTTATAAACAGATGCCTGCGTAAAATAAGGTTTTTTATCAATCAGGTATATCTCTCTGCATGAAAAAAGTTCATGGCAGATTAATATACTCGTAAGCTGTCGCACATTCAAGTCGTTCGATATTGCTCGCGTTCCTCACGTACCATCAGCACCTTTATTGAAAATTCTTTTATACTGCAGTAAGCGCTGAAATATAAATATAATAAATAATAGATTGTTAGGGACTAAGGTATAGAAAAATTGTAATGTATGTGTAATGTATTCTGTGAGAAATAATAATGTACCATATATGTAGGTAGATCAGTAATAAAATCAGTTTGATCACGGAAAGTACTTGTGTGTGATTTAATACCAATTAACCTTTCTTGGCTTAAATACTACAGCTTTGATTTGAATATTAACTTTAAAAACAAAGTGAGAGGAAGGAAACTATGACGTATGGACTTGGAATGAGGAGCTTGGAAAGTATCGCAAGGAAAAGATTATTAATCTGGAATATTCTTCTTCAGCCAGTCCCTGTCCACTGCTGGACGTAGGCCTTCACAAGGTTGCGACTCCTTTTTTTTTCAGGCGGGGGAAATGCATTTCGCACATACCGGTTCATTTGCAAGGGATTAGACCGTTGTCGATCATGGAAGCATTCCACTAAGGGCAATCCAAACAGTAACCGACCGGCTTGTGTGGAGACTCGAACCGATGGACAAAAGCCCAGGGGCTAATACTCAACTAAAACCAACCTCTTCCCATGTATCCGGCGCTTTATGGTAGGAAAGGCATGAGAATTAGAACTTAGTTACGCCCACACCGATCCTACCCCAAAAGTGTCTGAGTGTCCCGGGAATCAGAGCAAACTCACTTCGACGACAGGGATGAAGACTCCTCTGCTCCCTTCATGCAAGAGGGCCTGAAGCGGTATTATTCAGGGAGGGATATCATGCGCATATCTACGCCTTCGGGCTCCCGGCTGACGCCGGCGCCTATGACGCGGTGCACGAATACGCACAATTCCACTTCTCTCCCTATCTCGTTCCGCAGCCTCCTTTTGAGACATCACTGTCTTGTTAAATTGGCCGCACCCACCCAATGATCATCGCTATGCAGCACGACGATATCGAAGCAACGTGCCCGGTAAGTAGTCTCTCTGAAGGTCAGAGTCCCGAGTTTCCGCGAGAGCCATCGCAACAGCTGCAGTCGAATCGCCTCCACCGTATAAACGCCGGCTGCAGGTTTTTCCAACTCTACTGACCAAAGTTTGCGCCTCCTAATCCAGCCCTAGCCTTGAGACCTTGCGCAGGTCGACAGTCCACCGGGCTGGAGGCCGTCCTACGTAATGTTTGCCGAAATGTGGTCTACACTCCAGGACACGTTTGCTCAATCGGCCGTCGGTACTGCGACAGACGTAGCCGGCCCACTGCCATTTCAACTTGCTAATTTTGCGACTTATGTCGAGTACTTTCATTGTCTTACGGATATTCTTATTGAAATGAAAAAAAAAGAAGAGAGAGAAAGATAATAGGTATAGTCGGCATCGTCACTTAAGCGGTGTGCACAGAAATGAAATAAAATTTATTTGCATAAAATATGATAAAAAACGGATTTAAAATTACTGATAAATAAAATAAAACTACCAGACATAGTCTCCCCAATTTTACGTAACAGCAACCGGCAACTAGTACGTATACCGCTAGTACAACGGCATAGTGGGTGTCCTACAATACTCCTCTGTTTACTCACATATCAGTTCTGCGACAGTGCGTTATGCCTCCATAACCAACCCACTGCCAATTTTTTTACTAATTCTGCTAGTTATATCGGTTAATTTACTTATTTTAGGATACATAACACATTATCAGTATTCGCCATTCGCCATCGTATGTACGTAATTACAGGTAAAGGTCACTGTTCGAAACATTACGTCAGGTAACATTGTGCAATTGTCAACAAAGACTTGATGATGCTCGCTTGAAATAGGTCTTCCAAACTAAATCCTCCCATTGACTTTCGAACCCCTCGAAGTTGTATCTGCTCATCTGAATCTCAATATTTACCAGTCTCAGTATAACGTGTTCTTTAAATATGACTTTTCTCTTGTCCGTATTGTGTATTATTGTACTGTTCGGTCCTTGTCTAGTATGAGGTAGGTAGAAAATCGCTCCATTAATTTTGCTGTCTACCTTCTTTCTGTGCGAGGTGACGGCCAATGCACCGCAGGGTTGGGGCAGCCATTTTGGACTCACTTCTGTCAACGTTTTGGCAAAGATAGATCGCGCCGTGCGTGTATTATTTTAATATTATATTATGCTGTTAATTAACTACTGGCCGTGCTAAGAACTTGTTGTGCAATACTGGTCAAAAGAAGTGATCATTTCAACGTGAAGTTGGTACCGTGCAGTGTTCTTCTGTGTGCTGCAACCTGAACCAAGCCAGGAGTGGGTGGATCTCAAGGTTGGTGGAGCTTCTGCTTTTCTAGCGCAAGGATCAGGTTCAAATCTCTCCCAATACAGTCCATAATTGTCGAAGCTTAATATACGTGGCTAGAGCGCCGCACATGTACTCTGTATTATGTACTCTTACGTAGTAATATTTATAGTATACCTTTTTTAACGAGGGGAAATCAGATTGAAGTGTAACCGTCGCGGGGGAAACGCAGCTGGGGCGAGTTTCGCCATCTTGTGCCCCCCCAACATAGCGAATTCCACTAGTACCCCACTAATAGCACTAGTACCCGAAGAAATACTATTGCCACCCGGTGTCCCCCGCCCTTAGCGTTCCTTCCTTCGCCTTATGCCAGGGCTACGAGGAAGTGGAACCGTGACCAATGCCGTATACACAGGTAGGCGGTGCGCCAAGGGCCATATCTACTGCCAGGAAAGCGTTACCCCCAGCTTCGTCAACCTCTATCCAGCGTTGGGCGGTTCTCGCCCCACAGGAAACAGTGTTTATACCTAGACAAACTCGTTGAAAGGTCTATGCGTAGACGACAATAGGCGAGAAACGCGCTCGCCGTTAATGATGATGCTTCACCCATTCCAGCCTATCCCTTCATTAGATTGAATAAACAATTTTAAACGCTTCTTAAGATAATCCGTCCTTAAGGTCTCTGACTAAGGCAGTTTTTAATACACAAATATGGTTGATTGTCATACATTTTAATTACGAATTGCAGATTCCATTGCAGATTCTTAATGCTGACGATTAATGTATTCAAGAATATGTGTTTATCTACGAATATATAACGCTCATGACATAGATACCCGAGCTACAAGAAAACAATGCATACGATGAAATTCCTGTAACTTAGCGTATTATCAGACTTCAAACAAAACCGCGCTATTTTTCTTTAACATCGTAGGTATGCATATTGCACACGTGTGTATGTTATTTGATATTTGAAACAGGAATGTACTGTATAATCTATTAGTACTTTAAGAGTTTTTATGTTAGAACACAAAAGTCATAATAACAATGAATATAAGTCAGCCTTAGAAA
Source organism: Dendrolimus punctatus (assembly GCA_012273795.1). NCBI lineage: Eukaryota > Metazoa > Arthropoda > Insecta > Lepidoptera > Lasiocampidae > Dendrolimus > Dendrolimus punctatus. The sequence goes on along the minus strand of CM022533.1, from coordinate 6,717,898 downwards.
CTCAAAAAAGATTAGTTGTTAAAAAGTATTTAGTTAAGTTATTCTCATATATACCTATTTTATTATAGTAAACTAGAGTTTACCCCGCGGCTGCGCCGCGGGTTAACCTTTAGTGCGTGTCTCTTGTTTAAAGAGCAAGTGCTACAGGTTATATTATATTACATTTTTATGTATTTGCCCACGGAAGATTCACTTCATTTTATATCGCTAATTATATATACTATCCCCCGTCTCTCTGTCAACAAAATAAATTTCAAAACTTCACCAAAAAGGCCAAAATGGTCTAAATGACCAAAAGACCACAGTGACCGACATGGCTTAAATGAAGGAATAGGCAAAAACTATCGAAAAGGCCAAAATAATCAAAATGGTCAAAATGACCAAAGGTCAAAATGACCAAAAAGGCCAAAATGGTCTAAATGACCAAAAGACCATAGTGACCGACGTGGCTTAAATGACGGAATAGGCAAAAACTATCGAAAAGGCCAAAATAATCAAAATGGTCAAAATGACCAGAGGTCAAAATGACCAAAAAGGCCAAAATGACCAAATAGGCCAAAATGACCAAAAAGGTCAAAATGATCAATAAGGCCAAAATTACCAAATAGGCCAAAATGAACAAATAGGCCAAAATGACCAAATAGGCCAAAATGACCAAATAGGCCAAAATGACCAAATAGGCCAAAATGACCAAAAAGGTCGAAATGATCAAAAAGGCCAAAATGACCAAATAGGCCAAAATGACCAAATAGGCCAAAATGACCAAAAAGGCCAAAATGACCAAAAAGGAAAAATTACCAAATAGGCCTAAATGACCAAAAAGGCCAAAATGATCAAAAAGGCCAAAATGACCAAATAGGCTAAAATGACCAAATAGGCCAAAATGACCAAATAGGCCAAAATTACCAAAAAGGCCAAAATGATCAAAAAGGCCAAAATGACCAAATAGGCCAAAATGACCAAAAAGGTAAAAATGATCAATAAGGCCAAAATGACCAAATAGGCCAAAATGACCAAAAAGGCCAAAATGACCAAAAAGGTCAAAATGATCAATAAGGCCAAAATGACCAAAAACGCCACAGTGACCGACATGGTCAAAATTACCAAAAAGGCCAAAATGATCAAAATGACCAAAAAGGCCAAAATGACCGACATGGCCAAAATGACCAAAAAGGCCAAAATGACCAAATAGGCCAAAATGACCAAATAGGCCAAAATGACCAAATAGGCCAAAATGAACAAATAGGCCAAAATGACCAAAAAGGTCAAAATGATCATAAAGGCCAAAATGACCAAATAGGCCAAAATTACCAAATAGGCCAAAATTACCAAATAGGCCAAAATGACCAAAAAGGCCAAAATGACCAAATAGGCCAAAATGACCAAAAAGAAAAAATTACCAAATAGGCCAAAATGACCAAAAAGGCCAAAATGACCAAATAGGCCAAAATGACCAAAAAGGCCAAAATGACCAAATAGGCCAAAATTACCAAAAAGGCCAAAATGAAAATTATCCCTCGTCCATCCTCAGTATTTAATTTACAACCATTCGACGCGGAATTAATCGCAGATAGGCTATATATTTTTCCATGTTTTCTCAATTTGTTTGTTTGTTTATCATTCGCCGGGCGAAGCCGGCGGGAACGGCTAGTTTATATATAAGTCCCAAGACGTTATAATGTGCAAATTAACAAGCCCCAGTATTATTGTCTCCTTATGAAATAAACCTGTAAATCTAGACTTCATTGTATCGCTTCAGACAAAGGTATAATTCCCCTGTGCCATTAAATGTTACAATAAGACTTTATATGTATAAATAAATTTATATTTAGGGTCAATGTGACCGGTTCACATGGAATTTTCAATGTACATGTGTACCTAGAAATATAACCTATGAATAAGTTATTATTTGGGGTCCTATTCTGTTTCGTAGATTCGCAAGGGGATCTCTGAGACGTTTTGTAGCACTTATCTGAAGTAACACGTGTGCACAATAGCCGATTATTAAACATAATCAGTGTTTCAACAAAGAAGTTATCGCCTATGGACCAGGCATCGATATTATTACCTACATTCGAGCTCGAAAATGTAGATGGAATAATGTTATGCAAAATATTTTATTCAGAATTGAACTTATAGGTAGGTCACAATTATTTTGTTAGCTTTTCATAACTCTGACTTTTTACCTCTTATCGATGTATTAACTTCGACTTAGGTGTTGTTTTTTTGGCAATATTATAATATATATATATATATATATATATATATATATATATATATATATATATATATATATACATAAAATGCATTATGTATATAAATTGCGTCGACTTAATATGCATAAACATTTCTTCATTAATAATACCTAGAGGTCGCCCAGTGGTGGAAATTTGACATAAATGGATTTAAATTTTAAGTTCGAACATTATTAAGGTTCTGTTGTCAAAGACTATACTTCTATAATCACAGATTTTGCCAAGGCTATACTGTTCATTTGACTATAACAATAAACAAAAAAATATAATGCGTGTGTGCTAAATACATCGTAGTGTTTGTAATGTATTTTATTGATTTAATGTAGTATTTTTTTATGCATACTTTAAAAAATATTAGCATTCTGGACTCTTTCTCTATTAGTTTAAGATCCCGCTATACAACGACCTTCACCGAGTGTTTATTTGATGAAACCAATTTTATATTTAATTAAAGGTGTCAATAAATATATTCCATATGGGTTTCCTAAAAAAATTCAGTCCAGTATATGAATAATTAATAATTATATATATATATATATATATATATATATATATATATATATATATATATATACATATACTATATACTATATATATATATATATATATATATATATATATATATATATATATATATATATATATATATATATATAGTATTATATATATAATTATAGAATAAAAATAATTTGTTTTTTGTTTTTTATCACTTCACCAGTTTGCTTATTAAACAAATTCTATACCAATCGAAAGTATGAAGCCCATAGAACATGCAAATGTTAGGTTGCCTATTCTTTTTCGGTTACAACTCTCAGGTAGCCAGGTATAATCCTTTTCAATTTTCCAAGAGTTGTGACCTGAAAAGAATAGGCATATTCTATGGGCATACATACTTTCGACTAGTACAGAATTTGTTTAATAAACAAACCGGTGAAATGTTTTTTTTTTAATTATTAATTAATCATATATTAGACTGAAATTTTTAAGGCAACCCATATGCAATATATTTATTAACACATTAAGTTAGATATAAAATAGGTTTCATCAAATAATCATCTCGGTGAAGGTCGTTGTATCGCGGGATCCTATACTATATATAAATTATAGATGTGCAAAATTTCATACTTCGTACTTCTTTCGTACAAAGGTTTTGCTTCACGTATTACCTAATATAATCATACCTAACAATTTTATGCACCTTTGTATTTTTATATAAATAGTTTAAACTATTTTAAAAACTCGAATTTTACACAGATCGTATTTTAAAATACCGGTTACGGAATGTATCAAATTAAAAGTGATTTTTACTTACGAAATTTACTAGTTTTGATATTATAACGCTAACCTATTTAACAGAGCGTAAATAAAACAGTGACATATTTGCATATTATTTAACAAATATTAAGTCACCTTACGTCTTACATTTACATCAAATAAATTAAGCAATAAGTGCTCGTTAGTCTTCCTATTCGAGTTGCATTGAAAAAAAATAACATGAAAAAGAGTGCTGAGTTCTCTTTAGGTTTATGGGAAAAAGAGAATACTCAAACCGCGGGCGCGGGTCGGGCTCTCGAATAATTCATTTACAGCAGTGTAGCATGATGAAAAAGCGCTGTGCAGCGAAGCGAGGTCCGTGCCTCCGTGCCCATGTAGGCCACCCAGTTGCGCGGCGGGGCCGCCGCCTGCCCCTTCGCCAATGCACAACCCACCCCCAACCACCCGACCCCACACCAAAGAATTCGTTCCCCCCGCGACCTATTTATTTCCTACTTTACGTAAGCCCCCAGCCTTCGTGTGCCGTTGCTACGTTAGCTTCACTATTCTTCAGTTAGCGTGCCTCGTTCTTTTTTGCCATTTTTATTTGTACGCTTATAAATTACTGTTTATTTAGGCTTACAAGCTGTGCAGTTGAGCGTTTGTTTCATGCTATTATTACTATACAAGGCATAACCTACTATATAACATGATGAACACGAAGAGTCTGTAATTTAATTATTGTATCCAAATAGGGTTAACTACTACTCCACTTTCCTAGTTAGGAAATTAGAATAGAACTAGCTGTCCCGGCAGACGTTGTCCTTCCCGGTAAAAAATAGGGGTTGATCGTAGAGGGCTGAAAATCTAGGGTTATATGTATTTTTGTATGTTGTATCATAAAAAAATAGAAATTAAAAATTTTGTCTAAAAAATTTTAAAAAAAATTTAGGGGTGGACTACCCCTAACATTTAGGGGGATGAAAAATAGTGTGTGTGTGTGTGTGTGTGTGTGCGTGCGTGCGTGCGTGCGTGCGTGCGTGCGTGCGTGCGTGCGTGCGTGCGTGCGTGCGTGCGTACGTGCGTGCGTGTGTGCGTGCGTGCGTGCGTGTGTGTGTGTGTGTGTGTGTGTGTGTGTGTGTGTGTGTAAGACGTACTACTGAATTGGGCGGACTAACTTACAAAAAGTTAAATAGGGAATATAGAAGTCAGTACGATTTAGTAGCGCTTTTCTGACTTCATGGCCGGTTCCATTTGTCGCAGAACCGATGCCCGATGGAGTAGACAAATCCTTTAGCAGAGATCGTGGCTCCAAAAGGTCCCCGGTAGGCGCCGGCGAAGCCTACGTCCTGGCTTACGTACAGGACGGTGATTGGGTGACGACGTACTAACTTCTAACTAATCTACTCAATGCCGGTACAAAGTCAACACTGGCTTCTTTCGATTTTGAAATAAGTAGTTGGATTAATGTAAATCAACTTTTATTACCGAAGACGATCACCGAGCTACAGGCCTACAAGTTCGTATACTTGCTCTCACACTTTCACCCGCTTAAAAATAATTAGAATAATTAAAAGTTGAATATATTTTGTGGCTAGAACACCTGCACTACATGGGCAGAAATAAACAGACGGTTAAAACAGAACCATAACGCAGGGGAAAGTTATGGATCGATTATGTTAAAAATCCACACGTAACAGCGACGTACAAAACTTTCCCCCTCATACTTTAGTGCGGTGGAGATTATAAATATTACTTTTGACCTAGATATGGAGTGACCGAATACTCTACAGTTTCGACTAAGTCAGGTGCCCATTTACGAATAGATTTAAGACATAGACATAGCGAGCTTGTTATCGAAAACATTATAAACGACTGAATTTAGATATTAGCTGTTTTTTGTAACATTTAGCCTCAGACAAATAAAAGTATAGACGGAGCCTACGTGAACAAAAGCGGCATGAAGTGAAGCATTTTCTAAAAGCTTGTGTTCCTAAACTTAAGTCTCATATTGCCGCGAGTGGTAAAAAATTGTGTGCAAACGAAACAACTTTTGGTTGAAATGATAAATCTTCACGTTATGAGACGAAATGTGGTTTTTTGTAATATTTTTTATAGTTACTTTAAATTAAGAAAAAATACACTAAATCACCTCAAACTATTGACATGAAACCATTTTACTCCTTCAATTTTTATCAAAACAGTATAAAAAATATCTACATATTTATAAAAGAGATAAATAATTAATGGATTTAATTATTTTTAACTTACAATAATTACAATTATAAATAACTAGCTGATACCCGCCCGCATCGCGTGCCGTAAAAGAACTTCGTTAAATCCTTATTTGACCTCTACTTGGCGAAAGGAAGATCCGTGTCAAATTTCAAGCCTATAATAATAGTTCTTGAGATATCGTGATTAGCAACTATATACGTGGATTTCAATTATATAACATAGAATACATATTCACATAAATACATGCACAAGCTATCCTTATGATACATTATGCAGAAGTTCCTGCTGTAGATTCACGCTGTTAGGACGGCATTAATGCTGACCCGAACCCGGCGCATTATAAGGAGGAAAATCACTTTGATAAAAATTAAAAATAATTTACTCCTCTCCTATGCTTTAGCACGGTTTTTATATATTTCAATGAAATATCTTTTTGGTTTATAATGGTTTCAATGCAATAAACAAAAATAGCACTCTCGACGAGAGACTATGGGCACCACTTCACTTGAATTTTAAAGTGCCTGGCCAGCACGTGGTAGAGCTATGCTGGATTCATTACCTTTATTACAGCTCTAAGGGCTAGCTCGATGGATGTTATACCATGCTCTTAAAGAATATCAGCGTGAACAGTGGCGTAGTTTGACTTAGACAGGCCCTGTATAAAAATGTGGGCCCAAAGGAAGGGTAAACATTTCTTATAAAAAAAAAACAAATAATGTTCGAATTTGAATTAAAAGAATTATATATTGATTATAAACTAATGGTCGCCCAGTGGTCGAAATTCGACCACAATTCATTTAAATTATAAGTTTGAACATTATTAAGGTTTTGTTGTCAAATACATAATTATCTATAATCACAGATTTCGCCAAGGCTACTAATGTTTTGCGTTTTATTGCGTAAATTTATAATATATGAAATGTGACATCACGAAATTTAAAATCCCTCCAACAAACATTTTTCACTTCTACGGCGTGTGAGCCACACACACGAGTTTCTTGATACGGAATGTCTGGAAGATATTATTGTTTAGTAATGATAATATTGCCTATTATCATCACTAACAACTAATTAAAAAGTAATTTATTTTTTAAACTTATTTCTAAGCGCTATACAAATAATAATAACATACAGTATTTTCTTAATTTTCGCGACTACACATAATTAAAATAACGTTTTAACGGTTTTCAGCGCGGCGTTTATTTGATTTTTATTGCGTCGTTTGGCTAACGTTCCTTTTGGCTTCTATCGCTTTAAAATAAATTTAGAAAACCTAGTGGTAGATTTATTTTTAAATTAATTTAATCGGAAAAAAACGTATTTTAATCCGTTATTTACTATGGTCTGGGTGTTTGGGGATCGGCCCCAGAGTAGAGAAGTTGGTTGTATATTACCCATAACACAAGCATAACTTGCTTAATTTGGGGATATACAATATGTGTGTTAATCTGCCGATTATTATTACTATTTCACATATATATTTATTTGAATTCTTTTTTATGTTTTTTTAATACATATATATATATATAAAATAGGCACATATTAAAAAAATATAAAAAGATGACGTCCGTCGGCAGCGGGGCCTAGGGTCCAAGCTACCGGTGGTTAAGGCTCCAAGGACAGGAACTTCCTCACAATGCGTGTCGTGCTCAGGATAACCGCCTTCTGTATCTGGCCCTTCACCCATTTACCGAGCGATTATTACTATATTATTAAGTTTATATAAATCAAATTAAATTAATACAGACTCTTAATAAATGCACCCGATATGAAACAGGTAAAGTATCAACAAGATTTTCCCCCCACTTCATATTAGAGACATAAATCCATATAAAATTAAATTTAACTGCAAAGGACCAGCTCGCGACAAATCGGCTTTAATGAAGAGCTTTAAACTGAAAAATGATAAAAAAAAATTGCTAAGGAAGTTACAGTCTAGTTGACTGAATAGTAATGACCTATTTACTACTGCCTCTTTCAACACTCAGTGTTTCCATTTCAAATTGAATAAAATGTAAACCAATTGCAATTATTTTTGCAAACTCTACTTAATTATAAAATAGCAATATATTAAAATACATAATTATGTAATTGAAATATGGGCAAACCCCGTCAAGTGTTGCCATGATGATAACGCAAATATAGCATACTGATATGCTAAGGCTATTTTATGTTGGCGTATTCCACTTGCGTTTACGATCTTTCAACATTCTTTCCTTGAGCGGCCGCTAAGAGTGCAAGGCGCGCGGGGGGACGTGCTCCACAACCGCGCATACGTATAGAAAATAGAACACAATGCGGCATCGCTCTGTTTCGACGTGGTACTGCGCGCCAGCGTACTAGGCGCCGCAGCCGTCATAAATATACATAACAAGGTACCAGTCACTGGCATACCACCACAGACAGAAGCCCGAGATGTCGTGCCAACGTCGTCCCGGTTCCTGCAGGTAAGTCCTGCTGAGCGCAACACAATTTCTCTTTATTTCCTTTAAACTTTTTGCTAGCGACACCACGAATTTATCGCGTTCTTATCGTCGCCGTCTCGTATAATCTCGCGACGGAAACTTGCCAACCACGTAACTTTTAATTTAACAATATCTTACTTTTGACTCAGTTTTCCATTGTTATTTATTCCTGCATTGACAATCGTTTTAGTAAGTGTGCGGTTCATTTTGACTGCAGTTATGATTGATTGAAACACCCGGAGGGTAGGTAGGTATATTCTTTAAAGACACTTCTACTATAATGTTGAAAATTTTATTCGTCCCACGTTCGATTGTTTATTCATAAAGCGTTATCAATATGATCTCGGTATCTAACATTACTTACTACAATTTTGTTAGGTCGACCTCGTTCATAATAATTTGTGAGTAGCCTTTTTTTAACGAGGGGAGACCCGATTGAGGGCCTTCAGCTGCGCATAGGGGGGACGGACCTCCCTAGGGAGAAAACGCGGCCGGAGAATGGGATTCATCAGGTCAGGGTGTCATTAGCACCACAAGGCAGAACTAAGGATGCTATTGCTACACCTCGGTTAGGGATAGCCACTAAAACCTCTAAGCATTCCGTTCTTCGCTTTAACGCCAGGGCCACGGGAACTTGTATGTATTGCCTAAAACGTCTTCTGTCTTATTTTTTACGTTCATATTTATAAAATAACTAGCTGTAACCGGCATGCTCTACAAAGCCATGTAGGAATTCTTTTTTGGTTGTATATTCCGTTTTTTGGACATTCGCGGGCGTCCTCAGTAGACGCTACCGACGTTACATGACAATCTAATCAATGGTTTAGGAATGCTTAGAGAGCAAACATACAAACATATATGTGAGTTACGAGTGCAACAATAGATCCTATGTATGTGATGAATAATAATGTTTTAGTGTTCGTCTCTACCGAACAAAGTAAAACGACACTTCCTATTTAGATTACCTTATAGTAAAGTGATATAACATTGTTACAAATATTTAAACACATCAGCTTATTTACATTAAAAAAAGTAATAAAAAAATACTTATAAAAATGCATATTAATGTAATTTGAGTATGTTTGTTTGTTCTCTATTTACACAGCCTTTCAAAATAGGTATGTATGTACATAATGAATCATTTATTATGATTGGTACAATGTTCATCTGTTAACAGGCCTAAAAATACTTTTATTCCGAATAATTTATGCCGGATACAGCTTTGGAGCTTGCATGAAAGAGGCTATACAATAAATAAAAATGTATATATGTATGAATGTCTCAATTTACGAACCAACGAACTATATTTAAATTTTATAAACATTTTATCATTATTAATCCACATCTTTGCCTTACATAATTATGGTAAGGTCATACAAAATTATACAGTAATTTTGTTATTCATAGACAGTTACTGTAAATTTAAACGGTTGTTTTTGGTTATTAAAGAAGCGTTGAAACTTACTCTAGCTCTATGAATAAGTACGTTAGTTTGTAACCCTATTTAAAACTAATAACTCGGGCCCTCAATAATTTTATGGTGTTAAATCAAATACGATGTACCTATTATAAATGCGAGGTCGTATTGTACTGCTGGTTCTATACAACATAGTTCCACAAATAATGTACACCAAGTAGAATTGGTCCAGAAGTATAGATTCTGTTAACTTTATTTCAAAGATTGTCGTCGGCTGATAACTGTCCACTGTTGGACGTAGACCTCCCCAAGTTTGCGCCACTCATCCCGGTCTTCCGCTTTCCTCATTCGGCCCCAACCAACGACCTTACACAAGTCGTCGGTTCATTAGGCCGGCAGGCCTCCTACACTACGTATTATTTCGAACAAAAATTATAAATTCACGTTTTTATTGCGAAGCTGTCAAATAGGCAGATGGCCCAGTTCATGAAAAGTGGTTACCGTCGCCTTTAGACATTTTCAACTCCAGGGGCGAAACCATCGCGGTTCCAGCCTTTGGGTTGGGATTAAGAGGAGATAGGGTACGAAAAATAGGACCAGAGGAATGGGATAGAAGGGATAAGATAGGTTAAGAAGTCGGCCGTCAGTAATCTCACTCATCGCAGGACATGATTAGCACAAGGCTAATCGTTTAACGCCGATATACTATGAGAGCGTAGTCTCACACAGATCAAGCCGGCCCTAAGAGTTTTATCAAGATAATACTTCCAGCATGGCTCGTCTTCCTATTCTTCTCTTACGAGCGGGCGGTTTTCGCGACTCGACGACATAGCGCTTATTTTATGTGCGAGGGTGGATGACTCCATCCAGCTCAGCTTCTCCAGCAAGTCAACTAGTTTTTTGACGTTGCTCAAGACTTGTTGGAGGCTACTTGGGGCGTCCAGATGTTTCGCTCTGTATTGGGCCACCTCTTCGCATTCAAGTAGGACGTGGGCGGCTGTTTCTTCTGCCTCTAGGCATGCTCTGCACAGGGGGCTGTCGGTGCCACCTATATTGAAACGATGTCTGTTGAAATTGCCATTTCCAGTGGCTGCAGTAATAACTAGTCTCAGCCGGGACCGACTGAGCCTTAAGATATTCCTGGAGTACCGCAGATTGCTCGGGGCACTGCTAGCTTGGCTTGCCTGCAATCCTCCAGGTTGTCCCAAATTTGTTGATGTAGTGCCCTTGTCTTTTAATTTATGTAATTCCTAAACCAGCTTTATGGCAAAGGCAGGAAGGGTTCCAGTTTTCGACTGGTTCCGGTCCAGCATGGCTCTACCACGAAAAATACTTAAAGAAAAAATAATATAATATAAAATAAAGGTCAAGTAACATAAATTTAAACATACCAAAATAACAAAGAAAGTACGTAAGTATCACGGCAGTCTTTGTTATACGGTCAATGAGTTGTCGACCTACTTTGCTCGATATGCTTAAACATTTTAGTAGCCTTAATTACATTTCAGAAAGACCATAATAAACACGTTAAACACGACCTTGGTCTACAAACTCTCTTTAATAACAGAACATAAATAGAAAATTTACGTGATACTCTATTTATTGGGTACAACAATGTTATAGTGTTTAAACACTTTAAACAGTGTTCTAATGTATGTATGGATCTATGATCGCGTTATTTTGAATTTGTTATTAAGATATTATTAAGATTTGGATTATTTTTCTTGTTACCATCTGGGTGTTTTAAACGTCATTCAGGTCAGACGTCGTCAGCGACATTGCGCAGATCTTTGTTCGGGATTCACGTAAAAACTACTATGACAATTTTGTTGCGGTTTTCAGTAATAGACATTGAATTCTGAGATTCAAATCTGCCCTTTTCATATTGGGAATCCCGCGAAATTTTTTTGGATATAAATGAAATTGGCCAGTTAAAAAATTGAACTCCGATGTGATTTTTTCAATGATGATGGCAATTATGTAATAAAACTAGAGTTTGCCTCTAGGCTACGCCGCGTGTCAAACCCTAGGCAGTAGCTTTATTTTACTTACATTACAACATAATTCGGGATTTTACATATAACATAAAAACATATAATAATAAGAAAGAAACTAAGACCATTTAATCTGGACAACTACCCAGCAAAACATAGAGGCGCTCGAAGTCAACTTGAAGGCCTAACAAAGTATCGTGACATTTAAAAAGACCATATTCTTATATAGAATAAAGAAACAAAACGAAAAAAGGACATTGAGACTGTCAAATTATAAAAAGTCAACTACTAAAAAGGTTTGCTTTCCACAAAGTCTTACTTAGTTTCCTCCTGCTTTAGATTAGAATAATGCTTGGCAGTGCGAATACAACTAGGTATTTGTTTCGTCCTCATTGCCCCATCTTTATAAAACTATTCAATGTATATTATTGAGATCAATTCTCGTGAAAAGTATTTTTGAGGCTTTACAACCTTAACTTTTCAGTATTTTCCACATTTGAGTCAATATCTAACTACTTAATGACTTTATAAAAAAAATCATCAAATTACAGAAATGTAAGCATTTTTATATTGTTTTTCATGATCTGTATAACGATTTGGTTTTTGTTTTTCGCGATTTACTGCATAAATTTGTAACGCTATACAGACCACATATTTTTGTCACTTTCATTCCTGTAGCCCTTTTTATGACGAAGGCAAATCCGTTTGCGGGTCCGCTCCGCTCGGGAGACGGCGATGCGATCCTGTGGGACTCACAGGCCGATGGGCTGCCGGAATACTCACTCCCGGTTTCTCCTTTCGCGGTTTTGCCAGATCTACGGAACCTAGCGTGAGCCTTAATTCGCGACCTTGGCTGGCGGTATCTCGCCCCTGTTACGTGGGCAGGCCTCTTCTTCTCCTTGGCCGGGGATAGATCGTCCCCGAAATCTCCCTCTTCTTTTTAAGGGAGTGAGGGGGTCGCGAGGAACACCGATGCGCCCTCTCGCCGCTTGCGTGCGGATGGAGGCCGGCGGTCTGATACGACCATCCGGCGCCGCCAACTCGTGTTGTTGCGGCGGGAGAGGAGCGCAGCCTCGCGCTCTCTCTCTCCCGCAGAAGGAGGCGACGGCGTCTCAGCCGGTTGAGCTCTCAGTCCTGACCAGAACCACGGCTGGGAGCGAGAGGTCGCGTCCGAGCACGGCGCTGCTCATCCCACGCAGGATACTGCTGAAGAGCGTGCAGCGCCGTGCCCTTTCCTGTAGCCCTAATAACTATCCCAAGATATATTGATCAGGATGCATTAAGTACTTTTTGAGATATTGGGCATTTTAGAGTAAATCTGTTTTTAGGACTCCGTAGTCTATATCGAAAATATGAACATTTGTTACATATACAGAATCCACGTACACCACGTTGTGGGTGTACTGATACGCACTTGCCGATTCATTTAGTATACAGCAGTAAATTTAAGCGTTTCTTACGAATTCACATTTGAATATTGTTATTCTAATGGAAAATTCAAATGAAGTGTTCATTGATTTCATTTCACGATTGAGTGCATCCCACATCGAACAACTTTTAATGATGTCGTCTAGCCTTTATAGAGTTTGCAGTCATTATCATCTTTCAAAGATAACAGGTAAATTATATACTATCAGTGATAGGATCTTATTATGTACAATATTAAACATTAACAGCCTTACTTATAATAATCTCGTTAAGAAACGATTAGGAATCTCTTAAGTAACAGAATCAGAATCCGTTCCTAATCGATATGAATATCTCTTTTTTTCACTTATAACGTGTATTACCTGTTCTGTACCTATGAGGAGCACAGATAAACGAAATTTGAATGATTAACGTAAGTTATACCCAAAATATTCGACTAAAGAGGAGTTTATGGGTGATATTTGCATTAATCAGTTACCGAGCAATTTCTTTATATTTAAGAAACGTTTATAAGTAAGGCCCTAAAAGTCTAGTAGTAGCAGTTGTTATAAAATGTCCCATTTTTTATATAGTATACTTAATTTCTTAGAATATTAGTTGTATAATAGAGTAAAAAATATCTAAAGAATTTTTAGTCCATGTTTTAATATCCTAGTGCAAAAATGGCAAAAAAAATAAAGATTGCTTCAATAATGTGTTATTTGATTTAATAGACTAGGATTCGCAAAACATAAAGTAAATGTTCAGTTTTCATATAATTACTCGTATGTACCATTTTTTTTATTTTTACGGCTGCATACTCATTTTGTCAAACGGAACCCTCGTAAGTTTGTTATGTCCAGCTATTTATTACGAAGTAGGCAACGCTTCTACTACCTTGGTGTTTCACACATCCAAGGACCGCGGTAACCATTCCCACCAGGTGACCCATCAACAAGTTTGCTTACTTGCAAACATAAAAAAATATTAATCACAATCATTAGCTTTTTCTCAAAAACCACTGGGTCTAAAAGTAAAACTTTTGGCAGAAAGCAAAAACTAGACTTAAACTGAACTATTGCAGCGTCTTTTGTGAAATAAATACTGAAATACAATTAATGGTTTCAAGTCATAAATAACATAAGCGAGCTATAAATGAAATGTATATTTTTAACAAGCACATTAATATTTATACACACGTATTGACATTTTCATTCAACTGTTCAAAATAATAGTAACCGGTATTATCTGTAGCCAAGCAGTCCGACCACTTTGCGAATTTTGTATGGACACAATTTTATTGATTCGGATCGGAACTTATTATATGTAGTAGGTACTACGAGGAACTAACAATAACCAGTGGAACCAATCCAATTTTCCCGGATAAAAATATCTTACATTCATTCTCATTATCAAAAGTATACGCTCAAGGCTCAACATATAAAATTAACTTTCACAATATTTCGTGATAGCTCAGATGCGATGATATACGACGACGATTTTGCAAGCAGACTTGCTGGCCTGTGTAGCTTTGAGAATCATGAATGTATGTAAGTAAAACAATGCATTTTATTTCACAATGAAATGTGTTATTGTATGTCTTGGAAGACCTCGGGCTATAAAAATGGCGCGGACACTTAGAGACTTAGAGGGCTTGCGTCGGGCTATGGGAAAGCCAACACGTAGAGGCCCTTTGACAAATTTAATGTAAATGTGGCGTGACACAATATTATGTTATGTTGTTTATGTGACTTATTATGTTTATTATTAACATAAAAATAAAGTCACAGACCCCTCGTCTGGGGTCCAATATCAATGCCTATGTGAGATATTTTTTATCTGAGTCATAAGTTGATTGAAAAAAGGTTAATAAATAAGTTCAACTCAATAATGTTAAAATTTTAACGAAAACTGTTCAAAATGAAATTACTCATAAAAAATCACTAGTTTACCTGTAAGATTATAACTATTTTTTTAATGAATATCGGCATTTTCTCAATGCTCAAATTTAATTTTATGACCAAAATTTCTACTTGGGAAATTTAAAGGTGAAAGTAAAATATCGCCTATTAACCTTTTAAAGATATTCCTGAACTATAAAGTCGCCTTTTTTAATTTAAAAGAGAATATTGTTTAAAAGAGAGATTGTGATGCATTATTTCATCTTAACGGTCTGATTTATGGAGAGTTAAAGTAAGTATGAATACTTCTTTAAGGTTCTTAATGATTTTTATCCGTGCAGGAATGGAGAAAGAATACATTTCTTGCGGCCGGGCGGCCTGTCGTTAGAAGCGACAGACTAGACTGTCCGCGACAGACTGACAGACTGTCGTTAGATGACTAGGGGGGTGGACTTTTAATTCGCGATGACGTTTTTTTGAACCTATTTTCTTGGACTAATCTGACTTAGGGCCAATTTTTCAATTACCAGATAAAAACTATTCATAATTTGATAAAGTATATCATGGAAAAATTAATAAAGCCACCTTTATGAATCAAATAGCTGAATGGTTTCAATTCACTTGGGTTATAATTCGAGTAATAACTGTTATCTGTTGACTGAAAAACCCACCCTTATTCTACTTTTGGCAGTTCCATATTTACTTGAACACCATCTTTTGGTCAAACCACTAATGGTCGGTTCCTATATTACTTACTTACTATTTTTTTTAATTGCATGAGTTCAGCAGGCAAACGGCCACCTGATGGAAAGCGGTTACCATCGTTATTTCATTCATTTCTCTGAATTTTGACATTACTTGTCCTTCCTTGTTGAAATAAGCTCCATAGCTTATATCAAATTTAAACTTATAGTAGTTAAGACAAACAAACGGTCTTTGAGATACAGGCCCCGACCATATTTTTTTCGGTTATGTCTTTTCTTGGGTAGGGACTGTCTCTAATAGCACTGAATATTAAAGTACATAATATGGCATGTCTATAAAAATAACGGAAGCCGTCGCAGATCAGACAAATTACAAAGCGTTCTTTTAAGTTAACGTAGCGGCATTCGTTTTACTCGCACACTTTAATGTCTTGCAATAAAGGTGCGTGATGTACATTTATTTTGTGGTGTAGTCATTTCAAATACATTGAAATTTTATATAGTAGTTATTGTTCTAATTGTATAACGAGCGAGTTACGATTCAATCGCCTATGAGTATTTTAATACTGTTAGTCACATCACTAAAAAAACAGTGAGAACAGATGAGGTAACCTTGAAACAACGTACATACATATCTAAAAATACGGTGGTTTAGTTTCCTTTAAATGTTACATTTATTTTAACGTTAAACCATTGTTGTATATCGAAGGTGGATGGTATTATATCATAATGTTCGTCATCACAAACGGAGCGGCTGTTTGTTCATTAATGGCAAGATTGCACACATTCGTCAGCCAGAATTTAGAGGATTTTGTTGTTAAATGTTAATCTAAAAAAGATCTTTCAAAACCTGTTTGTGTTTACAATATTTCAAGTTGTAGGTATACATTATGGTTACACGAATGCAAAACATTTCTGCAGCTAACATTGCTCAATATTCTCTCAGCAATTACTTTATAAGCAACTGGCTATTGATTGAGATAGCTATTCACATTTTGTGAGTGCACGATTTCGGCAACTTGGTGCACTGATGTATAATGGTCGCCCCTGCCCCCCGATCTTGTAGGTGTCAAAGCTGAAAAAGGCATACCAGCACGATTTCACGCGGCTCAGCATACAATGGTGGTCGATCGTAAGCTAAAGCTACAACTACGAGTTGCGTTAGCGGCTGCGCAGTAACGGTGCCCTAGTTATTTCGGGTGCTGTCCTAGATTCAAACGAGGTCATAACGCTGTTTTCATCATTACCACAGCGAGTTTTATTCGATGGGGCCTCGCTGGGCTGCTCGACCTCGTACATACCGACTTAGATAGTTCGCCGCCGCTCACTCGTTCCGCTAATTCTATTCGAAACTATTGGCTGTTTTATATCGAATACAGTCAACACTACTAACATTTCACACACAAAATATTCTTATAATTTTTATATAGATAAATATACACAAAATGTGTTTATAGTACAAACGTGTCGTTAGTACAAGTAAGATAGTATGGTTCGTACAGTTGGAAAAAAATAAATTTTTTTAACAAATGATTATTGATGCTGCTTTTAGGTTGATGGAATTGTACTCATATAAGTAGGTACATGTTATCAACCGTGTGTATACGACATGATATTCATGCGATATCGTAATTCACAAAGCAAATCATGATAAAAGAATGTGTGAGTGAATATATCTGTAAATTATCAGCAATAATATTTTTTACCTATTAGTCAATTGCTGTCAGTTTATTTTCTATAACCTACACATGTTAGTAACGTCATTGTCGTCTGTCGTAGCATTTACGTTTTCATTTTATTAGGGTCTAGTAGTAATCAAATGGTTCACACTTCGTACTTTGAACGAAGTGTGAAGAGGGGTCTAGATATTGAAGGAAATGACGAAGTGCGCCAGTGAGTGCGCTGTGCGCGTGGCGCACATAGAGACGGAGCGAAGGGGAGGCGTTGTGCCGTTGCCGTTTGGTCAAAGTAAGCCAAGGCCGGAGTGGTGGGGATAACGCTTACACGTGTGACCTAGATAAGAACCGAGAGCTCACGAAAACCCACGAGCCCTCGACCGATCACGAGCGCCCGCGCTGTTGCGTTTGCTCCTACTCTGAGCATGGTGATGCTGGTGATCAATATCTAATTGTGAGTTACATTACGTCTTTTTTTAACGAAATACGTTTGCGAAATATCCACCACAGGAGAAGCGCAGCGGGGAATGCGAGATTGGCCACATTGGCCACTGGCACCACAAGTATGAAATGCTGGCGCATCGCTGTCGGGGATACACACTAAAACTAAAACGCCTCGGTGCTCATGCCTTCGCCCTATGCTAGGGTAACTTTGGGTTTGATTATGTTTAGCTCAACGTTTTCTTCATGCACTGTACTCAAGTGCGCTTATACAGACTACTTTATAACACACCCGATTACTCTCATTATTCCACGTGGAGTACACCATGTGTTAATTTAGGTCACTGACCTAACTCGAATACGAGTATATCCCAACTCGCACTCCCCTCGAGTGACCGCCGAAAGAATTCGCCTCTTTAATCAACATGCGCTTGTTCGCTCCTATTGCCACCTGAATTTATTGTCGGCCGATCAGAGCCGAACAGCATATCCTGCCAACAACGCCCTCTATGTTCGGTGACTCGGTTTCTGATGGTTGCCGAATTGTCGTCATCGTAGTGTTCGGTAGCTGGGGTTCGCCAATTGGGTTAGCTCAGTACAGATATTATTTTTAATACCAACTCTATTTATTTGTATGGCAAAAACGTTCGTGTTTAACTTTTAATTATATTTATTTCAGTATTTGTTTATATGGTCACAGCGGGTACCGCATACGCTACCATATTTAATTGGTATCATTAATAATAAATATTTTCACGATTCCGTTTATACAAAATAAGACTAGTTAAAAATGATATCAGTGATTTGAAATTAGTTATTTAAAATATATGTACCATAAAAACTAGTAATTACGGTTCATAATTCATTGTAATAACTACATTGCCAAATTGCTTGAATATTTTTGAGCTAAACAGATAAAATGCACCTTATTTGATCAAGTCACTTATTTTCGGTTACGCACATATTACTGCTTATAACTGAAATAAGGCATTAGAATCAGAATTTCGCTAAAAATTAGTTATAAGATGTTCTACGAAATGAAAGGGTCAAACAGTGAATGTTTACGACACGCAACACTCGTCGCTAGTGGACGCTAGATCATACGCGCGGTAGTCGAGTCAGTCGACTTCACAACGTGGTCGACAGTTGCTGTTGCGACTCGACTCTCATCGACGCGGAGTGCATCGATCGCGATTACATCACCACTCGCGTCCTTTCTCTGCGCGCGCAGCACGCCCCGCGGCCCTCCTCCGTACCGCCCCCCTCGCGCCAATGCCACCATACACCATGGATCTCCGCTACGTGCTGCCATTCGTATTTTAGTCATCGTTTGTCGTGGACGTTTCGACCGGTATACCATACCTAGTGAAGTTTAAAAGTTTAGTTTTAATTTTATTAACTTTGTTTTTCGTGTCAGTTATTTCGCGATAATCATTTACGAGTGGTAGGAAATAAACGTGAATTTATTCCTCAGTACCGGTAGTGTTTTTAAAAGGAATTATTAATTATATTTCGAATTTCGTGAGACGGCTCACGACGACCCACATTTGCAACTTCCGCAATATAATTGATAGAGCGGCCATTTTGCGATTTTTATCATTGCCAAAAGAAATTAGCACATGCCGTCCACGTTCAGTTGCACGCGACTTTAGCGCAATTAGTCACATTTTCCTTTAACTTAGTCATGTGACACGTATTTGTTAGTTAGGGCGCGCTACTTGCCAATAAGAATTAGTTTTAATTGCAGTTGGTGTTCAAGATGGTCTTCGAAGAAGTTATGAAGAATAAATAATACAGCTATGTGTCAGTCGTGTCGGGGGGAGGAATTGACTTCGACTTTACATATCAGTCAGTCTTTTTCTCTCTCCTATATGTTTGGCATGTGATATCCAACAGTCTGCAGTTACTGTCAAATGGTGTGAAGAAGAAGAAGAAAGTGACATGGTGTACCACTTATTCTCCCGTCATGCCTGTGTTCGCAGTGACGTCGGAGATTACGCAAGCTGTCACTCGACTCGGCTGCGAAATCACCGAATTTTCTGCATGAAACACAGTCTTTATTAAAACAACTCTAACACCGTGTCTCGTCGGAGGAGTATAATGTGTTTGCTACAAATATCTATTTCGTAATCGTTCGGTTTGAGTCATTGTACTGACATGACGAAATCGAAATAATCGTTGGCGCGGCACGCCGGCACGCTAGCGGCGGAATTGGGCAATCCGCAAGCGAGCGGATGTCCCGGCGCGGTCACCGCGCTCACTTGCGCCCCACGCCCTCCCGCGCTACTTAAAATTTCAACTCAATCTTCTGCACCATACTCGCGAATTACGGACGGACGATTACGAAGTTTATACTTGATTAATATTTTTGTTCCAGCCGACTCACCCGGAGAGTATGCCGTGTGGCGCAAGCACTCTACTTTTTATAATAAGTACAGCAGTATGCGATTGTTAACTTTTGCTTTAAATTATTTTATAGCATTATGCAATAAACTGCTTTGCGATTTGTTAACAAATTTTGTTGGCCTTATTAATATACTCCTATATCTTTAAAATGTTGCATACAATAGGGGTTAGGTTTGCAACATTAGGTGGTATAATAATACCATTGTGTTTTGGTGGCGCACGCGGCGCGGCAGTGTGGGGTTGCGTTTGTACCGCCCCCGCGTTTGTCGTCCAATCAAAAGCTAGTTCTGCATAAGTTTCGTTACTTCCACTAAATCCCTCACCATACTGTTATGAAAAAAATAAGGGCTGAGCGAATGAATAGATAGAAGACGCACAATAAATCTTTAATTATTTTTTAATTTATCTTATATATTATTTTTAAATTGGATGTCAGTATGGATCCTGCAAATGGCGAATAAGGCATTTAAGTTTGTTTTTTTTAAAATTTGTATTTAAAGTTTTATTATTACCCTTTTATTAAATTATTTTTTTATTATTCTATTTTATTGGGACGTGGAAGTAGGTACTTATTCATTTATCTAAAATAGGTATTTAAACATTGCCATGTTATGTCTGTACATTATTTTTATAAATGAGGTATTACACAAATACCACATTATTATTTCAAATAAGTAAAAAAAATGTAATTTAAAACTGAAATTAAAGTAAAGTGTTCTTAAGCACTTACTGACTCTATAAAGTTCCTGTACAATTTGTACAATGAAAATGAGTTAAAAACCTGTTGGGGTAGGCTAACACAAATATTTTTTTAGAATTTCTTTTCCAAAATTATTTGGTTTTCTTTTGTAATTAGATAAATCTATTTATTTAAACTAAAACATATTATAACGTATTTTCCTGGTTAGGCGACTAATAAAAATAATAAACTACGTTTTGACGGTTTTAAGTTTGGAATTTTTTTGCTTTTTATTCCGCGCTTAAAACTGTTAAGTTTTATTAAGGAAAACTTATGTAGGCTGTACCATTGTTGGCACCAATGATTGGCAGTCTGTCAATTTATTCAAGATAATAAAAAATCATACTATATTTTATTCTATACCAGTAGGTACTAAAATTTTCTTATATCATTGTATGGCTACATAAGAAAATAAAGTAATATTTTTAATAAAATAATATGTTGAGTGCCAGGAATTGTACTTAATACTGTAGAAAATAGTGAGCCTAGGTCACCATTTTCTATGGGTAAGTTGACAGGAAGGCTTATTCTAATTTCAAGGCTACGGGCCATAAAAATGGTCCGGACTTTTGGAGGGCTTGCATGGGGCCATAGAAAAGCCAACACGTAGAGGCCCCTTGACAAATTTAATGTAAATGTGGCGTGACACTGACCGGCGGTTATCCCTGTCTACACCATTCAATGAGGCACCCATGGACAAGCCCCGGCCCGTGTAGGACTATTATGAGAAACCGGGCTATTAAGGTGAACTACTAGTGTTACTAGAGTCCAGGAATGTGGGGACTATGGCGTGTGCTCGTCGCAATGTTCGGGGAACATGGAAAAATGTAATAGGGGCAATATGGAGTGGCTAAGGGGTGTAGAGAGGGGCTGTAGGTTCACCGAAGCTACTTCTGACGTGATGCCAGTTATCATTTCCACCCCTGGAGCTTGAGTCTCAGCTCCAGCGATCTCCATTCCGTGCCGGCTGGTTAAGGCAAGCATGGGGTCTTGTTATTCTACTTATAGTATAGACTATAGGTAGGATACAATAAAACTAAGTTTAGTTTTCTTTTATTGTTTATAAAGTCATTGTAATAAATATCTTAAAAACTTTTTTTAATTTATATAACATAGTGTGGTGAGTGTATGAAAAGATGTAGATGGTTTAAGAAATTTAATAAAAATGTAAAAGATTGTGGAAGAATATGACAAGGATACATTTTAGAAAAGGATAAATGTTGAACGAAAGAAATGAAAATCGAAATTCTAGAATAGAAAGTTCAGGAAGGGAAGACAACGATTTCTTCCGGGTAATATAAGCAGCGTAAGGCGTGCCTACCGGAGTGTTCAATTCAAGGCAGCGAAGCACCAAATATAGGCTATAGGTCCGGGAAAATGCAAGTCCTATAAACCTCTTTTTAATTTTTGTCAATAGGTCTAAAAAGTTTTATTAATAAATAACCATGTAATAATCCTAAAATCTTCATTATATTACACTGTATCTAGGGCCCGGTATGAAGGGTGGGAATAGCCTGTATTTTTATTGCTTAAAGCAAACAAACAGGCAGACGGCCCTATAGCGCCCTTAAAGGACCCTATGTCGTAGCGCAGAGGGAAATCTCTGGGATCAGTTCCCTCTAGACCGTTGTTGTAAGTGGAATTAACGTTCGAGAGAAGCATTACCTAATTGAGCGTGGGACCTCCAAGAAATGGGGGTGACAACCCGTCGATGGCGATCGATGCGGTTGTAAAAATGAGGCGTTGGCACCAGAAAACGATTCTCGGATTATGCAGGCGGTAGAATATGCAGAGGGATGCAGTCTCTCCGAAGGCTAAGCGATTCTTCACCGCCTGTTAGTATGGGATCATTCGGATACAAAATATACTGTTTCTCGAGGGGGCAGGCAGAAACGATGAAGCTTCACTTGCAGCAATTTTGACTAATAACTTTCGCGTCATCTAGTTTCTATTAATCTCTTCATACGTGTTGACTTAAAGGGGTTTTATACCTGCCCTTCTTTTAACACTTATGCTATTTGATGATGGTTTGTACTTGTGTAGGTATCGACATTCCTTTGCATTATATACATATTATTCATTTCTGTTCTACAGAAATATAAAGTTTAGAATTACTATTACATTCTCAAGTTACTATTCTGTTGCTAGCTAATTAGTTTGTTAAAAAATATAACATCATCATCAACCGAGCGCTTGATTCCAGTTGTATTCTGAGCGTTCGCTTCGAAGCCTGGATGTATTTTCCTATTTTTTCATCTCTATTACGGTCGATCTTCAGCATCTCTTTTGTTAATCATATACATATATGTATAAAATTCCGTTTGATAGATTATAATGCATTGAAATAAATAGTTTTGTTACCTCATTTAGGGGCCACCCATAAATTACGTTATACGTCGTCGTAGACTTTGTAGACAAGGGGTGGGAGGGGTCAAAAAATTATGAAACTGGCGGCCCGTTATTGATGGAAATACTTTTTTATTTAACGTATAATTATTACAATGAAAGAGTATTAAGAAAGACGGGCACCTAGGAGAATAAAAAATGATTTAAGTCCGTGAGAGTCTACGAATAGTGAACGGCACCTGCTGTTGAGTGGTCTAATAAACCTTTGTCTGCCTAGCTCTCTCGATCGCTGGGTTTGATTCCTGGAACGGTAAATTCCATTAAAAAACTTTCCGTTATATATGGAATAACGAAGAGGTCTGAGATGGCCCCAAACTTTGTATATTATTACCTATCAAGCCCGTTTTTACCCGGGGGTCAAAGGGTGCGTGGCCCTGGGCGTAGGAACTTGAATCGTAAGCCGATTCATTTCAATAAAGAACATGATTTTTTAGTTCTAACTATCGATACCTACATATATACCAGTGTGTAGCGTCATATAGACCGTCATAATCATCTTGTCAAATTTCGTCCATACAAAGCCAGTACTTTTTAAGAAAATTACTTGTGACATTCAAAAACAGACGAACGGATATGATGAATGCATAAGGATTCCGTATTTACAAAATTGCTAGGAATTCTTAAAAATAAAACGTAAACATTAAATGCTTTTTAATTGTTATTATTGATTTTCGAACCCAACCCAACCTATATATAACCTGTTACTCATGACACAAGCGTAAACTGCTTAGCTTGAATCACAATGCATGTGTCTGTCTATCGATTTTTATTAACACTAGCTGCGCCCGTTGTTTCATCCGCGTGGTGATGGAAAATCGTTATGTTTTGGATAATTCACACATCTTCATATATCACTAGCGGCCCGACGCAGTTTCACCCGCGCTCTGTCCCGCTGCCGTGGTATACAAGGTCATATTATATAGCCTATGAAACTCCCTGTTAATGTAGCGTTCGAACAGTAAAAGAATTTTTAAAATCGGTTCAGTAGATCCAGAGATTACCCCCTACAACGTCACAAAGTTTACCTCTTTATAATATAAGTACAGATAACTTATGTTATTCTGATGTGTAAGCTATATTCCTGTAAAGTTTCATCAAAATCCACTCCGTAGTGTTTGCGTAAAAGAGTAACAAACATACATCCGTACATCCATATATTCATTCTTGCAAACTTTCGCGTTTATAATATTTATAGAGATATTATTGAAGGATTGTCGAGTGGTCTCACACGTCTATTAATTTAGTAATTTGATTGCGGCCAACGAAGTCCGCATTCCATACCAGATTTTTAACACACTTTTAGGGAAAGAGTCTTGCCATCGGGACGCTGTCCACCTTCAAATGCAATATCCTTCAGCTCCAGTAGAAACGGTAAGTTAGAGATAGCAAGTGTCATCCGTAACGTAAAACACCGTTCAAGGCGGCGCATGGCTTCACCATCTACAGGCGCTAAAATATCGTGGTGTCCTTGAATGGCTACCTCTGACCCATAGTTACATCTTTGTGGTGCATATGAAAACCAGGTTTATGGCTAAAGCAAAAATATATTACGCATCAATACGACGGCCTCTGTGGTTGGGCTCACTGCAACGCAGAGGTTTCTGGTTCCATTCCTGGCATGGTAAATTTTGGAAACGAACTTTCATTTATTTACTACTTACTAGCTGAACCGGCAAACTTCGTACCGCCTCAGAATCAATAAATAAAAAATGTTGATTTCTGAACGACGGGACGAACATCAAACGTTTGATATTCAAAACCAAAAAATGAAAAAAACTTCAGTTTTAAATTTAATTGATTTCTAAACGACGGGACGAACATCAAATGTTTGTGACAGGTAGGAAGATTTTGTAAGGGAAAGCGAAATTGTTGTGTTCAAAGAGTATATTGAATATATGGGTTTGAAGAACACATTGCTGACATGAATCACACAAGGTCTACGAAGTCTGCGATCAGTGAACACACGCTGGATAAACCCAACCATTACATCAGATTCGATAACCCACAAATCCTCGCGAAAGAGAATCGTTTCATACCAAGAATGATGCGTGAGGCTATTGAAATCAAAAAAACACCCAAATTTCAATAGAGAAGATGGTTGGCAGGTACCACCTGTTTGGGATCCAATCATCAAACTATTAAGACCCAAACCCAGCCAAAACCAACTGCCAGACCTCAAGACACTGTGAGCTCTTTCTGTGTGCAACGAAACAAACCAACTTGACTGATAATTTCTTTTATTTTTTTCCTTCCACTCATTTTAATATTATATAAAAAAAATTTATAACTAGGCATGTTTGCTGAAGAGTTTCTTGCGCTGCTTCTTCTCTTCAAGCCACAACATGTTGTGAAGCGGTGGTAAATTAGATTAGGCTCCCATAGAGTAAATAATATCCATAAACAAAATTAAAACTAAATAATTCAAATGAACAAGTTGGCGATAGGCTGAATAAAAACTTTGACAATACACTTTTGACAAATGTTATTGTCTTCCGTGACCACGGCCACTGTAAAGCGGCCGAAACGTCGGATAAACCTAAGTAAAATAAATTACCGCGCTTAAAACCGTTAAAACGTAGTTTTATTATTTATTAAATTTATATTTGATTTATTGGAATAAAAAGTTTCGTTTGATATATGATTTGTTTCATTTTAAACCCTGGAAAACTGATGAAGCTTAACTGAGATTGTTTTAATGAACCGAACTGAACTGTTTAACCTGAAATTATAAGGGAGAATCCCACGGAGCGTTCTCGTAAGATGGTACTTCATGTCATATCCAGTTGAAAAATATTTTTCCTAATGCAATATTTTTTATTGCCATAGACAGGTAAACAGCCAGACTGCTGATGGGAAGTAGTTACCATACTCCATGAATGTTTGCAACATCAGGGGCATATATATAGGGCAGGGGTATAGACATAAGGCACACACTGCACATGCACTTTCTCACTACACCGGCATGTAACAGATACACTTTACATTAGTATAAGTTTAGCATTAAAATTACAAAAAAAAAATATTGTAAGTTATTCTTAAGGTACACACAACACAACATAAAAATCACAAAATTAATGTCACACACAGTAACAAAAATAAACAATAAGCGTGTATGAACTCAAAATTTTTTTCATAGTAATTAAGTTGTAAAAAGGGTACGGAACTCGAGTCCGTAGATTTGTTAACAATAATAATTTTAAAAAACGTCAGGGGCAAAGTCAACTCGTTTTCAGCTTTTGAAAAATTTTATAACGCTACTAATCTACTTAAACAACCCCCTGTCGGAGTGCAGAGAATAGCCAGTAGTTTGTGCGCAATTGAGTATGGTATTCCCAGAATACTCCCCGTTGTATAAACGGTAGAGACGCGAGGTGACAAGCAATGTATAAAGTTAACCCTTAATCAAATATTGGGAAATTATTTTCCGCTTGACACTACCATAAAATTTCTTTTTTATTTCTTTATTGGTAACTCTAATCAGTAACAACCTCAGGAACAAAATAATCTTACAGATTTTTTAAATCTTTTATATAGCAAAATTTTGTACAAAGCCGCGAACTGTCTTCGTATGTCAATGTCAAAAACATAGATTGAAATATTTTGTGAAAAATCCGGTTTTCGCGAGGATTTTGAAAGTTTTTAATGAAAAAATCTGGTAAGTGCATAAACACAATATTCATGTAAACTAGACTTGTTTTCTGAATGCCTTATACGGTTTTTGTCCTCGCAACATGGATATTTAATCGATTTTATTAGGTTTGATTAAGTGGGAAATAATTTCCCATTGTTTGTTCCTGCATTGAAAAAACACCATCTATTCTATATATGCAATAAACAATTTGTCTGTTGCATTATATAAGTATCTAAATAGGTATAGGTACTTGTAGTCTTACCTAACTAACACAAAGTCTGTTTATATTAAAACATTCTTCGTAACGTTGTTGTTTCATTTTATAACTATTCACTCACGTTACTTTGCTTGTTTTTATTTTATTTTATTATACTAAGATATTTAAAAAAACAAGCAAAGTAGGAACAATTAACATGTATAGAATTTATAGTAAAAGTGTATCAAAAGTTGAGAGATGTTCCGGATAATGGGAAATAATTTCCCCCCGCAAAACCCCCATTTCCCCCCTTTTTGTATAAAAAAGAGCTTGTTTTCGGAATCTACAGGATCCACTAAACTAAAAACCGTGACCAATTTACAATTTTCTCGAAAAAATTTTTTTGTCAAAAAAAGGGTTAATTACGTTAACAACTTAAATATTATACAGCTATACAATAAAAGAAAACTCTATTATTTATATTACCTATATTTTACCTATAATCCCTCAAGATTATAAGTTGAATACTGAGTCTAGAACACCGTCTTCAATGGGTAAGGTGCCCAGAAGGCGGGCTACGTTTCCTCAATCGCCATACTTATTATACTAATTTTAAATATTGGAAATCACTGCTACCCGTTTAACGGGGCCGAAGTCGCCGGCGAATACTAGTATAGTTTATTTATATGGAGTACTGAGTAGTAGATAAAGCTTTTATAATTTCATGAGATGCCAGGCAATTTTATTGAAAGAGGATTTTCACCTCTATCAAGGACGATAGCTTCAGCATAACAAACCGATAAAATTTTGCAGTGCTATAATTTGCTGCTTATTTATTATTCATAAGCAATCAAATCGCAGACATACAATCTACTTGCATTTTCTATCGTGAGAGTCACCTTGTAAGTAGATAGGTTGAAAACATTATTTCTATTTATTGAGTTCGTGGTTTTAATTATTTTATGGAATGGTAAACAAAAGCCTTTTATACGATTGCGTAGTCATTTCGGCAAAAACGAAAATATTATGAAATCTTCATGTCTGTCTGTGTATCGATGTTACAGTATTTTTTTGTCAAACAAAATTTAATACGAATCTGTCTTAACGAGTTACCTAAATAGTGAAATCGTGAAGAATAAAAATCTGGAGTGGAAGCCGTATGGCTACCACGCAGATCCAGGATTTCTACATGTATAAAATATGTATCCGTTATACAGAAGTGTATAATTATGTAAATAATTTTTTGTATTAGCTTTGTATTAACCAACCAAAATGTTAGTCGGGCGTGGTCGCGAACTCACAGCATTGCCACGCAGAATATGGCCGTACAGCGCTAGAAAATTATTTTATGTCTGAATTCCATATGCTTGCAAAGCTATAAAAGTATTTAAAGACATTACTATAGGTACATAAAAATATATTATCGGAATTAAAACGTTTAAGCATAGATCTTTAAAATTATTTTTATGATTTTACACGAATTATTTAAATAACTTTTTCTACGTCAACCACAGATCGATATAGTATGCTCATTAAGTGCAACATTTTGTATTTTCTCGTTATGCTTTCCTCACGATAATTATACTAATTAGACGTTATTTTTATTAATAATTCCTGTACAAGCTTTGATAAAATTGGCGTAAAGTAATAAGGAAATAAAGCAAAAATGTTCTCGAAGAAAATTGTTAAATGAAGTGGACAATAATTCCAGCCATGTGAATAATAACTACTTTAAGTTTGTTCATCATATCGTAGCATCAAAGAGAAGCTAGGCCTTATAAATAAGTGACCGTTCAATTATTATTAATAATTCAAAGCGATAGGAGAAAAATAAGTAATAGTTATCTGCAATGTCTGTATTATATATTATGTCTTTTTGGAAATGCTATTGATGTAGGTTGCAAAAGCAACACTTCATGAGAGTAGTATGCGTATCATCGTCGTCGTCAGCCATTCGCAGTCCGCTGCTGAACGTAGGCCTCCCCAAGCCGGCGCCACTCATCCCTGTCAGACGACTTCCTCATCTAGCGCCATTTTTTTTATGAGGCGGGGGAAATGCAGTTCGCACTCTATCGGGTCCTTTACTAGGGATAAGACCAAAGCGACGAGAGGTGAGACCACTAATGGGCACCAGAGTCAAATCTCCGGCTTGTGTGGAGACTCGACAACTCAATACTCCACTAGAATCCTCCTCTCATGCGCCCCGCGCTTATGGCAGGAAGAGCGTGAGACTTGGAACGTAGTTACGCCCACACTGATCCTAGCGCATCAGTGCTTGAGAATGCCCCGAGAAGAGCAAACTCACTTCGGCAATAGGGTGAAGACTCCTCTGCCCCCTAGATGCTAGAGGGCCCCGCAGTGGTATTATGGGATCTCATCTAGCGCCTACCGGCAATCTTGCACAGGTCGTCGGGCTGGAGGGCATCGGACACTATTCCTATGAACAAGGAGTGACAATTTTTTCCTGAATGTATTGCCTAAAAACATCCTACAGAAATTAAATTAAATCAGAGGTAATATCCGTAAAAAATATAAATAAATAGTAATAACATTGACGAATTAACTCATGAGGTTTCTATGCCACAGTCAAATGGGGATCAAATGTATATTGTAACATATTGGATAATAATTTTAAAAAAAGAGATCTCTTTCTACGGTCTAGTAGTACGTAGAAAGAGATTAACAGAAAATCTTCAATCTTAATGGTCAAGATTTCAGGAGGATTATAATAATAATACATAACAGTTGCTGTAACAGAAATAGTTTGAGACAATATTCTTGTGACAGTCTTCATGTCCGTGACATAGCAGACAAACTGCAAGAGTATCGCTTACGCTGGTACGGCCACGTTTTACTGAGACCGGGTAATTATGTGAAGAACAAATGTCGCTTGACGTTGTGAAGGAAGACATGCGTACCAATGGTCTCTAAACGAGACCACGCGAAGTGGAGTAGAAAAAGTAGGAAAGCGGGCGTCGGAGCCAATGCTCCAAACGCAACCGGGATTTAACACTCAGATGATGTTGAATATTTTTCCGACTATACGAATTACGAAACACATCGTCCGAAAAACGATTTCCGGTACAGTGATTTACAGTATCGAACTACATATGCACCATTCTATAGCTGCTAAATTTCCAATCACTCCGTAGCTAATTGATTCCCCGTCAACAGATAGTACAAGCATAGGATGAGCCATGTTGGATTTGTGGTCAGCCTTTGTCCGTCACCTCTATTGTACGACTACGGGGTTTCGTTACAATGAATCTGAATGAATGAAGATGGGACGATCTTATTTTAATAAGAAATCTAAGCTAGTAAACCAAATTGAGGTGTCTGACTATTATTACAGAATAACTGCTAAAACTAAAGTACTTATTTTTTTTTAAGTCAAGTTTAGATTTTTATAATATTTTCTCCTAAAAGTTAGAGGACAAGAAGACATATTTTAACTACTTTGAAATGTAAAATGTACCCGCTTCTTGATTTAAATAAAACATCTTAAATAATAAAAACACTAAGACCTGAGTACAAATTAAATGCCCAGTAATTTTGGCGAAAAGTATGTTAGAAGACAGACAACCGCATAAACATTTGATATACATAGATTGAATATTTGATAACTATTGGTCGCCTATCTATCCATAGTGCGGAAAGTAAGAAAAGAACTTGTTGAAAATTTCAGCAATCCTATTTAGGATTTTTAATAATTTTATAAGTTTTTCTGTAATGGTGTACAATAAAGTGTTATCTATCTTTATACTCTATACTAATCTATATGTATGTATATAAAATAAAGTCGGTCAGATACACCATTTATAATTGTCGACTGGACCGGTCTCTACACCGAATAGTAAAATAATTACTATAAATATATCGAAAAAAATAATATTTTAAAATAAATTTAATTTAATTAGGTTTGAAAATCCGTCTCCTACAATTGAAAGCTTACATCACGCACGCTTATAGCTAATTTGTATCTTTTCCAGCGAAGGTGGCTGGCGCTTTTGGGTTCCAGGATTTTGATGAAATGTTTTCTATGTATTTGAGTGGGTCCCAGAATGCTTAAGATTCACAATTGGATCAGATAGATTGCGCTGCAATCGGGTTTGCAATTTACTTTTTTAGGGTACGACAACATTTGCTGGGTCCGCTCATATTTTCAATGTGGGAGTTTTGATGGATGTATGATACTCAATTACGCCCGAACGGATGAGCAGATATGGAAGAATTTTGGCACAAAGATAGACTATAGGCTGGTATAGCACAAAGAGTACTTTTTACTTTTTATCCAGGAAAAATGTTCAGTTCCCAAGTGAAAACAGTAATGCGAACGAAGCTGCGGGCAAAAGCTAGTTATTATAAATGTTAAAATTTGGATGGATGTTTGTTGCTCAAGTGTGCCAGAGCGACAGAGCGGATATGGATGAAATTTGGCACAGAGATAGATTATAGTCTGGAATAACATATATACTCCTTTTATCTCGTAAACATATACGGTGGGATACGATAAACGCGAGCGAAGCCTCGGACACCTTATATTGTAAATAATAAGTACAGATGGTAGTAAACGGTTTCGGCGGAAATATAAAATTGCGCCAAACAATGCTTTCTTATTACTCTTATCACTTCCATAGCAAATCTATTACAATGTGACTAAACAGTCACACGAGCCAGTGTGGTTATGTACATATACGTACAGGACACTGATGAAACGTTGGAATTGCAAAATCGTATGGTAGGGCCATTGAGGTATAACATGTCTAGAGAGAGCATTGCGAACAAAGAACATCGCCAAAAACACGAAGCGTTGCTATATTCACTCTAGAAAAACTATCAATGTGTGCGTGATTTCGGGATATCAGCTATAAAAAATGACCCCATTTTTTATATTTTATTATTAAATATTTTTATGTAAGTGAAAAGTTTAAATGATCGTAATGATTTAATCCCTCTTTGTGTTATAAGTTAATATTACTCAGAGGTTTCAGTTTTTCTTCTATAATTAAAGAATAAAAATCTATAAAATTAGCAACTAAAGTTGTGTCTTGGACTGAATCATAAAAAAATACATGCACAAATGAATTCATAACACATTTTAGTATATGTAGTAATTTTAATTCGCAATTAAATGTCTGTACAGATAGATATTAGTACATCTTTATAAGTCTGTTAATTACCAATACTAATTTAACGATTCTAAAAAAATATTCCATAATGGCAAATTCTTTTTGTGTTACACAATATGCTCCCGATGGTTATTAGATGACTAGTTATGGCCCAAAGATTATTTTACCCTAAAAATCAATGAAATAATTTCTAATAGTGGACTTGGCATGATTCGATGGGTTCATACTGGGTGTGTTATATGTAATGTAAATTTATATCAGTAGTAGGAGATGCAGGTAACAGAATATGGATAAAATTAATTTCTTAAATAAGACAAAAAAAATGTCAATACACCACATCTCCATAAATTCATTACATGTTTTTAGGTAACATAAAATAAAGCTATGCAAAAAATAAATTTCGAAATCCTTCCCTCTCTCTTACTACTTCTCCCCTTTAGCGATAACTAAAATTGCATTAGAAGAAACTAAACAGTAAAAGTTAATTAAAGTAAACTTTAAGAGCACCAAAAATTTACTCTTTGTTAATTTGTTGTAAATTATCTATCCAGCAAAAACAAGCACTATTGCAACAATATATAATTGGTTATTTAAAATTTGCTTGCATGATACTTAAAATATCCCTTATTTTCTGTTTTAAAAAGTATATTATGTTTATTTCCATTACCGCAAGTATATACATATGACAGTATTAAAATAAGTTTGTATTGTCGAGATTCATGGTAAAT
The DNA here is from genome assembly GCA_012273795.1 of Dendrolimus punctatus. Classification (NCBI taxonomy): domain Eukaryota; kingdom Metazoa; phylum Arthropoda; class Insecta; order Lepidoptera; family Lasiocampidae; genus Dendrolimus; species Dendrolimus punctatus. Next base: position 6,684,911 of record CM022533.1, on the reverse strand, counting down.
TAGTTCATTTCCCAAACTAATAAATAGAAAATATTATTATATATTCTAAAATAATATATATATATATATTCCTCAAAATAATTGGAAAACACAAACGATCTTTTGTTTGGATTCCAGTGGTGGACATCTTGCGATTCCCAGATTTCTTTTATCCAACGAGTTGCTACAATTGGATTCGTAGAAAATTTAAAACGTAATATAAACTGTTTTAAGAAATCCGGACGGACCCACAAACATTACATGTCTGTTTTCTATAGATTTTTCAAATTATTCGTATTTTACAAAAAAAATCGTAACAAACTCCCCAAATTTTGGAAAATAAGTTCCACTTCTCACCTGACAACATTAGTCAATTCGATAACCTTGGAAATATCGAAATTAAATTGCATGTTTTTACTAAGAAATCATGAAAAAGGTGGTAAGTTTTTCGTTGAAATAACATCATATCCTTATCTTTTCCTCTTTTAAAATAGTTTCGACACATTTTAATAGCGCTGGACGGTATAAAGATTTTTTTCGTGAGAGCTCCAGCCAGTAAAGTAGTCAAAACGACACTAACCTAACAGGCGTGACCGGCGTGAGGAGCGAGTGCACCAAATTTGGTGCACGGTTTTTGGTGCCGTTTTTGTGCAATTGATGCGTGATCTAGACGTTTATATGATCTAAGGGTAGGGCTGAGCAAGCTAAATGATGAAAGGTAGTTAGGTAACATGACTCTGAATTCCAGTGCAACTCGATAAGTTATCTGATTGTTTATATTATTCAATATTATCGAATGGTTGACCTGTTAAGTCTATATTCGTAACATCTGCTTATATAAAGTTTAATATACATTTATAGATTGGAAAATTTCGGAGCCAAATGGGAAAAAACACAACTCTAATATTATCGTTATATTCGGCTCACATTTTGTCGGTGTATGTCACATTCTTTTTAATGAAAAAAATGTACTTAGCGCTACAAAGTTATGTAGTGAATCGTAAAGAATGTAAATATTAAGGATGGCAGACATTCAAGTATATATACCATATTTTTGGATAAAACAGATAATAACTAATTGTTGATGTACAGGACGGGCTATGATCTAATTGAGAGCATAATGAAGTTTCAAATTAACAAAAGCATAATAAAAGTCAACAAAGAAAGTTGTTCACGGTTCTTCAAAATACGTCAAAAATGAATGAAAAATTAATGGTTTGTATTTCAGTGGACAGTTGTACCTATACTTGAATTTAACTGTACATTAGTCGTGTATGTATTGTTAATCTGGCCATGAAAAAACATTAAATTAAATGGTGTTTGTTAATTAGTTTTTTGGGGCTGCGAAGCCTGTATAAAAATTTGTCAAAACGACTGATTGACTTTTCAGGCAAGATGGCTGGTGCTTACAACGGACAACTGATCAGTATGGCGATCCAGCGGGGAAATGTTGCCAGTTTTCTGGGCACTACCCATAGAAGAAAGACAGTGACCTAGGATCAGTATTTTAGTTGTATTGAGGAATTATGGGCAGAATACAATTTAACTAAATTAAGTTTTCTTTTGTTGTATTAGTTTATAAACTCATTGTAATTGAAAATAAAGTTAATAGTTGGCGAGATATTAGCTTTCAGTCCTGAAAACTGTGCGGCCCTCCTTCTAATATTTGCACCACAACGTGGGGGCAATTTCAAAAATTATCTATAAAACAATACCCGTTAAGTACTCCACACAACGTGGCAATGCTGGTTCCTTGCGCGAAATACGAACCAGCCTTCTGATCAAATCTGGTGGCATCAAAGCGTTTCTTACAAATTTCTTTGAAGAATCCCTTTACGGATAGGATTTGGTTTGTTTTTGAAATTAGAACTAACAAATACAGCATTTAGCCTGATTTTCTTAATAGGATAACTTTAGCGAAGAAATGGATGTTATAGCTTAGGAGCCAGTGATCGGCTACCTGTATGTATTTGACCAGACCTGAGGTTTTGTACATTGAAGCACCTATACTTACCATGAATGGTACGGGGACTCACTAAGCTCTAAGTGGTGGACGCGACGAGCGCTGAGGTAAGACAGTATCAATTTTTGACGAATTTTAAATCCATTTGACTAGGGCTGCCATTTTGATATTTGAAAATATAGGCTTATTATTATCGGAAAATAAGAATGGCAGACCATTATCAGGCGGTTAACTTTGTGGCAGACCATTTTGAAAATGATAAAAAAATGTGAAAGTAATTGACCAGATCTGCCATTGATATATTTTGTTTATTATAGTCTAGTATATAGTGCGATTTACTTTATCACTGTATTTACAGAAGTTAATATTTTTTTATATTCTATATACTAAACTCCATTAGCTAGATAATAAAGAAGTAGGACAACACATGTGTCTTCAAATAGTTCGAAGGTGAGGTGAAGGTGAAGGAACTTCCATCTTGTGTGATAAGGTAAATCGCAAGTAAATTATATTCATGTAAAACAGCGAACGGAAAATATATACATCTGACTGGGTAGTAGCTAATATTTTATTATTTATTGATGTGTATACGCAAAGTAGACGTCTGCCGCGATCAATATACGTTTTTAAGACTATAATAAACAAAATATATCAATGGCAGATCTGGTCAAATGTTATAGTTATAGACTGTGGCGATATGGGTCTTATTTATAGCGTTAAAAATAACACCGTTAAAGAATAGCTACACTAGTGTATATACATTTATTATCTGTCAATATTTAAAATCATTAACAATTAGTAACAATATCGCTTCACAAATAACGCATCAAACCCATTGCTACATCTGTTTGAAACGGTTAATAACTATAAAATTATTACAGATGAAGCAGTAGCATTGTAAGTATTGAGTACTAAATAATCTGCAGGTTTTCACGGGGTACTGTTGCGATACACCTGCGCGCTTTTCTAATTTAACCGGTAGCAAGTGCTCAGCCTATAATTTTTCAATTTCTTTAAATTCTTTAAATATTAAATAAAAACTCGTAATACAATAATATTTTCTTAAGTTTTCGCGACTTGTACACATAATAAAACTACGTTTTAACGGTTTTAAGCGCGGTAATTTATTTTATTTAGGTTTATCCGACGTTTCGGCCGCTTTTCAGTTGCCGTGGTCACGGAAGACAAAGATGACATTTGTCGAACGTGTATTGTCAAAGTTTTTATTCAGCCTACCGCCAACTTGTTCATTTTAATTATTTAATTTTAATTTTGTTTATGGATATTATTTACTCTATGGGAGCCTAATCTAATTTACCACTCGTAATACAATACTAATAAAACAATTTTTGTTAAAGCGAACTTTCGTTAATTTTTTACAAGCTTTTATTTGACTTGCAATTAATGTACCTATGTATGTAGGTATGTATGTAAGTTCGGGGGGAATCTCGCAAGTTAAATTTGACCAACTTCCCGGTTTCCGGTTGAGCTGAAATTTTACACGCATATGTATATCGCGTGACAATGCAATAATATGGTACCATGGAGCTGATCTGATGATGGAGTCAGAAGGTGGCCATAGGAACTCCTGTACTAAACAAGATAGACCCGTCGTGATTTAAAAACCTATTAAAAAAAGCTTATTATTTCCTTAATCGAGCTGCCTAAACACAACAAGACGTTTCAGCCTGAGTGCATTTATTTTATATCAAATCCAGGCATTGGACTTTTTCATTGAAATTATGTAATGAGCTGTCGATGTAAATTTAATAACTTGCAATAACATTTCGATTACTGCGCTTTCAATATTAGCACATTGCAAATTGCTGTTTCTGTTTTCAACATCCGGGCATGAAGTTTGCTACAAGCGGTCAATGTATTTGCAAACAGCTGTATAATATTATGTTTTTTAATCAGGTTGGCCAGAACAGTGACTTTCAAAAGCAAAAATTTAGTTAGTTAGTTTACTTCAATGAATTTTACGTCTTTAGTCAATATGTTTCATTTCCTTTATTTTCTGAATTTGCAGTGGCAGGATTCGCGTATGTTTGGACCGGGTGCTCTTTAAAACCTTCATATAAATATACTCCGGTAGCAGATTACACTCTTCCGTGTCAATTATGTTCAAGAAGATTTTCAAGATTAAAGATGTTAGACTAGTTGACTTGGATAATATGCCGTTTTCCAAATGCGCTCGGGTTCCCAGTTGCCCTAATACGGACATCTATTCATGTGTACTCAGTAATGCAGCTTAATCCATAGTACACATTAGGATCACTATGATTCGAGGTCAATTTTGGCAAATAATTGATTTAAGAGTTGAAGCTTCACGAATTTAGTTGAAAATCCCCCAAAATCTCAAATAAAATTTATGTACAATTTTATTAGGTTTGAAATTTTTCAGAATTTTTCACCCCATAGTTTAAAATTAAGACTGAAAGATATACTTTTTAATACTTTTTTCCTATGATACTGTTACATACCGACAAAGAAATGCGCACCTGGTTTATTACCCTTCGCACATTTGGAATTCTTTTGTTTACTTTGTATTTAAAATTTGCAAATAGACAATAACCTATTGTTATTGTTTTCGACTTTGTTGGCCGTTCGCAGAAATAATTAACCAGGTGTGCAGATTACGTTTTCTTGGAAAAACCCCAGTCCACGCAGGCTATTGTGTATTGTAAAGTTTACTATAAAACAATGCCCGGACGGAGGGGTAAGGCAGTCAAGCGAGGATTACGATACGAGCAAGACGTACAATCGATGAGCGATATAGTTACGGACTTTGCGCGTGTTATTGAATCGTGCAGTTTGTACTAGTAGTGTCTAGTTATCTTTGTACCTATGTTATACGTGTTTGTATAGTTCTAATAATTTCTATAGTAATTCCAACGGCATTTTAATTCGAGTCCTGCGTAACTCGTAACAATACTATTGACATAACTGAAATATCAGTAAACAATATCGTTATACTTTGTTAAAGATCTAGCTAACGTTCTATATTATATCGATAAAGTAATTCAACGCTTATGTTAACATATTAGCAAGCCATCTTTAATTTTTTTATTCGCAATTTGACAACAGATTCTGTAGCGGCATATATAATTTACATTTCTGCCAAATTTCAGCCAGACACATGACGACCAAATTGATTTTTCTGGTTTCCATTTTTACCAAAAGGGCTACAGAACCTTAATATAGATGACCTCGTAAATAAGATATTGGACTTATATTGACAATACCTAGTCTACATCAAAAAACTCCTTTTTTCAATGAAGAGAAATACGGTCTATACACCTCTTGTGGATCATATTAGGATGTGCGAGACTCGTCGGCTACTTTTGCCGGATTTCTTTCTAAAACTCCTCGGTGTTTGCTCCGTCGACTTTTGCGAGGTTAGCGGCAAAACGGCATGGTCAAAACCACGGAAGGTAGCAGCCCGCTTCCACTGTCAGCGGTAAGCATAATGTTTCCCGGTGTTCTCTAAAACCTAATCTGCGTGGGGCGTATACTGCCCTGTTTACATCATTATATTGCTATTTATATGATGCCTAAAACAAGAGATAGTTTAGAGAGAATCTTCGTCTGCGTCGATATGAAATTTAATTTCCTAGATTATTGATTCCTAGATTATCCTTTCCTTTTTCCTTTTGATTATTCCTAGATTATCCTTTCCTTTTTCCTTTTGATTATTCCTAGATTACCTATACATAAGTATAGGATTGAACCGGATCAATCGGGTTCAATGGGATTATACAGCATTTTTGTCTGAAATTCTCAAGAACAGTGCCAGATTTAGTAGAAGGCTGAGGCTGAAGCTTTTGTACTAGTATAAAGGCCAAAAACTTTCATTGTAATATTTAAATTAAAAGAGGCATGTTAGGTCTTCAAAAAAATAATTCAAAAAAATTCAATAGTATGTTTCACAACTTATATGAGTTTTTACACAATTTGCGTAGACACGTTTGGCTGCGGCGTGGGAACAAATGACTATTGAATAGTACATTTGTAGTGATGATTGAGCTTTTAATGAGTCAGAAATATATCGAAAACAATTTCTGTGTAAATCGGAGGAAGTTGCCGAAAGAGAGAGGGAGAATTTCGTTCAAGCGGTTTTCACCCACCGTCGTCAGACTGACGCTTGAAGACGTGGCTATGCACAGAATAGTCTCCCAGGATTCAGTCGTAGGGGGCCGCTTCTTAAGGGAGTAGCAGCGGACCTTTCCCTTTGCTGGGTGTACCAAGCCTGAATACGGGGGTGCATTACCTACTACTTTTCTAGATCCCGTGGCGTCCCATCAAGTGTAGTTAGAGGCGCAGGCTTAGGTTAGGTTTAGTACCCACTAAACCTACCCAGTTTGGTCGGATCGTATCCCCCGAGCGGGGTGCACACATTCGTGAAGGTGGCATTAGGCACTTCTTTTGGACTCCCCCAGTATCCATGGCTCAATGTGTGTCGCAAGAAAAGACATTCCCCTATGTTAACAAAAAAAAGACTTCTAATGTCTTCTAACGTCATATCATCACGAGAGTTCCGATAATCCACTTCCACGTCTCCCTCTTTCAATCGTATATCCTCTATCTTATTCCTCATGTCATACTTCTATCTTATCCCCTCCTAAGTCTGACAACGCATTGGCTTCACACCTGGTGTTGGCCAACGTCCCTAGGCGACGGTAACCACTTTCAGTTAGCTAGGCCGTCTACATGTCTGCCAGATTCGCAATTTTTTTTAATGCCCTATTCCACGGATACGAGCCGGAAAGTGGTCAGCGAGCGGGAAAGTAAATGTAAGTTTTTGAGCGTATGTTATTCGTGCTCCTTACTCCCTTCGCCGTTCCCTGCTTGTTGCCGTAGAGTTGGGTATAATGTAACGACAGGAAAGACAGCTCCACCGGAGGTAGTCATCACATAACCTCGTCTCGAAAGCAGATACAAAAAAAACTTTTATCTGATGTTAAGTGGGAAATGATCGTAGAAATCTAATTTTATCCATTTAATTTAATTACATAATAACAAATGATATCATGGTTGTGCTATTTGCTGATGTGATTTTTAATAGAAACCTTTTGTGTCAGGTTGGGTAGGTAAATAAATTCCTATGAATAGCAAAACATTTCTATATCGGTATTACCTAACATACTTGGAATTATTTTTCGTATTAACTGAAATTGTTGAGTAAATATTATCCCTCATTAGGTAATTTTCTTAGAAGTTCTATTTAGTAAACATAATTCGGTTGATACGTGATCTTTACCTGAAATTAATAATGATGGGACATCGTTATTAATCAAAGTTCCCCTTTCTAAGAAGTTTACCAACCAAATATTAACAAATAAACGGAAATATTTCCATTTAGAGTAAAAAATATCATACTTTTCCAATATTTGTAAGTGATCACACAAATTCATTATATTACTTACTGCTTTGATATAAAACCACCGTGAGGAAAACCAATAGCAAATTATAATATTGGGGAAATACCGACTGGACAAGGAAGACAGAAAAGTTTTATATAATTTCGGATATGGGTACTAATATTATTGGTATTAGAAAAATTTCACGTTAAATGCAACACACTTAGCCGAGCCGACACACTTGACTCCGTCAACTCATTGATTTTTTTATTAATTTAATAAGTCGCGGTAGCGTAATGGCTAGCGTACGCGTCCTAAACTTTAAAGGTCGCAGCTTCGATCCTGGCCGGAACGCATGCACCACTTAGACTGTTTTCTGACCTATGCGTATTTTATTACAATTACCACGTGCTAACAACGGTGAAGGAAAACATAGTGATGCAACCTGCACGTAGAGATAACCGATGTGTCAAAGCCGCCAAACCGCCTTGGACAAGCGTGGCGAGTATACTGTCCATACCCCTACAGTGGGAGGCCCGAGCCCAGCAGTGGGACAGTTATGGGCTGTTGTTATTTATTGTTTTTTAATTATTTGTATTTTCCTTCTATGATTCCTTAAGAATTTAATATATATAACTGAAGGTAAGACGGTCAATGGAAACCACTTAACATCCGACTGCCTCTTTGCCTACAAATAAAATAAAATTTAAATCTTGGGTTAAACAAAATCTTGACTAAGGGTAAATGATCAAAATTGTTTGCTGATCTCTTTATTGCACGTGGGTAGAATGCACATGATCTATTTTTGATGAAAATAAAACTGCACAGCAAAAATCTCCCTTTAAGTTTAGTGCAGTACTTCCACATTCGTCCCACTTTCTATTATTTCTGTATTTTTATAATATCTTTTGATTAAATACTTCTTATTTATTCATCTGTGACGTTTTAAAGTGGTTGACAATATCTTTTGCAAGGAGTATATTGTAATCTGTCACAATTAGATTACAAAAAATTTAAGTAAAATATTATTCAACACAAAATTTTAATTTTAAATCAGTCTTTAAACTGGAGGCAACTGAAGGTAGAGAAATATTCTTACGAAAGTAGTTTTTCCAAAGTCTACTCATTTACACTATTCTTCTTCAGCCAGACCCTGTCCACTGCTGGATGTAGGCCTCTCCAAGTTTGCGCCACATATCCCAGTCTTCCTCATCCAGCTGTCGCTTGCAACCTTGCGATGTCGTCGGTCCACCAGCCTGGAAGGCATCCTACGCTACGTTTTCCGAGACGTGGCTGGTGGAGACGTACTGCGACAGACGTGACCAGCCCACTGCCAGTAATTCTATCCATTAGAGAAACATAGCTCGCTCCAAAGCCCGTTGCACGACTTTGAATTTGAGGCCTACCGTCAGTACCGATGTCTGGGCACCGTATGCCGTGCCGTATTACACTCACGTTTAGTTAATAGGTACTTTAACGATAATGTGAACTCAAAAACATTACCTGCTGGATTCGGAAATGAAACATTGAAAAGAAATTGATTAAGAACTGGCGCTGCCTCCAGCTTCGCTCTCTTGTGGTTTTTTTGTCTATCAATACAATTAAAATACTAGTAATGTACTCATTCGTAGTAATGTCGTTAGGATAGTATCATCTATTTGACTTCACTGTGACATTTCAAGACTCCGTCAAACTCATTTTTTCGAGAGACCACCAGTGTTTGTACAACTACCGGCTAAATGTTATTTTTCTGTCTCTCGGTAACAACCCTTTTTCTGGATGAAAAACGCGTCTTAACGGTCACCTATAACCATTTCTATGCCCCTTATCGAGCTGGTTAGAACGATAACAATGTCGCCCTTATGTCATAGAGGTAGATCTCGTTTTGAGTTGTATTTGCCGAATGTGTGGGGACTCTAAAGGTACTCCACGCGACTATGTTCATTCAACGAAAAAAAACATAACCCTTAACTACATGTATGGTTTGGCAATGTTTGGCAGTCATTCCCATTCTATTTTTTTCGCAATTTCACTACATTTGGGTTTGTAACGTTAGTTACGTCTTTTTATACAGATACAGAGACAAACGGACAGCCAGGTGAGAGAGTATCTGCTCGTCTGGAGGGCTACCACCCCTGGTCTGGATTATGTCGCCGTAACAACCTTGAGTTGTGTTCCGGCATTAGTGGCCAGGTTCCAAACCCTCTCAAGAGAGCAGACCGCATTTGTAACACCTATGGTGTTGCAAATGTCCATAGGCGATGGTAACCGCTTACCATTAGGTGGGCCATCTGCCTGTCTGCTGAATTTGCGTGAGCAAAAAAAAACAGACAGAAGGACTATTGCATAAATTACTAACTGATAAAATGCTACGTAAGCCTTAAATATGCACGAAGAAGAAACAATTCCTAAATATGTATGTATAATCGATATCCAGATACATTTTTCTTTACAATATTATTTATGATACCTCTATTTATATTTGTATGTTTTTACAGATGGGTTACACCATGTGGACTCATTTTCAAGGAAGAAGACAATATTCGAAAAGCACAAATCGTGGTATAAACTCGACATCGACGGCGCTTTTATAACTCTACACGAAAAGGTCTTAACGAAAAAGATTCCAAACAGTTTACCAGAGAAACTGGTTAAAAATACAACAAACAAAATGAAAGCGGACAAAGAAATTACCAAAAACGTTATAGATGAAATAAACAGAACTCATGAAATGATACTGAAAATCGCCGGTAACATCAGGACAAGTATCTTCTTGGTTTTAATAAGTTATTACGTGATGTCCTTCTTACGTAGCTCGTAGAAAATTATTATATTATAACTAATAATCGTACGTACTCAAAAAATCAAGTTATTTTTTCTCAACCAAATTTTAATTTGTCTTCTTAACTTCATTTCTAAAACTATATTTTTCTTTTAAATAACTTTTAACATCAAAATCATCAGAATACATTGCATGGTTTTGCAATCACTGTAGCTAGTTCAATAGTAGAATTATTTTGTCCGTGCAGTTTGGGTCATAAATCAAGCTCGGCCTCAGCCCGGCTAAGGCGGTGAGCGTGTTGCGCGGGCGCAACGCCATTATCGATAAAAACTCTATATCTATATTATAAAAATCATTACTATCTTTTTAGCTGTTAATTCTAAACTTAGATATAAGTATTTATATTTATTTTTAACATAACTTGTTACATTCTAAACTTTTGTACTTGTAGTTTTAACATAGATACCTAATTAATAATTTATTATAAGTCATTATTATTCTTATTTTAATAAATACGTTGTTGTATCTACATTTTTTTCATTTTTATAACTAACCCACAAAATGACAAAACTAAATACACTGTCGATAACGCTTATTGACAACAATAATGCGCATCACTATGCCCGCCCATATGGCCCGTAAGTGGAAGAGAGAGCGAAATACTCGCTTTATTTTATGACCCAAACTGCACGGACAAACTAATTCTACTATAGCTTATAAAATTAACTTGCATGCTCAAAGGGCCGAGCTCCACAAAGGCTTCGTCTATGGAAATTCGGCATCAGTCTAAATGTATTTTAAGCTATGTAACTAAAGCTCGTTAACTCAAAGTCGTAGGGGACCGTAACATGCTGGTGGTTGAATTAGCAAATAACTTTCCGGCTTGTACTAGACGCATCTGTGATCGTAACTTGAGGTCAGAATTTTAGAAATTTCATAATTTCTCTTTGCTTTTTTATGTAAGAGCAATAAGCGACATAGCTGACATAGCATAGTGATTTTTAATGATTACGAGGCGAAGATTCTTTGAATGAAAAAACTAACAAAGTTATGGTGACGAAAATTCTAAAGGATTTTCAGACTTGGGACAGATTTAAGCTTTTTTACATAGCTGTATACAGTCGTAGGAACTAGGCAATGACTATTGCATATAAAATCGATACGAATTATTTTATATAAGTAAGTACTTACAAAATTATTAATCTTTTGCTTCAATGCAAAGACTACCAAATCTTACCTGTCAGACATATTAGCTATGACGTTAAGAATTAATAGGGACATCTAACTTTACTGAAATGAAAAGTTAACCACAGTCATATAGTTTGTGGACAACAATACCTTTAGGCAATCTCAAAAATTAGCCGTTTAAACTATTTTTAGAAACCTGTCCAACGGGTACAATCTCGTCTGGAGCTAAATTTTGGAGGTGAAGCGTGTTAGAAAGAGATATAGCGATGCTTCTATTAATGTAGAAATAGGATGGATAATCGCCAAATTCTTCGAAGGCAATGTTTGACCGAACCGCGGTCGCCGACATTCTCAATCTCATTCCTTGGTTCAACAGTTATAACGACAAAGATGGAAACACCTTGTTACTAAGCGATTTTCTAAGTCTCATTGGTTTATGCCCGTTTTTACAGAAGGATGTAGGATCAGTATAAATGCATTAATAATACCGTCATTAAAAAGGATAATATATTATCTAGGCCGCTAAGGCATTGGTGACGTCCTTGGTGTTATAAACGTCTACAGCCGGCGGTGATCACTTTCCATCACCTGCGCCGTCTACATGTTTGCGTGCTTTAGACATTTAAATTAAATCGATGAATATTCAATTAAAAATTAGACTACCTATTGTAGGGTGAATTTTTATTCATAATGTTAATGTTTTCATAAGTTGAATTAAGAATAATAGAAGGCTCAAAAGGACGAAACCGTTTGAACTAGTGCTTTAAACAAAACTAAAGTGTACTGTGCTAACTTAGAACACATCAACAAAGTGTCTTCCCCTTAATAGAGACAATAAGAAAAGTGCTAATGGACACTTTCTTAATTAAATACTTTTAGTCAATTTAGGTTATATTTAAATTACTAATTAGTCTTTTTAGATTAGATTAGCCCCCCCGCAGGGGGGCTTTGTGGCGAAGCCTTAGGTGAGCGGCGACACCTCGTACCTGACTCCGGGGGCCAAGACAAGGCCCCCGCCTCCGTGCTTGCCTTAACCAGCCGGCACGGAGTGGAGATCGCTAGAGCTAAGACTCAAGCTCCATGGGTGGAAGTGATAAATGGCCTAACGTCGGAAGTAGCTTCGGTGAACCTGCAGCCCATCTCTCTACACCCCTTAGCCACTCACACCCATGTTGCCCCTGCCTTTTACGGCATTTTTAGGGGCCCATGCAGGGAGTGGCGAGTCACCGTCTGCCCATTTTTCCATGTTCCCTGAACATTGCGACGGGCAGACGCCATAGTCCCCATATTCCCAGACCGCTAGTACCACTAACAGTTCATCCCAATAGCCCGGTACTTTTTGTCCTCATTTCCCACAATAGTCCTACACTGGCCGGGGCTTGTCCTTGGGTGCATTATTATATGGTGTAGACAGGGATAATCGCCGGTCAGTGTCACGCCACATATTTACATTAAATTTGTCAAGGGGCCTCTACGTGTTGGCCTCCCCATAGCCCCACGCAAGCCCTCCAAAAGTCCGGGCCATTTTTATGGCCCGTGGTCTTGAAAGACATACATTGATAACTCATAAACTCATTTATTCGTAACTATGTTACACGTCAGGGTTATATATATTATTACAAAATCTTTAGTTAATTGTTTGTCGTCAATCTTTGTAATCCATAAATTCCTTCAAGCTATAGAAGGTGTGCTCGATTAACCACTTCTTTAGCCGACAAGTGAATGCGTTTAAACTGCCGGAAAGTGTGATTTTGTCCGGTAGTTTATTATATATAGTCGGACCCATAACATGTGTTAGCGTGTTAGATTTTTCTAATCGCCTCTGCATCGGTGCAATCCTATCTCTATTCCGAGTCCGATGTGAATGTATGTCGCTATGCTTTGCATACATGGACTCATTGACTCTGACATATAGGGCTACTTGAAGTACCAATATACACGGTAGGGTGAGAATTCGTAATTCGTAATAATAACAAGTTGAGTTGAAATTTCAACTCGATTCCTGGTAAAACCCTCGAGTGATACTAAAGTAACTACAGGTAAATTCGTGTAAACAAGAACACCACCCACTTGACTCGAGGCCTCTTGTTAGAGATACAATTTGGCCATGCCAAAAAGCCCGCTTACTGAACATTGACTTTCACTCGATAGTCGCCTACGTGTAAAATGTAACGACCTTTCTAGCGCTAGCATACAAAGATTAAGAATAGATAACCCAACAAATTAATTAACTCGGACAGAAATGTAAAACGATAAATAGGTACCTACGTTGTACCAAAAAACAAAAATCTATTTTCCTAAACCCATGCTGTTCGGTACATAATATATTAAGTTTATCCGTAAATTCTAGTAATCTAGTCATCATAGATATTACTATTATTTTTAACCGACTTCAAAAAAGGAGGAGGTTCTCAATTCGTCGGGATCATGTTTTTTTTATGTATGTTCACCGATTAATCCGTGATTTATGATCCGATTTACGTGATTCTTTTTTTATTCGACGAGGAATAGCTTCCAATTGGTCCCTTAAAATTTTTACATAGTTTGGTCCAGTAGTTTTCATTTTATGAACATTTTTTTGTTCCCGTTTCTTGGGACCTATATAAAAATAAAAAACTTCGTTTAAAAAAACCGACTTCAAAAACTATAAAATAACTTATTTCTAAAGCTATTATTATTAATATATGTCGGTGCTTAGTATTTTCTACTAAGCACCGACTTTAAGATGTTTTAGATAATATATATTAATAATAATAGCTTTAGAAATAAGTTATTTTATAGTTTTTAGTTTTTTAGATTTTGAAGTCGGTTTTTTTAATACTATATTCGAGAGTATAGGTATTAGCATTGATGTAAGTGTAACAATAATACATTACTTTATTGCTACATCAATGGGTATTCAAGTAATTGGCCCCTGGCTGGTATTAATAATAACATAATAAATAACATTACCAATCACCAAAAGAATTATCATTTTTTAATTGCCAATGTATGTTTTGACAATTGTTTACAATATGTACTTATATTATCGCCAAGATAACCTATATACTCTTCGCGATTTAAGTTTTTTTTTCTAGATCTCCTGTGACTTCGCATAAGCTTGAAGGTTTAAAATTAAGTAACACATATCCAGACAAGTATCCTCCTATCTTTTACAGATTCGTGGTGTTTTGTCATCGGGCATCTCTAACATATCCGCAAATTTCTTCGCGTAGAGAGTAGTTGGTTCCGCATTTAGCAGTACGGTGACTAATCTGTGATAAATAAATCGTCGTCTACGCAGCTAAAATTGTGTCGTAATGTAGCGGGTTTCTAATGACGCGAGAGGCCTATCTACGTAATGGTTGTTAAAGAAACAAGAATCAATATAAAATTAGAAAAATAAAAATTTTACGGATGCTAAATGTGCAACAATTAATGCGTGATTAATTACTCATTATCGTCGTTGTTAGCCTATCATCGTCCACTTCTGGACGTAAGCGTTCTCTAGTTTGTGTCTATTACACGATTCCACGCCTTTCTGAGTCGTGGACTCCACTTCAGAACACGTCTGCTCCATTGGCCATCGGTACTACGACAGATGCGGCCAGGCCACTACCACTTCGGCGTGCCAATTTTATGAGCTATGTCGACTACTTTGATTCTCTTACGGATGTTCTCATTTCCGATTTTATCGCTCAGAGAGACCTCAAACATAGCTCCTCAAAGAGACGCCTAAAACACCATAAAACGCTGAGCGATTTTAAATTAGCGGACTAGTCCCACCGCCAGTGTCCGTGTTACAACACCTTACGTCATTAATTACTACTAAATAATATTAGTTTATAGTTACAAATATTAATACATTTATTTATTTAAGACATAAACCAGAATTATACCTATTTACTTAAACATTACAATTATAATAAAACTACGTTTTAACGGTTTTAAGCGCGGTCATTTATTAAGTTTTGGTTTGTCCGACGTTTCGGCCGCTTTTCAGTGGCCGTGGTCACGGACGACAAAGGTGACATTTGTCCAACAAGTATTGTTAAAGTTTTATTTAGCCTACCGCCAACTTGTTCATTTTAATTATTTAGTTTTAATTTTGTTTATGGTTATTATTTACTCTATGGGAGCCTAATCTAATTTACCACCGCTTCACAATATGTTGTGGCTTGAAGAGAGGAAGCGGCGCAAGAAACTCTTCAGCAAACATGGCTAGTTCCAATTTTTTTATATATAATATTAAAAAGGGTGGAAGGAAAAAATAAAAGAAATTATCAGTCTATTTGGCTTGTGTTCCGTTGCACGCAGAAAGAGCTGAGGTCTGGCAGTTGGTTTTTGCTGGGTTTGGGTCTTAATAGTTTTGATATCGGATCCCAGACAGGTGGTACTTGCCAACCATCTTTTCCATTGAAATTTGGGTGTTTTCTGACTTCAGTAGCCTCACGCATCATTCTGGATATGAAACGATTCTCTTTCGCGAGGATTTGTGGGTTATCGAATCTGATGTAATGGTTGGGTTTATCCAGCGTGTGTTCACTGATCGCAGACTTCGTAGACCTTGTGTGTTTCATGTCAGCAATGTGTTCTTTTACCCGTGTTTTTATCCTCCTCTTTGTTTGCCCAATGTATGATAATCCACACTCACAATCGAGCTTCTAAACTTAATAAATTACCGCGCTTAAAACCGTTAAAATGTAGTTTTATTATACATACAAGTCGCGAAAACTTAAGAAAATATTACATTACAATTATGTTATTGAAATAAAATATGTTACGTCGAACGTCGATGATACTAATGAATGTTACCATAATTAATTAGAATTAAAAAATAATGTAAATTTCCAATGAATTACAACTATGATTAGATGAAAAAACAATATTAAATTCTTTATGATTTGCATTAAACATAATGTGGTATAATAAAGCAAAACCAGACACATATAAGTCATAGCATGCACGGAAAATTTTCGTAATTGCAATAATCGAATAACTATCGTCTCACTCATTTGTTAAAACTCAGTTTCAAATGTTTTTATGGTTTTATTATAACAATACCGAAGTCTTTATGTACCCTGTTTTTCATTCCTAACATTGTTAGTGTCTCCAATTAGTTACTTGCTATATCACTAAACCAATAAACCATTGGATGGAAATATCATAATCGTAATCAAAATGTAATCATACATACATACATATTATCACGCTTTTTTCCCATGGGGGTAGGCAGAGACTATAGACCTCCACTTGCGACGATCCTGACAAACAACTTTCGCTTCATCTACTTGAGTTTTCATTAATCTCTTTATATGTAGGGGAAAGCAGGTAGGATTCGTACACAGGGAGCATTCGTACAGTGGAGATATCTCCGCCATTATGCAACATTGAAATGTTTGCATTTATGTGCGTGATGGCCGTTTGTAGGATACGGGTACCTGCGGGATGGGGCCACAATACGGCCATTGGCTTCGATGGTGTGAGTCGATACGTGAATTCGCTCTGCGTAAGTATTTTTCGTTGTCATCTTTTAATTCGCTTGGCTGGTATAAGTAATGCTCAAATTATAAAAGTGATTTATTATAGTTTATGCCTTAAAATATTACTTTAATATTTAAATAGATATTTTAGCTCAACTATAACGGTTATGTTTATTTCAAATTAATTTGTTGAATTATCTGGATGGGATACCTTCGTGCAGTTACATGTGGGGTAGATTCGTACTGTAAGAATCCTCCTCTAGTATAATAGGTACCGGTAGATATTGTACCTATGGGCAATTTTGTTCTAATTTCACGATAAATACAATTCGAATTTATGTTTTAAGTCTCTGCAAAAAAAAAATTTAGTTGTTAGCACTTTGCTTTATGCGGATGATGCCCTGCTTTTAGCCTAATCGCCATCAGAACTGCAAACACTAGTTACAATGATGAAAGATGACTGTCATGCGAGAGGCTTATATTTGAATGCGAAGAAAACAATGGTTATGGTGTTTGAAAGAGAAGAAACCAGAACGAATGCAAGGATAATGGTCGATGATGTTATGCTGGAACAAGTGAATGAGTTTGTATATCTTGGATGTGCTTTTAGCAGGGATGGAAGGTACAGCGCTGACATAGAAAGAAGAGTAAATTTGAGGAATAGTATGAATGGAGCTTTAGGTAAACTTCTAGGCGCTAAGAAACTCAGCCAGAAAGCCCAGCTTGCCATACACAACGCAGTGCTGGTACCATGTATGACAAGAGCTATGAATGCCAAAGAAGCAAATGAGGTGTGTAGGAATAAGCCTAAATGGCGCTCTGTTGTTCGTGCCTACCCCGCAAGGAAACTGGCGTGAAGTTATGTATTTATGTATGTTGAGACATGTGATAAAATTTATAATGTTGATTTTTAGTTCTTTCATTAATGGAAAAAATATTATGTTATATAAATATTTTCAGGACTTATTTTTTAAGTATTAAAGTACTTAAAACCATATTTTTGATCATTACTAAATGAAAATCATTAGTTTCATAATTATTAGAGAAGAATTGTAGAATTGTGAATTTGTGTTCTTTTAGTTACATAGGTACTCTGAATACAATAATTACTAGTTTACTATATGACGGCTGACGCTGTTTTAACTTTGACCTCATTAAAGGACTTTACTACATTGAATAAATGGCATTTTCTTTGATTGTACGGAGGTTCCCCACTGTGTACGAATGTACCCCACGCTATGCACGAAGCTACCCCATGCATGGGGTGCTTTCGTGCGTTTTCCATTTTTTAGGAAAACGGTCGTAACTTCTCCGTGTTGCTTTATATGAAAACTGCACTTCCATAATATTAAAGCCAGATAAATGGGTAATATACCGCTATTAAAATAATTTTGTAATAGCTAGTAGTTTCTTTTTTATAAGGCTCAGAACAAAAAACGTACGAATCCTACCTGCTTTCCCCTATATAAGGCCCCTTTATTCCGTGTTTCATATATATATCCTTAGAAGGTCATTTTGGTACAAAATAGACACGATTTTTCTAATCCACTTAGGAAATTTTTTGTTGATATTAAAGTAGAAAATGATTTAGACAAACACAATTTAACCAAAATTATTAGGTAATCCTTTAATAAGAATGGAACCCAAGAAGATGAATAATTTAAGATTTTTTTTATTTTCAAGTACTGTTTATACCTTTTTTTACTAAGTAAATATCAAATCTTAAAACATTATCTATGCGCACTAAAAGAAGCAGGTCAGCTGATAGGTAGATAAACCACTATTATCACTGTCGCTTGAGGTCGATATTACTAAAAAAAATAAGAAAAGGTTAAAGAGGTATCACCGTCGCAACATACGAGTGGGTCAACATAGGTCTGATTATCGATATTCAACGTTGTTTGGTTCCACATTTTATATTTCGCGTTCCTTAATCACTTAATTGAAACATGCTAAAGATATTGTAAAATATCAAACCATAATAATTCCATTAATTTTTAACCGATCTTATTCAAAACAATTTACATCGAAGTACATTTGAAGCTGTGCTAACTTGGATTACTGTATACATCCCCCTCCCCCAGGGGGTGCCGCCCTGGACTCCTCTCCGTCCAGGAAGCGGCACAAGGGGATGCGTCCCCGGGGCCCCGAGCGGCCACTGTCACATTCCCCCTTTCACTCCGTGACAGTGGTGTCCCACCTTTCCGCCTCCAAATCCTAATGCCTTCTTCTCCTTCCCAAACCTCCTCCCCAAATACCACTCCCCTCCGAAGTTAGGTGGCCTCCCCCGACTCCGACCGCTGACGCTGCTGTAAGCGCGAGGCGGCGGGGAAAAGTGGAGGAAGGAGAGGGAGGGGTGATGGCGCAGGAGCAATCCTCGCAGCCTCCCCCTCCCCCTATCGCGAAGCCCCCCAACCGCTGACGCTGCTGAGAGCGCGAAGCGGCGAGGGAGGGAGGAAGGAGAGGGAGGGGTGATGGCGCAGGAGCAATCCTCGCAGCCTCCCCCTCCCCCCTATCGCGAGGCCCCCCCCGCCGTTGACGCTGCTAAGAGCGCAAGGCGGTGAGGGGGGGAGGAAGGAGAGGGAGGGGTGAAGGCGCAGGAGCAATTCTCGCAGCCTCCCCCTCCCCCACCGAAGGAGGATAGCGCCCGTGACTCCTGGCAGCCACGGGCGGGCGGCAGCGGGCGTCGAGGTCTGGGGGATCAGAAAGACCTCCGCCCACACTAATGCCGCGAGAGGGCGCGAGAGGCAGCCGCGCGTCCCTCTCAGGGCCGGGGGAACGTCATTCCCCGGCCCGCACACAGGAGAGGCCGCCTCTGTTTACGAGGCGGCCAGCCGCTGCCCGGGTTGCGGGTTAAGCTCGCGCATGTACCGTGACCCCGGCGCTAGGCGGAAGAAGGCTCCCATGAGGTTTTAGTGGGTATACCGGCGCCGGTCGTATTGATTAATCGGCGTCGGGGAGCCCCACATACCGGCCGCGCATAATCCCCCGCGCGGCTGACGATGCGACAACGCATTTCCTCATGTAAAAAAAAAAAACTGTATACATATTGTTACACGCCGACAAAAGTGAAAGCACACCTGCAGTTTATTACCTTTTCGGCATTTGGACTTCTTTTGTTTACTTTAAAATTTGTAATTAGAAAAATAGCCTATTGTGTATTGTAATTCTTTATGGTGGTCTTTAACCAGGTGTGATTCTTGGAAAATTCAGTTTACACGGTCGAGTGTTGTGTCGAGACATATTGTATTAATACAGGATAAAAAGCAATGCCCGAACGGAGAGAGGAGGCAGGCAAGCGATAATCGCGACCAAGGCAAGACGTGTGTACATTCGATAAGCTATATTAGTAACGGACTTTGCGCGTGTTATTTAATCGTGCAGTTTGTGCTGGTTGTGTCCAGTTATATTTATACCTGTGTTACAACGTGTTTGTGTAGTTCTAATAAATTCTATAGTAGTTCCAACAGCATTTTAATTCGATCCCTGTAACTCGTAACAATATCATAATTCAAAATTTAGTGGTGTAGTCTGTTTTTACGACCTGGATCGAATGTTTTCCTACCTTTTTAACTTTTGAAAGAAATATTCAATTTATTGAAAAACTGATTAGCAATACCTATTCTGAGCAGCCACGCGCATGTACACTGAATGACAACCTATGTACACTTAAAAAATACCATTATCTTCAGTTACATGTATAAATTAAGGGTCACTTATATTTTTAATCTTTTTCGGTTTTACTAAATCATTGCAGCGGCATATAGAATGCATACTTTTAGAGTTTCGAAGCTAGCTTGCCAAAAACGGGACCCTTTGGTCGTTATGTCTGTCCGTGCATGACTCGCTGAAGACTAACTGTTTCGCGCCGATATTGTTTGAGAGCGTGGTATCATACCCGTCAAACCGACCTTAAGAGCTGCAATCAAGATAACAATTCCAGCATGACTCTACCACGTATGGACTACGTAGACAATTAACGAAAATAGAAGACCTTTGTTTGCTGACAGGAAGAGATCAAGACAATATATTTCAGGCTTGTTAAGGATGCGTTCTGAACATATTCCCTCAAATCGATTCAAGCCTTTAGTTGGACTGACTGTGTCACCAAATTGTTCAGCCTGTGGTGTATCGCCTAGCACTTAATCCATTTATTTTCAATATATATTCATAAGCTATTGAAATAATTACTTGTGTAACAGGTTCTTATATCTTCCTATTCATTCAGTTTCCTTACTACTATCTGGATCCCACGGAGCTTTTGTCAACTTTAACCGATAGTAAGGCAAATTAACGATCGCTAAGGTATGGGCAGCGGGCCTATAAGTAACATACGAACACTGACGAACATAACGGCTTTATAAATGTGAGTTGTTTGCTAAAATGGCTACGAAACCCCGCAATGTTTCGGTCCTTGATCAATTAAAATTCAAAAAAGGAAAATTACGAAAGGGTTACTTAAAGAAAGGAAACTTTCGTTCGTTCTGAGCACGATTATTAACATCAATTGCGCTGAGAACCCTCATAAAAGTAATGAAAATGAAAACTTCAGTAGACTATAATTCAAAGAGTTCTTTGATTTATAAAGTTAATAATTTTATGTCCGACCTCTACAGCTTTTCCGATAAAAATATTTTCTTTCATCTTTTCACCGACAAAAATATTTTCCAGAAACTTTTCTGGCCCTTATTAATTAATGGCTGTTCATTCAAATATTACTTGAAATTAATATTGTCAGTTTGTTTAAACTCACTCCGTGTTATTTAAACGACAATGGTAATAAATATTATAATAATGTACATTTAGATTCTGAACAGTCCTGTCCTAAATACAAGATTAACACTGTTCTGTATTCTACACATGATTTTTTCAAATATCTTTGTTCCGTTGGTCGTTTTGTTTCAATGACGTCAGGGTATAAGATATAATAGAGAGTGTGTAAGGTCAGCGTTGCGTCGAAATCGTCAAAGCTCATAACGTGAACATGGATTGCGTCATCTAAATTCTTAGAAATCCAATATAAACCGGTCAATTAATTAATATATTGCTGAACAATTTAAATGTTGTAAAGGACAAACCTCTATTTGCAGAGTTCTGCAAATATATTCTTCTGAAAACTTCTTCGGAAGTTTCCGAAGAAGTTTTCAGAAGAATATAATTACAATATAAAAATAATCTTGATGTTTAGAAGATGAAGAGGGTGAACTATATCAATGTTTATAATTGAATTTTTCGAATTCCAATGCAATTTTTCAATGATCGGTTGAAAAAATTGTGTAATTAAATCGGTGCGTAAAAATTTGCTGATACCAACAGTTTTCACTAAAACGATAACTTAAATTCTTTATCAAGTGCTATGGTAATTAGTGTTCCAGGAATACTACGAGAATTTTCCCCGGAATGGTATAAATTAGTAACATTGAATTAATATTTGCTGCTTTCGATACGATTTCAATAGAACGATAGCATAAGTACTTTTTCAAATTATACGATAATTTATATTCCGGGAGTCACGCGGGATTTTCCCCGGGAGTGTTTGACAGTGGATAACGTACACAAAAATTAGCTGATTCGTATCTGATTGATAGTAAAACAATATAATTGGGGGCTTTTTGTATTCCCGGGATTTCACTAATTTCGAAACCACGTGATATTAGGATAACAAACTTTTAAATATTATTCTATTCCTAAGATGTTAGTTATTATCTGTGATTTTTTGAAATTTTCTACCAAGTAATACGATCAAAATGTTAATAGCTACAAAGTAATAGTATTTCGAATGAGCGTAAATATAACATGAAACATGTTAACAGTTAACTTTCTCGAATGCAAACTGTGGAACGTTGAAGAGTTGTATTTCACGTATTCAGGTAAACCCAAGGGGATGTATGAAATGTAACGTAGACTCAAGAAAAGTCAGTCGCAAACATTTTATGGGCAAATAAAACAACTTGGAAAATTCAGTGTTTCATTGCATCTTCGCAACTGATATACATAATACAATATTGTATTTGACGGATTCAAAAATAAACTTCCATCACAAAATAGTTTTTCTAACATGTTTTTGTTGGGTTGACTTGTATTGTACCAATAATTTCGTTATATTTTAACCGTGTTTTCACGGTCTTGTAAGTTGTAGACTAGTTTAGTCAATTTGAAAATTTGCACATGTGTTACACCCCTGACAACGTGTATACAAAATTTCATCTCGTAATTAATTTTGATATTAGTAAATATAAATAGAGAGCTAATTATAAAAAATACATATATACAAATATTTTGTCAATTACCATTGCTTGTTTTTCAGTACACACTGATATTAAAGCGTGTTTTAAAAACGGTATATCCTTTAATAATTAAAGAGTTATTATACTTATTATTTGGTTGTACTACGCCATCTACATTTTATGCCGTTTATCAAATTTGAAAATTTGAAAAATTGCATGTTGGTAAAATATCAAATTTAAAGTCAAAGTCGCAAATAGCTCGAAAAATAGCGTACATTTCTTAGAAATGTTAAATTTGTGTCTGTTACTTTTGAGTAATATTTTTTTATGTCAATCTGTACATTTAGCATTCATACATACATACATAACTTCACGCCATTCGGCATTAGCATTCATATTGCAGAGATTTAGTAATTTAATTATAAACTGTTAGAATGCATGCATTGTGTAATTGTAACTTAATATTATAAATGCGAGTCTGAGTTTCTCGACAATTTTTTATGCTTTTACGGGGCTATGACGGGTGTCAATTATATATTTTATATTCAACTGAAACTTAAACAAAAAATGTACTTGTTTTATATATAGCAGCAGACACACACACACCTAATTATACAGCCAAGCAAGTTACGTTTGTAACATACAACGGAACACTCTGCCCAGAGTAAATAATGGGATGTTACTTTATGTGCCATCTCAGGAATCGACTCAATAATTCCAATGAGCCACACGGACCGCTTAGACTGCTATAGAGCCCATATTCAAATATCAAGGTAACATTAAAATTGTGATAAAATGCCCTAAAAAAATATATTTATGAACAACATTAGTATGCACTATAATTATGCAAGAATAAATATTTTATTACATTTCATTAAAATACTGGCACACTTGTTCTGAGTATTCTTTATTCATGCTTCGAGTGATATTATTCACACATATTATATATATAATGATATATACCTAGATAGATGTTTTGTGTACTTGTGTAGCGAAAATTGTGCGAATTGTGTAGGAACACGTTTTTAAAGCGAAGTGCGGCTAGCCACCTGGCCTGATACGGTCGCGGTAGAGCGGCCACGAGTGTGTGGGTGTCATGTCGGTTAAAATATAATGAAATGGCTATCCGAATTGAGTAAGACGGCGAAATATAATTTCCTAATTATAATTTTAAGGGGAGCGTTGCGTCGAATCGTCTGTCGCTTGCCGCCGTGCACATTGGCCCCTGTCCAAATTTATATATAAACTAAATCGGACCAACTGACATTTTATGAACGTAATTTTAGGAACATTTAGGAATTATCCCATAGTTATAAAATTATTGTGAGCTCAGGGCTCGCTTCAATGCCTATTAATAGCACAAACAATTGCAGAATAGTGGCTTATCTTAATTCTTAAGTGTTGTTCCCCCTTGAACAACATTTTGGTTCACAAAGAAAGTTCAAATCGGCCGTTACTTATTCCTGAAATAATAACAGTATTTACTATATCAGCTCGTAAAAACCCCTTGCCATGTTCGGGGTTCCCTATTATTAAGGGAACAGGCAAATACCCGCCACGATAGTCCTAGGCGGACTAGCGGGTATTAAACTTATTTTCCTTCATCTTCAGCATATGATAATTGTAATACGCATAAAAGGCCCGTAAAACCTACACAGTACATCAGTCTCTCAAATGTATATGGGTCCTTTTATTTTTAACACTTTGCCGACTAAAATTATAAATATACAAGCAAGAAAATTCACTGTGGTCTTACAAAAGTAGCAGATCAAAGAGTGTTTCTATACTGTAGATAAATTTCACAAAAAAGTATTCCTCGTTGTTATCTATATGGGAAAGCTTAGTGATTTATTTGACATAAATTTGAAATATCTTTATTTTTTACCAAAACTTATTTGACATGTTTCTAAATTAGAATACTTATGTAAATTTAATTTGAGTATTTATTTTGTAGTAGAATCTACTATGCATCTACAATAAAACATCTGTGTAAACTACATTCTTGCAAATAATATCTTTTGAAAAAATATTGTCCTAGTTCGAGATTTGACATTGACATTGACACCACAGAGTACTTTATATATACTGGTATAGAGTCAACAGTTATAATATATATAGTAACGCCCTCTATCGGTATATAGCATTATTCAACGGCAAAAACCATCCAGGGGGTCTAGTGTTATTTTGATTTTTATATTAGACTTTTGGAAATTGCGGGAGTTATAATTTAACTCCTGCAATTCCCAAAAGCCTTTCCAAAAAATGTTTATTTGTTAGTAAATAAAACAACTATTTAGCGGTAGCGTGATTTATTATGTTTCCTTTTATTAAAATATTCAAAGGCATACATTTTCATAAAATTTATTTGTATCCACATCTAATCTGGTGCCGTTAAGATGATGTACTTACAAGTTTTACCATATCTGGGCACACAACAATCTCTTTCAGAAGAAGCCATAATCCAAGTCATCAGAAAACAAATCGTTAGGCAAATTGGTGTTCAGGGTACATGATTAAGTCCGACGTGATCACAGAACACTAGTAAACGTGATAAGCGAAGTCTTTGGAGTCCAGTAATCAAACGAAGTTATCGAAAAATAATCAAAACACAAACAAAGTACATACGTTCACGAATGTAACTTGTATCAGTCGGAATGTCATTTTGGTTTTGACATAATTGACATTTTGAAATAAGTTTTTGGTAAATCGACAATTCATCAAAAATCTATTAATTAAAGTTAAAAAGAGCTTTATAATTTGAAAAAGGTGAGGACTAGAATTTACACACTTTAAAATATATTTATTAGCTGATATGGCTTGCAAAAACGTAAAAACATATCAAATATTTCTTAAACAAGTATTAAAACAACTGCGTATAAAGAAACATATTATATTCATTCAATTGGTGATTAATTTGAGAACAGTGACATCTACTGCAATACCTACCCACTAATAGAACGCAAAAAATCTCTAAGAAAAAATAATTGTACTGACTGTTAGGACACTGATTGACACATTGAAGTAAGCCGTTTTACATTCAGTATTCTATACAGTATTTTGTAAATAAGCTAAAAGTTTTTAATATAATAGGTAAGATGTTGTTGTTGTTGTCTGTACAATTGTTCAGAGATTCGGAAGCTATTACGGTTTTGATCACCATTGCCAGGATCTTTTCTCGAAATCTACTGGTCTAAATGGTAGAAATTTACTCACAACATTATGTTAAGCGGCATATCAATTATGTCGCTATATAATGTAGTAATGAAATCGAGTTAAAACGAAAATTAGGGGTAACCGCCACACATGTAAATGAGGGTTTAAAAAATAGTTGGTTCAGCACCACTTAGTCGTCATAATTGTTGTCACTTCTGGAAAATTTATTGTACATACATACATACATACATAACTTCACGCCAGGTACCTTGCGGGGTAGGCACGAACAACAGAGTAGCACGAACAGCCACACAGGCCCATTCTTACACACCTCACTTGCTTCTTTGACATTCATAGCTCTTGTCATGCACGCTCGTCTGTTCTTAAGGCTCCTAACATCACCTTCTGCTAACACATGATCAATTTGATCATGGAAGGTGTGTCGTGGCCTTCCGCGACTTCTTCTTCCGAAATTTATTGTAATTTTATAATTACTTTTTTATTTAAGTCAATAGATAGCAAGACATTCAATTCCAAATACTATAAAACTTAGGCTTTCACATTCGAACTGTAAAATAAAAAATGTTAAGAAAACCAACTCGTAAAGTTCGGAAACACTTTCAAAGAAAATTTGTTTAAACAAGCTCCGTTGAGTAAGTTTTGAGATTTCGTGATATTATTACAAGGTATTTTCTATTATTTCTATTATCCTATTTTTATCAATTCCCAACGAAATCTAATAAAAAACGTGCGCATTGTATGCAGCGTCCGTCACACATTTCATCAATTTGAATCATATTCTCTACTACTAGCGTTAATGTTTTCTAAGAGCTGTTGTTCTTTATGTATTAAATGTTTTATGCATTCGCGTGATAAGGTTCCCAGCCTGCTTGGCTAATAAACACAGCAATCGGTTAATAAATAAACATGCAATAGCTGTTTAGTACGTATAGTATACGTGTACAGTCTAGAAACATAGCAAGGTCACCCCTCCTATCGATTACGCATAAAGACTCATTATTTATGTATGGTACTCACTTTGAAGGTAGTTGCAGGTTCGCTAGCTACAAAGCATTAAGGCGATTTCTAGAAAGAATTGAAAGTATTCGAAATTCATTGAAATTTAACAAGTTATCAGAGCTAGTAGTGAACTTATGCAGACGGTAACTGTCTGTTTATTGCGTTAATTTTTTTTTAATTATCCAAATCATAGTATTTTTTTTCCATGACAAAACGTAAAAACCAGGAGCTGTATTTGGCCTCTAATGGTCATGCGGGAATTAGCAGCTAACTCTTATATATTTATATACAGTGCATATACTTATATCATAATATAAATGAAATAAATGTCAAAATGAAATGTTCAAAATTGAAAATTACAGATTACTTATTAAAAGTCAACGAACATGTAACGGCCTCACTGCAACGCAGATGTTTTAGGTTCGGTTCCTGGTGTGCTAAATATCGGAAACGAAGTTTCTCCGTTATTTCTGGGTGTCGGATCGGTCCCAGAGGTCCGTTGTGTATTAACGGACCTCTGGGGTTCTGGGATTCCACCATCTATTTCAAAGGAGTATTTGTTACCTACAAAGGAGAAGAAGCGGCGCAACTAACTCCCCAGGAAAATTACTTTCTGTATATAATGTACGTATAAAGTTATATCGTATGTAGATGTATAAATGTAAAGCGGTTTCCCTTATTCAGGTCTGTAAAAGAGTGCATTAGTAGGGTTTGTAATATGCCGAGAGAAATATGAAGCTCCAACCTTATAGCTGTCAGATAATAACTACTTATAAGAAAAGTTGAATTGTTAGGAGACCAAATTTTTACGCCTTAAGTGGACAGCCTTGGAACTATTCTCAATTATCTGTTAGCTTGCAAACTTAGTAAATGCAGTCATATAAACTCACTATATGCAACAAGGTCCAATTTACATTAAAAACTAATATTTGATGTTGGAGTCTACATCAATAAAAGTTAACGACATTTATGAACAAAGAAAATTTTGCATCAAAACGATATAAAGCGCTAAATATTAAATTTTATTCACTATACACCTTTCTAGGCTAGTCTTAGAGGGATTGCGAATGCACGAACCCTAAGAGCGCTCCCAGAAGACTTTCGACCACACTTCATTCTAAAAGGATTACATCCGTAAACGATGTCTCGGTATAGTTGCCCCTGGAGCGAAGGCGAAACCTCCTAAGCTCCAAAGGTAGCGACAGCTTCCATTTTATAATAGATGTTATAAATAGGCATTAGGGTTTTTCCATTGCGAAGATGTCAAACAGGCAGCCGGTCTAGCTCATGGGAAGTGGTCGCCTATAGATACCTGCAACAGTAATGATGAAGCTGAATGCATTGTCAGAGTTTAGGAGGAAAGTGGATGGGCTGGGGGGGGGTGAACTGGACCGTTGGAATTCCCCCTTCTCATAGCGCGAAACACGATTAGCTCAATATCTATAATATTATTTATATATTTAGTGACGGAAAACCTACAGCTAATATATATGAATAAACCTTTGAAATTGACACAGAAAGCCAATTATAGGTTTTTGCGAAGACATTATAAAGTTCTAAAGATACCGTGACTGTACGTTGAACATATGTAAAAAAACTGGAATAGACTACATAAACTAAGGAGGACACGATGCATTTTATGAGATTTCTTGTCGGGTTGTCTGTTATTCCGGATTCACGTAAAAACGATGCAGTTTTCGATGATCGACAGTAGCTTAAAATGTGCGCTACTTTTTATCCCGGAAATCCCATCCCGGGAGCTCTATGGGAACGATTTAAGATGGTCAATTTGAAAAAAGAAATCGGATTCTAATGCGATTATTACACTGTTCACTGATCGATAGCAAAATTTTGTGTTATAAAATGTGTGATATTTTTTAGCCCGGGAATCCCGGGAAACTTTCCCAGGAGCCGATTGGCTTAGTGCGACACAGTTTTGACTAAAACGATAGCTAACATTATTTTTTAAATGCCATGCGGTACTTTGTGTCTTGTGAATCCCGAGGGAATTTCAACTTAAGTGTAGACGAAGTCGCGGGAATATCGTGTATTATAATAGTCTTGTACGTTAAAAACACATGGAAGCTCTAGATTAATTATGATCATCACTCACATGTGTTTTTATAAATTAAAATTCATTAAGTGACGTACGTATTTTTCAAAGCATTCTGATTTTAAAAGAAAACACTAATATTTTTTGAATGTGTAACAATATTGGTAAAACCAGAATACTACTATTTGTCAGCGTAGCTAAAAAGCTGACAGCATTAGTTCCCTGACATAATATTGTTACAAGCTACAGGACTCAAATTCAAATGCCGTCGGAATTATTATAGAATTTATTAGAACTACAAACACGTATAACATAGGTACAAATATAACAAGACACTACTAGTACAAATTTCACGATTCAATAACACGCGCAAAGTCCGTCACTATATCGTTCATCGAATCTACATCTTGCTCGTATCGTAGTCCTCGCCCGATTGCCTCACCCCTCCGTCCGGGCATTGTTTTATAGTAAACTGTATAATACAACAATCGACTGCGTGTACTGAGTTTCTCCAAGAAAACGTAATCTGCCCACCTGGTTAATTATTCCTGCGAACGGCCAACAAAACAATAACAATAGGCTGTCTAATTGTAAATTTCAAGCGCAAAGTAAACAAAAGAACTCCAAATACGAGTAATGTTAAATTTCTGCCTATGATAAGACAAGTGAATGAAAAATAAATATAGGAACAGACCGCCAGTTTCACAAGTTAATTCGCCTCGCCATGTATTAATTACAAGTGAGCAAAAGAGAAACTTGGAAAGGCCTACGTCCGGCAGCGGACTGAGATTGGCTGAAGAAGAAGAAGAGAAGAGAAACACGTTAATTTTAATAAGACTACCTATAAACAATGTTTTTTCAGACCCATGCAAATGGACGAGGCGGTCTCGGCCGGTGCCTCACAGGGCACACGCAGGGGCAGCAATGACCATTTTCCGCGGCCCTGACTATAGACGGATGAAACACGGTGGGTTTAATTAGTATTCCGGCAGCCCACCCGACCGGCAAGTCTCACAGTACCAGCGCCGCCTTTCCTTTAGGCCAGTTCAGGTGATTTCCAATCGCCAGAAAAAATACAATCAAACACAACATTAATCATATTTAATTTAGGGCCAATTTTTCTATCATCAAATAAGTTATTCTTTACGAGTAGAATAAAACACAACTTGAAAAATTAAAAATTGTAATTGCATGAATAAAAAACAATTGTTTCACTTTTGAATTTAGTCAGGTTATAATTTAGACGACTGATATGATACTTTTATCTGATAATTGAAAAATCAGCCCTTATTTGCTTGACTCATAAAGCAGAATGGAACTGACATATTTTTGTAACTGGAGTTTATATTACAAACCAAGAAAGATTGTCTTCTCCTATGAGAATACTGGTCTAGAATAGTCCTATGAGAATACCCTACAGATATTCTTATCTATCTTGTTAGATAAACCAATCCAACAACATATCGTACTTGCAACACGCACTAGTTTGATAAGAGCCTCACCTAAACTATGTTTTAAATGTAAATATTTTGTGAATCCATGCTATAGAAACTATAGATAATATAGGGAAAGCCTATCAAAAGCCGGCCGGCGATACCGAAAAGCGGTCAAGGGCGAAATAAATGAGTGTTCTAGTTAATATCATGTCCGTCTCCGTACACGAACGGAAAAATGATACCAGTTGCTGCGGCCGAGCGGCCTTTTGCAAGAGACGACAAAACAACGAACAGCCAGGTGGTAGGTCATTTACCTGACTGGAGGGCTACCACCCTTGGTCCAGAGTATGACGCCATAACAACTTTGCGTTGTGTTCCGGCATCAGAGGCCAGGTTTCAGTTTCTCGTTTAAGACCGGAAGTACCTCTGGTTGCTAATACCCATCGGCGACGGTAATCACTTTCCATCACAGTTCAGCCATAAAATAAATGTAATATTTTTTACTATATATAACATATACCTATATAATATCATTATTTACACTATATATTACTCAATGTTACTTCTATTTTTCATAGTACTCGGTCACTGGATCAAAAGTTGAGTCATAGTAAGCTCCTTCTTCATTTTTGACTTTATGTTCTACGTGGTAAAACCAAGCTGGAATTATTATTTTGACTACAGCTCTTATGGTTAGTGCCGATCGGTGTGATAACACGCTGTCACAGAATATCCGTATGAACCGGTTAACCTTAAGCTAATCGTGTTTCGTGTGATGAGTGAGAGTTCGGATGGCCTACTTCCTTCTCTCCCTATCCTATTTATACCTATCCTATACACATATTCCAATCTCATATGCCATTCTTTCTACCCATTCCTCCTGTCTGATTCTTCTTTCTGATACCCTATCCCCTCTCCTCTTTATCCCTTCCTAAAGACTGGCAAGTTACAAACGTCCAAAGGCAGTGGTGACCACATTCGACCAGGTGGCTTATCTGCCTATTTGCCTTCTCTACGCAATAGAATAATCATTCGATCCAATGTCCTAAACTTACTTCGCGGTCGGTAACGTGTTGCCAATGCCCATGGTGTTGCCAACGTCTATAGGCGATGGTAACCATTTTCCATGAGCTAGGTCGTCTGCCTGTTCGCCAGCTTGGTAATAATATAATCCTAAAGGTTAAAGCAGAAGGTCAAATGTATCATGCTCATAAACAGAAACACCATAAAACATAACGAAATCATGACATCAGCCTTTAATGAACACATGATTACCTATAGTTTTGAAAACATATGATGTATAATGATTGAAAGCTACCTATTTTTAAGGTTTACTATCCATCATGGCAAAAACGGAGCCCTTGCACAATTGTCACGTCCGTCTGTCTCTAATGTGGCTTGGCATTGATCGAGAATGATTGGTCGGTTTAGAAAGAGAATTTTATGTTTTTATTTGGAAAATCTATCGTGTTGCGAGCAACACAGATAATAACAAGTTTACATCACAAAAAATGTTGAATTATCATTGTGAATAATTAGAACTATTAATACTGTTTAAAACCTGTATATTCAACGGAATTTACAAAAAAAAACAATTTTAAGTTGACTTTTTACTGAAGAAAGAGAAATGTTCACGATTTGTATTGTAATATCAAACTCCTTGTCCCAGTTTTATTACTTTACAGAAGGTAAAATACTCTTCGCTAGTAACAACGTGCACGATTAGTACAAAGTGACCTTGCCAGCGCCGCCTTTACTCAACGCAGTCTAGTCCCCAACCTCGCGTTCGGTTCTGCTTTGTAGTAGGGCTGCCACATCACTATTCCCACTCAATAATCCTTACTACACTAAACTGAATAAAGGGCCTGGTACAGAGGGTGGCATGCTCTAGCTAAAGATTTTGCCTCTCATTTTCTTATCAAGCTGTGGTAGTAGTTAATACATTTGCGTCTGTTTTTAGACGCGAATGTGTTGTTGCTTAATATAGGTATGAATCCTATCCTAAGCTTGGGCAGTTTTCTGGCTTGATTTACATTATACGATTACTTCGTGATGAGGGTGAAGGAAATCATCGTGATGAAACCTGCATATCGCATATCTGTTTCCCTAAAAACAGGCGGGTAGTGGGATATTTATGCGTGTCTATGGGTACACGATTTTCTTATTGCACCATTCTGATTGAGAGAAGAAGTCCTAATTAGCTTTCGAAAAATTTATTACCCCGTGAATTTTAATTTGAATGCTCCTACAAGACATGGACCCTATCCGTTAAAATGTTATTATGAAATATCAGACGGTACTTCAAGGCATCTGATTGCAGGTATCGGGAATACAGACTCGGTCTACGGGAGTTCTACTCCCTCACGGTGTTCATAACAAATGTATATTAACCAATTTACATCACTTTATTTCGAGCTTTAATAAACACTGAAATTGTTCTACGTCTGATAAAGTATTCATCAGTAATACAAGATAAATAGCGCCGTCGTTTGTGTGATTCATGTTTTCCTATTTAATGTTAGTACTATTATTTATAACTAGGAGATGCCCGCGATACTTCGCCCACACTTAAGATTTCCGCAGGATTCCTTGGACACAAAGTACGTCAGCATTTAAAAAAATTTGTAAACTATTGTTTTAGTGAAAGCTGTGTCAAAATAAGCTAATTTTTAAGCACCCGAACAACTGCTCCCGGGAAAATTCCAACGGATTTCCCGGGATATAAAATATCACAAATTATATAAAATTTTCTATCGAACCGCAAATATCTCATCGGCAATCGATTTTTTTCAATCTGGCCATTTTACATAATTCCCAGAAAAAAAATCGATTGCCGGGAAAAATGTAGCAGATTTTAAGTCTAATAATTTACTGTCGATCAGCAAAAACTGCATCGAAATCGGCCCAGTAGTTTTTACGTAAATCTCTATCAAACAGGCGAACAAGTAAGAAGTCTGAAAAAAAATATCGTGTTAGCTGCAATTTACAGACACATGTTTAGAATTATATACTCGTATATTACAGCTTACTTGCACATAATTGGACGTAGTACGCAAAAAGGATCCAACCCACAAAATGTTACTTTTGAATTATTAAAGATTAAAGTTTTAGCTGTATTTCCGCATTGATGTACTTGTTTGTGTCTATGAGTTCTTAGGAAAGTATAAGCGTAAATGTATCATTTTTTAAACAAATAAGTTTAACTGCATCAATGTTTAAATACAGCTAAAACTTTAATCTTTATTAATACAAAAGTAACATTTCGTGGGTTGGATCTTTTTTGCGTAACTACGTCCAATTATAAAAGACAAAATAAATATACTTATATAGAGTGAATTTTCAAGTGGGCTTATCCCGAAATCCGACATTATAGGATATAGCGAAAAATCCATAAAGAAGTCTCTGGTCCAATACTTGATGAAAAAAAAGGGTGTCATTAGATTTTTGAAAAATCAATTACCCGGGTTAGGAAGGGCTACAAGCTTTTTTTTTTTTTATTAAAACTATGTAAAAACTCAGATACGAATTACAGGTTGGCATTAATTAAAATTCTAGGAGGAATTTTAATTAAGGAGGTTAGGAAT
Source organism: Dendrolimus punctatus (assembly GCA_012273795.1). Taxonomy (NCBI): domain Eukaryota; kingdom Metazoa; phylum Arthropoda; class Insecta; order Lepidoptera; family Lasiocampidae; genus Dendrolimus; species Dendrolimus punctatus. The sequence continues at coordinate 6,650,704 of CM022533.1, read as the reverse complement.
CGAATCAACCTATGTTAATAAAACTATATACTGTATTCCTACACTAAATCATAGCGTGGCTTGAAAGGATCAATTTCTGTAAAGAAATATTAACGTTAAACTAAGGGAATGGGGTTGATTTTTAACAAAATGTTATTAGGTTTCTATTCTATTCTATTTTTGGCGATTTGGCTCCAACGCTACTGGCGCTGATTTGGCCAATGTCACAGTAACAGAGAATGTCAGGTGTGGGTTATTGGCAATAACAGCTCAAAAAAAAAACAAATTTGGTCGGTTTTCTTTCCAGTCGTAACTTCTGTGAATTATTAGGTTTAATTTCTATAAAGAAATGCCAAATGTCAAACTAAAGGAGAGAGTTGATTTTTTCTATTATTTATCTTACCGCTAAATGAAACTTGATACACGTCTATAGATTTTTCCATTCTTTATGCGGGAAAGGAACATAAATAAAGAATATATAATATTGTGTTAAAATTCGACAACCCTATTCTGTGTTAGTTGTGATCTATACTATAATAGTTCTTTCTATTACTGACATGGAGGCCATTGATTAATTTAACTATGGGTGAATTGGATTTTTTATCGCTGGAGTACAGCCGATAGACCGACAGCCCACTTGATAGAAAGTGGTTTTTGAAGTCGAAAGGTGCCAACAATTTTCTGATGCTCCTGAAGGGGGGAGGGCGAGGCTGGAACCTTCTCACTGATCCCGGAAGGTTGTTATGATAACGAACTCTAGACCAGGAGTGGAGTGGATAGTTGATATTAACATTATGAAAATAAATAATACTAGATATTTTTACTGACGAACTGAAAGTTGTTATGGCAATATACTCTAGAGTAGGTATGAACTGAATACTTTGATATTTCTTACTCCGTTGGCTCAGCCACCCAAAGTGGGTCTTGGCCTCCGAAACAATTATATGCCAATCTTCCCTATCCAGCAGTTTCTTGCCAATTATCCACGCCACTCCACTCTGTCTTTCCAGCGATATTTGCTACGGCCAACTGGACGCCATTGTTACCGGCAGTCACAAATATTATGCTTTCCTTACGTTGGGTTCCTCTCCCGTCAGTTCCACATGACCGAGTCAGCGGAGGCGGTGAGCTGTTATTTCTCTTATTATGTTGGGCTCGGCCACGAGATTCTTAATTTGATATCAAGGTATAATATAAATAATAGATGATTATTTACATATTTGTTGTAGCACTAGAGTTTACCCTGCGCCCCTGCGGCTATATCGCGAGTCAACCTCTAGTGCTAGTAATTCTCGTTCGGAATCATTTCAAAGTGGAAAAGCATATTATGTTTATGGGCTGTTATTATATTATATGAATAGTAATTGTTGTTCGTGCCTACCCCGCAAGGGACCTGGCGTGAAGTTATGTATGTATGTATGTATGAATAGTAATTGAACATAAAACCCGTGGATTGGATATAAGGCGCGGTTTCTAGTCTAATAACTATTTAACCAAGTACATAGGCTACGATTTAAATATAGAACAGAATCAATTGGTAGGTCCATGCCACGAAGAGCTACTTTTGAGATGCATAGTGGAATAGCCCAGTTGGCGACGAGCCAGCTAAAACTTCAATATACGAGTATTTGGATAACGATATCACTAGTATGTATTGTAGGTTAAGGGATAAATATAATTATTGTCAACAATGAAACAATACCTTGCTTGAGAAATTCTCTAATTCACGTGTAAGTAGTTAGACTATAAGTGTAGAATTGTTTCTGTCCTGTTTTACGACACCTCCCGAACATTTAGGTTTTTCATTTTAATGTATTATTTATTGACATAAATTAATTTGGGAAATTATACCAACTTAGTTTATTTATTATTTAATTTTATTTGGGGAGTTAACAGCTGTAGTCTTATATTCTTATATTATGTAAGTTTTACAAACTAAAGTCACAGAGATAGCTAAAGAACAGCTATTCATAAACCTACATAAATGACTAGGAAATAAAAAAAGTATAAAAACAATAATCTTAGAAAAAAAAACTAACTACCAAGTAAGACTAACATTAGCATACAGCTATAAACCTCTATTGAATGTTGTCTGTAATAGTATAATAAATGATCAGAATAGTACGAGTATACACATAGTAACTGTAAATTTAACATATAAAGAATGCTGTACCTCTGTGCCCTAAATTCGATATTATTAAGTAAAACTATGCACGTACTTACTTATAAAAGTATAATTGCAATTATTTCCGGCTTTTACTTAATTCGAATCCCGCTACCATCAAAGATGTTGTTTCATAACAATGAAACAACATCTTTAATCGTATTAGTACCCCATGTGCAATAGCGTACTTACTTTATATTATACTAGCGACCCGCCCCGGCTTCGCACGGGTGCAATGCTGATACAAAATTAAATACACTACAGAAAAACTTGTATTATACATATAAACCTTCCTCTTGAATCACTCTATCTATTGGAAAAAACCACATCAAAATTCGTTGGGTAGTTTTAAAGATTTAAGCGCACATAGGGATATAGGGACAGAAAAGGCGACTTTGTTTTATACTATGTAGTGATAGTGATAGTGATCGATTATATTATAATTATTAATGTCAGCCTATAAAAGTTCTACTGTTGGACTCAAAGCTAATCTTGTCAGATGTATGCTTACTACACTTGTCCACGAGGGATTGGCGTGTTCCACATGTCATCACATCTCAGTTGCAAGTTTCCTCGCGATGTTTTATTTTATCATTCAAAACAATACCATCAGGATTCAATGTTAAAACTACGCATAGCACTACTTTTATAAAAGTAGTTTTACCTACTTTAAAGGTTCAGAATAAAAATCGTCTTAGTTTAAAGATATATTAAATTTAGATATTTTAGCCAACACTGACCTATGCAAGCACTTTAGAGCTGCACGATAATGTTGTTGCCAAGGGTTACCAGTTAATTCTGTTTGCTGGCCCACGTCTCTGAAGCTTGGGGCTAAGTCATTTACGTACTTCGACGTAGTTAACCCTTTATATCACGTCACATAATTGAGGTCCATAGTCTTCGTACGTGTACGTATATTATATCTTAATAGTAAATAAGTTAAATTTATTTATCTGTCAAAGTTTTCCACGTAGTCTCGCTTGATGAAAATTCGAAATTAGTATGGCATGAATTTTTAAATTCCATTTTTAGAAAAGAAAAAAGTGAATCATAATCTTTATGATTATCCCATTATAATCCCAGTTTAGATGCAAAAGTGCGCGTTACTTAATTTTATGCAAATTGATTTATTTCCCAGCCATACATTGCTTGGTTTTCTACTTTATTCTCTAATTTATAAATGCAAATGTAAAAATCATCTACACAGAATGGGGAGGATCGCGCGATGAAAAGAGCCTATCTGGGCAGACCAACGGGCCGGCGACCAGTTGGTAGGCCCAGATATCGCTGGAGGGACGTAGTGGAGGCTGGTCTGCGCGAACTTCATGCCGATGACTGGCAGGAGACAGCGCTGAACAGGAGGGATTGGAATATTCTTATTTCGGAGGCCAGGACTCAGTTGGAGTCGGAGAGCCGCAACAGTTTGTTAGTTAAATGTAAAAATAAAAACAATAAAACTAAGGGCCATAATTAAAAATAGCATTTTATTGTTGTATAGTTAACCTTTTCCTTAAAAGATACTTTCTATATCTTTGTCAACCAAAAACATCGAGTTGTATGTCTCCTGCAATTTTATGTACTAGACACAATGTTGCTGAGTTTATCAAACTACACTTGATGAAGTTATCTGTCGCGGTAGGTTTCTAGTAAGTTCAGGTGCCCGTTCAAGACTGGCTCGCTAAGGTGTTTATCCAACCGCGGCTTACCGTCACGCCGCTTGCTAGTCTTTGAACCCGAAATCCTTCATATCAATTAGCTATTTCGATGACAATACATAAATACAATATTCAGGTTGAATAAGTTTCCGAATTCTGTCACTCAATTTTCCAAACCAGTCACTGGAATAATAAGCTCTCTCTTACTTTATCTTACACATTAGCTAATTAATTAACAAGATAACTAACTACCCTTCTCATTCGCCATCCGTGAACCGTGTATATGTACATCCAGTGCAAATAAACAGATATGCGTTCTAAGCCACTCTTACTAGAGACACCTAGAGCTTAGAATCGATTAGCATAACGTGAATGTTAATATTGTCATAATTTAGTGTCGATTGGACAGTAAATTGATTCTGATTGGAACGCTCCAGATTTCAACGCTTACGTTTGCTCCTCACACGGATAAATTGATAGGTTGTTCTATTCATTGTGTACTATGACATAATCCATCCAGATGTAAATGCTTATAATTATCCTCTTATTTATGTAATTAATTTAATTGAAATTGAATTGAATTGAATGAGCTGGGAGATGAGAGGGAACACTTAGCCGAATGCTTGTCTAAATTATTTTAAAGTTATTCTGCAAAAAACATCTACTTAGTTCTAATAGGCACTGGGGGACCATTTTGATTGCTTCCAGGATTCCCTCCCTATGGGTCACCGAGTATCGATTAAGAACTGTTTATCTAGTGTTTGACTTGATAATTATGTAGAATAGCACATATAATTAATGGACTTGCTATTTCTGGGAAACCGAAGTTTACATAAATGTAAGATACTTTATTTTTTACAAATGCTGTATGTAGTCAGCATTTGTAAAAAGTTTCATAATTTGGTTTCAAATAACCACAGGCTAATTGTAGCACTCAAAAATATCAATTAACTTAAAGACCAATTACGGTATTACAAATTTTTCATAGCATCCCTAAATCATGTTTTATGTCATTTTATAGGCAATACAATAGGCGGCCTTATTGCTCAAAGCGATCTCTTCCAGGAAAACTAAATGAAAAAAGTATTGAATCAGGTAAAATAGGTGGTACAGGAAAACGGCAATAAATACATAAATACTCAAACTAATTTAAGAAATAAATATACAAAAAATACATAGTTAGAAGTTTCATTGATTTCTACTGTAACACTTCAAAGATAAGATAAGAATATAAAATCGAACAGATTGTAAAATAAGAATCCAGCGTTAATTTGCAATTAGTTATTGTATTCATATTACTGTATCTAGGATCAGTCTCAAACAACAGTGATCCAAAAATATAAAAAGCCCGAATTATAATTTGTATAGGGCTTATGGCTTGGTGTGGTGTAGATAATATAGATTGTATAAGTAGACAAAAAGGTTGGTACCAGTACGCGGTCTCTGGAAGTGGGTCAAGATGATTTTAGAATCAATACTGGGCGTTTCTCAACCGTACCCATTGTTATGCTGTATGCCGCGTTAGGCTAATTTGGGTATATATTGGTCGCAGGTGTGATATTCGGAAGTGAAAGAAACTTATAATTTATATATTAAAATTCCTTCTTCCTTATGCCCCTGTTCCATCTGCAGTAGAGTTAGTGGCATTGTCGAAATCCGATTTATTTGCATCGAAAAAATAACGTGTTAACGAAGTCGTACATACAAGAGTTATATGTCAATATTTAATTTCATTAACAATATTGCATCTCAAAAACGCATTAAACTCTCGGTTACATCTGCATGTCACTAACACTAATATTATTTTTATCCGTGCAGGAACGGAGAAAGAATACAACTTCCTGAGGCCGGGCGGCTTGTCGTAAGAGGCGACTAAACAACCCAAAGGCGGGAGGTAGTGTATCTTTACTCGACTGGATGGCAACTACCCCTAGGCTAGAGTATGCCGCCATAACAACCTTGTGTTGTGTTCCGACATTAGTGACCAGGTTCCAATCTCTTTTAAAAGAGCAGAAGTGCATTTGTAGCACCTTTGATGTTGTAAATGTCCATAGGCGATGGTAACCGCTATCCATCAAGTGGGCCGTCTGCCTGTCCGCTGAACTCCTGCAATAAAAAAACCTGTGCGTCTCGGGACGCTCGACAGAAGTGATAAACTCATCTAAGTTGAACTATTTAATATTGGAATTATTTAACTTGAGAAACTTAATGTAAGGAAAGGTTATTAAATAATAAAATCTTTTATTGATTATAAAATATATTTTGTTCTTAGTTACAATTCTTGAATATGTACAATATTAGAGTTTTGTGTATGTACATTATTAGTATTATTTAATTTATTTACCGAAATACGGGTAGCGCTGTGGGTTAGAGTAAGAGTGGAGGATGCCGCCTACTGCTGCCGTATATGTGAGAGAAAGGGAAGCTAGACAGACTGGCGCCGTACCGCGTTACGTAACGAAGAGGTTTACTCTCCCATAAGAAGTTGTCACTTCAAAATCCAGGCGTAACAGAGGTAGCTTAAATCAGAAGACTGGCCAATATGATAATTCATATATTAAACAATTGGATCCTCTTCTCTTATCTTGTCTTATCACCACGTTTTGCAAGGCTAAAAAAGCGGAAGCGTTGCGTGTCTCTTTATGACTATAAATTTACCTGTTTTATTTTGTGCTTGTTCCAGAAATAAGGCACGGCTTATGGCCTGATAATATCCTTGAATATGAGCTTGACGTTATACGAGTAGTATAACGAGAATGCGCGGGCGCGGCCTTCTACTGACATCACCCGCATTACGTCACCCGCGTTGACTAGCACATGTTCATAGAGTAACTATAATTAAATACAGGGTTACATCGCGCGTATTAATTATGGAGTACACTCTACCACGCTCTAACTGCGAAGGTCTTTGTGCAGTTGGAATTTAAAACTTCCTCTTCAAATTATAAAGGATTGTGTTACGGGCTGCTTTAGCAGATTAGAAGTACTGTAATGTAATATACACAAAGAACGGCTGGCACACGTGATTCATGTACTCGTACGTGATACAGATAAACAAGACTTTTGAAATTTTCAACTGTGTTTCTTAATAAATGGTAGTTTTAGATTAGCTACTGTGCTCAAGGACCTTCAGGGACGAGTAAATTAATCAATAATTAAAATGTACCAATTACTAATTTAAAAAAAGAATTACTTCACATTGCTACACACTTTATTCAATCTATATATGTAATAAAACTGTAGAGGTCGAATTTCTGTACAATGAAAAAATGTTAAAAACTGAGTCAGGGGATTTAAGAAGTGAAATAGAACTATTTTTGATTTTTTTCTAATTTTTTGCTTGTCTTTATGTTTGTACCGGCTAATCTCCGAAACGACTGGACCGATTTAAATCCAATTTTGTATGGTGATAGCTTATATCCCTGGTCAACATAAAGAATACTTTTGATCCCGAATAATTAAAGAGTTCCCGTGGGATAAATAAAAAAAAACCGCACCACGCGGACGAAGTCACTGGTATTAGCTAGTTCCTTAAAAATTTTACAAAGAGTATTCAATCGTCGTTATTTGGACCATTATAATTAAGACGAACTATGAGAGATACTTTTCATAAACATCAGTCTTTTGAAAACAAGGTGGTGTAATAAGTAAATGCAATCGGAATTTACTGCTACGATATTTCGTATTGAGTCCAGCGTTGCCAGACGTGCTGATTTTGACGGGACGTCCAGATTTTTAAATCAAAATTAAATGCCCACCGCGGGATAGGCTCAGACCCGCTTTTGGGGATAACTCTTCTCTCTATATCGCATGGACGCACTTGCGAAGGAACAACAAATACTATTTATTTTAGTGCTTGGAAATCAGTGAGCAAGTAGTGAGTTGCGTTGCGTGCGTAATTTAGTTTAATTACATATCATATTTTTATTCAAGTAAAATGTCAATGCCTATTTTTGCTATCTATTAACACGTAAACGCAACTTGAACTCAAATAAAAAGATAAATATTCAAAAACTTATGATGATATACGTTTTTTTACTATGTCCCGCTTTCGTTCCTTTCGTTTCGTTTTTCTTTCAAAAGTTCCAAAATTCTGTTGAAATTATACACACGTTACGGTATCAAATAGGCAGAGACGATGGATATGCACTTACTACGCGATCTTAACGCACACCTTTCGTTCATCTAGTAGCCTTAATCTGTTTATGCGTGTTTATTATAGACGCCTGTTACTTGACCTTTTGTCAAAACATATTATTTCATTGGGGTTATATATTAATTATTCGTATAACAAATACCTAACCTTGGTATAAATAGTTATTAAAGAATGTGTTTGTAACATTAATGTGTGAATTCCAAACATCCTATTCATGTGAACATAAAGCATAACTGAAATAATTGTACATTGATATAACGTAACAAAAGCGTGTACTTTCCGACGCCACCTACCGTACTGCCCTTGGCAACAGTATTATTATTGATCAACAGTACTATACTATTGACGCCTTTATATTTTCCTGGTAACAATGAGAATAAAGAATTTATTCTTCATAATAAAGCGAAAATCGGTCTGTGAAATCTGTCTCTTAAATGTTTTGAATGTAAAATCTATGTACTAGGCGTTGGCGTAATCTCATTGAGGGACAGGGACCATTATATTCTTCATATCTTTACATTCTGAATTAAAGCAAAAAGAAAATGCAGGAATATTTCAGACAAAAGTACTGTGTAATCCTATTGATGTTGGTTGAGTCGTTTACCTATTCGTAAGCTTATTTTGTGTTAAATTCTAGAACTTCCCAGTCAACAATGGGATATTTGACACGTGTATGGAAATAAATCCCAAAACAGTATATGTATACAAAAAACATCCATACAAAATCAAGCAGATTAAAAAGGTTTTCGTGACCATCAGAAGTGTCTGAAAAACACCAACCAATTTTGAAAATCGATTAATTCGTTTAGGTATCGAATAAATATCACTTTTACGTTTTAATGTGGATACTTTAATCCTATGTATCGATATAGTATATCTCATTGACAAGACGCAAAAGTCTAAAGCCTAACACTATATCGACCACAATCCGCGTGTCGTTCGTTGCTCATCCTCATTTCCTCAAGCTATCACCCTCATAGGCGACGCGACGACCGGTTCATTTTTTTATAAAGGCCTTGTAAGCCCGCCAGCTCTATAATTTTTGCACAAGCTCTTTTTGTTCAGCTGTTCTTTTCTGAACACGTCTCAAAGATATTTGGTTTCATAGATAGATAACACTTAATTATACACCAATACAAAAATAAACTCCCGCACTAAAACTATATCTCTACATCTAATTATGTATAAAGGGCAATCGACATAAAGCGATCTCTTCCAGACAATCCCAGGAATTAATTGAGATGATAATGGCGATGGTGGCATACATAACACATAGTACTTACATTTTAATAAAAAAATCATAAAGTATATATATGTACAAAATATATAAATGTTTCATATATTTTTTATTGCATGAGTTCAGCAGACAGGTAGACGGCCCACTTAATGGAAAGCGGTTACCATCGCCTATGAACATTTGCAACATCATAGGTGCTACAAATAACAAACAAACAATAACAAAATAGACACTGCTGCTCTCTTAAGGGAGACTGAAACTTGGTCACTAATGCCGGAACATAATTCAAGGTTGTTATGACGGCATACTCTAGTCTAGATTAAGGGTGGTAGCCATCCAGTCGAGCAAATACCCTACCACCTTGCTGTGGGTTGTTTTGTCGCTTTATACGACAGACCGCCCGGCCGAAGGAAATAGTATTCTATCTCCGTTCCTACACGGATGATAGATGAATATATGCATGTAGATGAATATATGCATGTAGATGAATATATGCATTTAAATCATACAGACAGGTAATATTTCCAAGTATCTTTTCCGGCTGAAGTCTTTATATATTCCGACCGATGTACAATTTGATTATATTAATATTATTTACAGTCTTCTTGTCTCTTATTAATTTATTTTTTCATTTATTTAGTGCAACAAACATCCGTAAACCGCTCTCTTATTTACCCATATCCCAATTATTTGGGGTCGGGACAATACTTACTTTCCTTTCACACGCCTCTATTGTGACATACATTTTCTGTCACACCATATATCATCATATCTTCCTTCACACAATCCATCCATCTCTTGTTTGGTCTACCTTAACATTTGTAACCATTCATATAAAAGCTTCATTTCATTTTTGTAACTTGACTTTCATCCCTCCTTATTATATGCCCATACCACCATAATCTTCTTTCTATCAATTATTCAGCCACAGTGTCAACTTTCAAAGATCCCCTTACGTATTTACTCATTTCTCACCTTAACAATTCTTGTAACACCATACATCCATAAACCAAGACGTGAAAACGTGTGTCCCTAATCCCTATGACTTTATCAAGTAGAGCTAAAAAATTCAGTTCCAGCTCAATTAATAAAAGTTGATTTAAAAATCATCCGTAGAGTGTAGAGTTGTTGAAATATGCGGTATTTTCGATTAAATGTTTTTTAATAATTCCGTGGTCAAATAACGAAAGCAAAGGATCTTCATCACCGCTACGGAACCTTCCATTGTTCATGGACTGCGACGCACCAGAACATGAGCTGCTGTGAAGCCGTCACCCCGCGGGGAAAACTCTAACGGCTCTAAATCCAGTTACCAGTGGATAGCTCCCTACCAAGATTTAGCTGGGGCAAAAAGGTGAAACTTCGAAAATCCAACCTTCTCAGGAAGGCATATTTCTGGGGCCTCGAACAGGAAGAAGACAAGAGAGAGCCACACTTGCCCAGGTCTATTTACTTTTAGAACCCTAAAACTCATGATATACATTTTTGCTTAATACTTAATATTTCCCCTTTAAATAACGATAACTATTGTGGTTAACCGGAAACGATAACGGTTTTATGTACACGTTTCATAAATTAATATTATTACGTATTTTTTGTTTCGTTTGCTACAAAATAATATATTTAACCAATGTTACACATTATTGTGTTTTAGTAAAGGAATAACATCATGAAAAACCTTTACATTAACCGGAGTACCAATCAATAATTGAGATGATAACCCGTTCAAATGAAAACCTGTGTAGGTGTGTGCAGTGTGTTCGGTAGGTAATTTATTGTTTGTGAATACTAAGGGCCTAAAGCGGTTCTATTTAGAGAATCGATTATAAAAATAGTAAAAAAGAAAAAGACATAGCACCAAGTTTCACTTTATTTTGATACATGTCATATTTATAATGTATACTAATCTGCGAAAACAATTTCTTTATCGGATATTATGTACCTTATACGTACCACCGGTACATCAGTTTATCCTAAAACGATAGCTTACTTTTTTTAAATGTTGCGGTACTTTGTGTCTCAGGAATCCCACGGGAGTTTCAAGTCAAGCACGAAAACGCGAGCATATCCCAGTATGAAATACATTCGTTTAAAAAAAATATTAAATTTGGTTATACATATTTGTCAAACATTTGATATATCGGGCGGACTGTTGTAAAAGGCGACAAAACAACTGATAGCCAAGTGGTAGACTATTTACCCGTCTGGATAGCTATCACTCCTGGTCTAAAGTATGCCGCCAAAGCAAGCTTCAGTTGTGTTTCGGTATTAGTGGTCAGGTTCCAGTTTCCCTCTAACCTAGCAGCGCATTTGTAGCCATGTCCACAAGACATAACAACCGCTTGCCATCAGGTGGGCCGTGTGCCTGTCTGCTGAACTTATGTAATAAAAATATCATGATTGGTTATTAGCTAAAAAGAAACTGTTACTTCGTTCACTTTCATTTTCGCGTTTCATCAGTCAATGCGGAGAATGGTGCCTTCAAAAGTTCAAATTACTACGGTCCTCTTGATACTTTGTCTCTTTCTGCCAAGCAACCAATACCTTATACAAGAAGAAGACAGGAGTAGCCGATTTCACACGTAATGATGCCAGAAAACGAATTAGAAAGTCAAATTGCACTCAACGTTATATTAGTGAAAAAGGAAATTAACAAGCAAATCAGTATAAATATTTTGTACCCTTTGATGTAGCAATAATAGATTATTTTATTGCTACATCAATGTTGGTACCTTTGTAATCTACTAAATGTAATCGTCTGTCTGTGATACCAAATTAATTGCCAGAATTTAATTAAAAACCTGTTATTTATATTATAAAACGCCTAATCGTAAAATTGCTTTAAAATTTTTGGGGTTTTAAACTAGAATTGTCTTGTATTTCGTTTATGACCCATTGCCATAATAACCTGTTTCCCCCATGGAATAATTATAACGCCCAAAAGAGTCCCATTTTTGGGCGCGGTTCTCCTAATTTCAAAAGAAGTGTACGATATATCCGCCACGCTTATTCAATACAGATTGATGTGTTTCACAGATATTTTCCTTAACCACTAACCCTAGGTTACTGTAATCATAAACACGCACATTAGATCAGAAAAACTGCAATTCCGACCAGGATTTGACCCCACATCATTAGGATAATGAATCTGAGAAAGGAAACTATACTATAAATAAAACTATACTTACAAAATAACATAAATCTATAAGAAAAAAATTGACTCCAAATCGCTGTACACGTGACACCAAAATATCCTAATTAGTGGATATTTATGTATTTTGTCCATTATATTTTAAGACTTAAATAGAATATTGAGCCGGTAGCATAGTATTTTAATGAATTATTATAGAAACATGGCGATGTAAAGTACCCAGGAGTATAACGTTAACAAATAGTCAGTTGTGAATATTTTTGCAATAATTGAAGCGCATTTACCTACTAATAAACCACGGCAAATATTAAACCAATACAAAAGTTAACATAAACATAGCAAATTAAATAATATTATGTATTAATCTAGGATATGCCCTCTGCTTCATCCACGCTTGGCTTGTGATTCCCGGGACACAAAGTACCGATGCGTTTAAAGAAGAATGTAAGCTATCGGTTTAGTGAAAACCATGTCGGAATAAGCTAATTTTGTATGTAATATGTAATTATAACTATTCCCGGGATAAAAATCTCATTTTACAACATAAAATTTGCCATCGATCTCGAAAAAAATAACTTTGAAATTCGTTTTTTTCTAATCTGGCCATTTAAAATAACCGCATTGAAATGGGCCCAGCTGTTTTACTTGAATCCCGAACAAACAGACAAGTAATCTAAAAAAAATGCATCCTGTTATAGATCGTTCATTTAAATCTATTACAGTTGTTTTTGGCTTCAAAGCACAGACACGGCATATCTAGAATAGTTAAACCATACATTGCAATAAGTGTCTTTTTAAAAATATTGCAAATAATTTTAACAGATATAAACATTTTTTTATAAATATTATATTGTATTGTAATCAGAATCTCTTAACAATTTTATGTAGACCACTGATTCGGTATTATAATTCAACTTTCAAAAATACTTTGAAAATAACCTAAATTATCAAGACTTAATAATAATATTGCAGTTAAATGATTAAACAAAATTTTGTTATATTTAAAATATAATTAAAGACTGTGTATCAAATCCCTAAAGAGGGGGTGAAAATGTTATACTTGATAATTATCTATTTACAATTTTCATTAATTAATTTTTAAGTTTGATACTGAGCAGGTATCAAAGTTCTACTTTTGGAATTATTTTGAAAACTTCGTTGGAGGGTTAGTATTCCAGAATATTACGTTTATCGGTTAAACAAGCATTGTGAGCATTGTGTACAAGTTAAAGTACATAGTTCAATTTTTAAAACAAATTTAGAAATTAGTTTAAATACTGAACTTTAATATACTTGTTAATAAATTAATAGAACTCAATAATATTATATTGCATTCCACCTACAGTCCTTTAAGGCTATTAATATAATATTAAGTCAGTATTATACTTGAATTTCTAAAACTGTTGTAAAAATACGGCAATGAAAAGTGTTCCAGAGTTAACGTAATAGTTTTGTGAATATTGTGCAAAATTTCAGGCACGTTGCGTCAAACAAAGGCATGTCACGATTTTACTACCATTTTGGACGTTGGACCACCGAGTTCTCTGAGGGAGATCGATATAAGGTTCGTAATCGTTACCATGGTGATAAGATTCTCGTGACCGCTTTTCCCGCAAATTTCGAAGCATACTATGCCCTACACACAGATAGCTGTTGAATATTGACATTATTCACTAATTACATAAGAACAGATACAAAAAATCTACATCGCCTCTTTGCCTCAAAAAGGAAAACGTAATCTAAAAATTTTAATATTCAAAGGAAATTTCTATTTATGTGTGTATTGTTTGTACCATTTATCTATTTCTTATTTTAAATATTAAAAATGAATTTGTTATTAATTTATAATATTTAAAATAACAAACGTTTATCTCTTTCTATTATAGCATCTTATAAAAGGCGGCAAAACAACTCACAGCCAGGTGTTAGGGCATTTGACCGTCTGGACGGCTACCACGCCCGGTCTAGAGTATGCCGCCATAACAACATTGAGTTGTGTTCCCGCATTAGTGGCCAGGTTCCAGTATCCCTAAAGAGAGCAGCAGCACATTTGTAGCACTTTTGGTGTTACAAATGTCCACAGGCGATAGTAACCACTTTTCGTCAGCTGGGCCCTGTATGCTCTATATGCTCAACTCATGCAATAAAACAAAGTTGCGCGACTACCTTCACTAGAGTGTTAATATAGCTCCGTATTATTTTATTTTATTAAATCATAAAATAGTATTTGGGTCAAATATTCTGTAAAAAACAAGCATAGTGATCTAAGTGTACAAGTGTTTGTGAAAGAAATCTTATATCAGAAGATAAGTTAACAACAAATCTATCTGAAATGAAAACTGCCACTTATTATGTGTTTGTTACTCCAAGATAATTCAAGATACTACAAATTAGACATAGTCTAAAGAAATAATCGTCTATTAATTAGCATTTGAAGCAATATAACAAATATTAGGGAAGTATACATATCTACATGTGAGTTTGGTTATGTTTTTGTGTTTTACCCAATTACTCATGATATATTACAAACATATGAGTCTTCCAGACGTAAGTACAACTTGAGTTCCAATAATATTGGTTGAATCTCATAGAAGGAATAAAACATGAGCACTGATGAACATATTACGTTTAGGAAACGACAAGATTTTAATTCAATAAATGACTTGACTGACTTACAAGAGCACATTTGCAATGATTCATTGAATAGTACACCATAGACCAGTTTGTATGTAGTTTACCAAATATCTCATGTCATGAAAATTCTCAAACTCTTATGTTAAAAAATCAAATACAAGCCTTAATCACTAAATTAGACTCGGCAAATATGGAAATGACCTGCGTACGCGCACGGGGTGGATCGATCATCGACCTGTCATTCGCCACTCATGCGGCCACCCACAGAGTGGTTGGATGGAGGGTGCTGGAGAAGGTGGAGTCGCTCTCTGATCATCGGTATATCAGATTTGAACTAACGACCCCCTCCTCCGGTCCGAGCCCTGTTCAACGTCGCCCCCCTCTCCTCCCGCGTTGGGCCCTTACCAAGCTCGATCCGGAGCAGGCCGAGGAGTGGGCATGTACGGAAAGCTGGGCCTACCCAGCCGATTTCGCGAATTTGGACACGCAGGCAGAGCACATGCGCAAGACCCTGACGAGGGTGGAGAGGCGAGGACGCTGCGATGCCACGCGTCTCCAAACGGCAGCCTTCGTGCAGGCTGGCGGTCCACTGGTGGACCGAGGAGCTCGGCGAGATGCGAAAGGCAGTTCGCATCATCAGCCGTAGGCTCAAACGCTGCAGGGCACGCCGTCCTCCGGATTATGTCGAGGAAAATGGACTCGGAGAAAGGCCCTTTCGATTGCGATATTGCAGTCGAAAGCCCGGGCTCGGGCCGAGCTCCTCGAGACACTCGATCGGGACCCTTGGGGGCGTCCGTACCGTGGGGCCCGCAACAAGTTGCGGCCTTGCACTTCCACGGTCACGGAAACGCTCGAACCCGAGGTGCTCCGCTCGGTGATCGACGGGCTCTTCCCGGATCCGGGGAACTTCACTCCCCCCAGCATGGGTCCACCCATTCCCGACACCCCCACGGACGAGGAGCCTTACTCCATCTCCGAGGGGGAACTCGACGTCGCCCTGGACCGGCTCCGGGGCAGGAAGACGGCTCCGGGACCCGACGGGGTCCCTGGTCGCCTCCTCTTCCTGGCTGCCAAACATCTACGCAACCAGCTGCGGGACCTCTTCGAAGCCTGTATTCGCGCAGGTAGGTTCCCGTCGCAATGGAAAGAGGGGCGTTTGTGCCTTCTTCCCAAGGGAGGTCGTAAGCCTCCCGACGATCCATCCGCCTACAGGCCCATAGTGCTGCTGAACGAGGTCGCCAAGATCTTCGAGAAGATCTTGGCGGAGCGGCTCGTGAAGCATCTAGACACTGTGGAGCCGGGGCTATCAGATACGCAGTTCGGGTTTCGGAGGAGGCGCTCCACGATGGACGCCTTCGAGACGCTGCGAACGGTGACGGACGAAGCCGTCCAAGCGAAGGACGTCGTTCTTGCAGTGTCGCTAGACATAGCGAACGCCTTTAACAGCCTCCCTCATGAGACGATCAGGGAGGGGCTCCGTGCACACGGAGTCCCCCCGTACCTCACGAGGCTGTTAGGCGAGTACCTGCGAGATCGACACATCCTTTGGGAGGGCGGTGAGTCTGTCAATCACGAGCTAGGTCGGCGACGTGTCGCGTGCGGCGTTCCACAGGGGTCGGTCCTCGGGCCGATTCTTTGGAACGTAGGCTATGACTGGATCCTTCGGGTGACGGTCCGGCCCGGGGTAGGGCTGATCTGCTTTCCGGACGACACCCTACTCACGGCGCGCGCCGCGTCATTCGCGGAGTCCGTGGACGTCGCCAACGACGGGTTGGCGATAGTCGTAGATCGAATAGCTAGGCTGGGCTTGAAGGTCTCCCCCGCGAAAACGTAGGCCGTCATGTTCCATAGGAAGTTCCGTAATCCTCCCCCGGACCTGTCCGTTACGGTTCAGGGGGTGGCGATTAGAGTAGGGCCCAAGATGAAATATCTTGGGCTAGTCTTAGACGGGAAATGGCTGTTCAAAGCGCACTTTGAGCAGCTAGTTCCCAAACTGGTGCAAAAAAAAAAGCATGTTGTAATGTTGCGGTTTATTGTGTATTATGTTGTTTATTTACAATGGACACCGCTTAGGCCGATTACACACCAGGTCATAATAAATAACGGATAATTCGTTTATGAAATTTACCATGCCAGCAGAGTCTCTACATTGAGTAATTTTGTACCCAAAAAGGTTTTTAGTAAGATAAATACAGTCTCTCATACGCCTTTCGTCGTTCGTTTTCGTCTGATCAACCCGAAGAGTAAATGAAATTTTAATAATGTTACGAGTTGCAGGACTCGAATTTTTTTTTTAAATTTTTTTATAGCATGAGATCAGCAGACAGGCAGACGGCCCACTTGATGGACA
The DNA here is from genome assembly GCA_012273795.1 of Dendrolimus punctatus. Lineage (NCBI taxonomy): Eukaryota > Metazoa > Arthropoda > Insecta > Lepidoptera > Lasiocampidae > Dendrolimus > Dendrolimus punctatus. Next base: position 6,633,378 of record CM022533.1, on the reverse strand, counting down.
GCGGTTACCATCGCCTATGGACATTTGCAACACCAAAGGTGCTACGAATGCGCTGCTGCTCTCTTTAGGGAGCCTGGAACCTGGTCACTAATGCCGGAACACAACACAAGGTTGTTATGGCGACATACTCTAGACCAGGGGTGGTAGCCATCCAGTTGGGCAAATGCCCTACCACCTGGCTGTGGGTTGTTTTGTCGCCTCTTACGACAGGCCGCCGAGCCGCAGGAAATTGTATTCTTTCTCCGTTCCTGCACGGATAATATTAATTAATATGCCGTTGGAATTATTATAGAGTTTATTAGAACTATACAAACACGTATAACACAGGTACAAATATAACAGAACACAACCAATACAAACGTAATGCACGATTCACTAACACGCGCAAAGTCCGCCACTAAATAGATTACCGAATGTACACAAGTCTTGTTCCGCTTGTGGTTATCGCTCGACAGCCTCGTCGACCAATCGAGGCATTGCTTTATACTGCACGGATGCAATATGTCTGCTCGGCCGCGTGACCGATTTTCCTGGGATTCTAGGATCATTAGCCAACCAAAAGTCATTAGCCAGGTGTGACCCAATGCCATAAAATATTACAATACACAATGGGCTGTTTTTCTAATCACAAATTTTAAACACAAAGTGAACAAAATTAGTCCAAATGCCGAAAAGGTATTAAAATGTGTCTCTGCAGGGCTGCAGGTGTGAATTTGCCTCTGTCGGCACCTCGGTCGTAACAGTACTAATAAAAGAATGAAAGAACAAAAATTACTTTTAAACTACAATATTACAGTGTATGTAACACAAAATAATAATACTTTAATAAGTAAAAAGTAAATAAAAAATATCAAAAAAGTTCTAAAACAAAAATGAACGACGAAAGACTGTGAGCCCTCATCCAAAGTTTACAAGACACGTGGTTCACGTGGTTCACGTGGAAAAATTTACTTTAAAATATCCCATTTAATGACGTCTAGTGCCATCTGTTAGGTTCTTAGTGTAAATAAAAAGTTTGAATGTAGTAATAATTTATTCTTAATACTATCAAGATACTTGTTTTATGTAACATATTATAATTTCCTTAGTGTTTAAATGTAAGAGAGATTAATAATATGAAGAATAATACTAAAAGTTTTATAAGTGCCATCTAATTTATAATTCTTGTACTACTTTTTTACATAGTGAATTTGATTTTATTGTAGTGACACAAGTAACTCCTAGATGTCACTAGTCTGTCGAAGAAACTAGAAAACTATCTTTAGGTTTGCTTTTTAATTAGTTTTAAATAAGATGGCTTTGCTTTTGTATAATCATGTTGTGTAACTCCCATGTATATATATAATATAGTTCCCATATCTTGAACGGTTGACGAAATAATAGACATTACACTAAGCATTGAGCGTAGGAAATGTCGATATGTCTATTTATGGACATATCGAAAATGTTGTTTTTGTCGTAATATCTCGTACTTCAATAAAGAACAGCAATATTACTGTTTGCGGGCGAAGGTGACTGCTAAGAATCGAGTCGGGAACTTTACTAATGTTTGAGGAACATAAGTTATTCAATGTAAAATCCTAGTTTTACCTGAAACAGTATGTAAAGCGCCATCTAGTTTATAATGATTGATCTTTGCTGTTACCTTATCAAGTTAATTGTAACACTTGCGTAGTTATTAAATTATCTAATAGATGACTCTAATACGATTTTTGTTGCTGTTGATTTTAGCTATATAACTACAAGTCATTCGTAAGAATAAGCCTAAATGGCGCTCTGTTGTTCGTGCCTACCCCGCAAGGGACCTGGCGTGAAGTTATGTATGTATGTATGTATGTAAGTCATTCGTATTCACTTCCGTATTCCCGGAAATCACTGTGTCTGTCACCAGCACAGATGATACATTATATTATATAAGACTATATATAGTGTATAATCATCTCATGCCACCGGACTGTATCCTAAGGAAGGATGCATTTGGTCTCAAAAGATTAACTTAAAACGAAATAGGGGACTAAAATTGAAATGAGAACCCATAATTTTTCAAGTTATATTGACTTTAGTGAGAAATACAAAATGCATACTTCATTTAGGAAATGTAAAAATGAAAGTCATTTTGAGTAACAGCTTATAATTGATAAGAGGTAGATAAAGATATTCAGTGGAAAAATAAACTATAAACTAAATAGAATTCAAAATATAATTTTAAATGATAGTAACACTAAAATCAACAATAAAACAGAAACATTTAGGAACTAACAATTTAGGAATTAACAAATAAACATTTGAGTTTACTTTGTTTGGAAAAACAAATTTAAATTTAATTGTGGAATTTAAAATCAGTAATATGTTAATTATTACATAAATAATCTTTACAAGATTAATCTGTGAATCCATCTGTAAATGTGTCAAGCAATATGCGCTCAAACCATTTTAATTCATTGCTACTTTGTGTTTCATCTAACGACTCCATGATATCCTTTGCTTTCTGTGACAAAGCCCACCAAATCAAATCAAATATCCATTGCACAATGGGATTTGAATATTTAGATTCAACATCCTTGGTTGTCACTTTTAATAAAACATCTAATACTGTTGTATACAAAATAGACTGCCTAGTGGCCGGCTTGCAAATAGACAAGTGATCTAAAGGCAATTGGTAAAATACTCCACGACCTAAATCAGCAGAAAATGCTTCTACAAAATGAACGGGCACTTTGAAAGCTGTGATAAGCGTTGGCATAGTTTCAGTAAAACTTATTGTTTCCCATCCATACAAGTCAGCAAATGTTATAAATGATTTATGCATATCTAGTAGCATGGGAGAATTTTCTCGGAGTTGTCTCACATCATGTGATGGCCAGAGAACTGCTGCAGCTGCTCTTGGCATGATAGCTAGTGCACTCCCTTTATGTGGAGTACTGTAAAACAATACTGCTTTTGTGTTGTTTGAAAGTCTTTTGAAATCTGAATTGTTACTTTCTGCTGCATCTATCAGCATTTGTTTAACAATGAGCCCACCCATTGAGTGGGCAAGCCAAACAATGGGTATATCTTTCTTACCTACATCAGCATCAATCAACATTGGACCCATCTCTGCTGCTTTTTTTCTAATATCAGCTGTCTGCATTGGACATCTTTCTAACCATTCAGATAGAGAACTCCAATAATTAATTCCTAAAATTCTAAGATTATTACAATCCTTGGGCAACCAATCTTTAGGCCAGCAAAATGTGTAATTACACTGATCCTGGCTTTCTTGCATGAGTGCCATTCTCTTATTAGTTGCTGTATATGCACTTGGAGTGAAATGTTCCCTTTTAGCTTCAAGTGGTAAATCGTGTAAGACTACCTCTAAATCAGCTAACAAAGCCTCATCATCCTGTTCAAAAATGTCTTCCATGACCTGTTGAAGGTCTGGATCGTAGAATTTAGTCTTTGTATCAGAGGACCTTTCTTCACAAGGATCACAATCTATATCTGATATAGTCACCTCCACAATGCCAACAGGTTCTACACACTTCTTATCTCTTTGACGCCATGTGACAAACACCCCCCCTCTTAAACCATGAACCAGCATAGTATCACAGGAATGAACTGTTGTTGTCCTATACAACGGATGTAAAAGGTACAAACCAGGTCTATAACAAAATTCACCTGATAAATTGGCTAAACATACTGCTGCAGAACTCGCCAGCCTAACATCTTTTGATCTTAAAAGGCGTGAGAGGTCCCTAATGAGACCATTCTGGAAAAAATCTGTTAGCAAGTTACAGTGTACACTTAATATAGTGAGAATTTTTAACACACCCAAATCTAAATCTATGTCATTATGATTTCTTAACATTAATTCAGCTAATTTAGGCAAAAGGCCTGTATTTATTAAAGCCATGGCAGAGAGATCATCAGTATACTCCTTGGTATGAAAAAGACTAAGATGATGATGAAGAGCATCTAAACACAACAAGCATAAGTCTCTTTCACTAATACTATCTGGTTTTGTAGGAACACTATCAGCTTCCATTGCTTGTTCTTGTACATTAGCAAAGTACTTAGATAAAAAATGTTGTATACAAGAGTGGGGGTTTACACTTTGGACAGTTAGTAGCATATCACGTAGCTTAAAGGATAAAAGTTCTGGTGTCGTTGCAGCCTGCCGTACGTGGATAGGCGGAGGCAAGAAATAGCGTAAGTCAGCACCTTTGGTTCTTGCTAAAAGTACAGCAGTGTTCTTGTCAAGGGCTTGTGCCAGTTTCAAGTAGTCCCAATTTCTGCTGTTCTTGAATGCCGCCAGCTGCTCCAGTGCGACATTGCGTTGTTCTTTGTTTCCGTGGCGGCACAACCATAAAAGTCTCCAGGCTAGAGAATGTTTGAAACTTTTCCATATTCTAACTAGACCCACCGACTGCCTCGACTGTTTATCTTGTTCTCTCTTGAGTGTAATACTGTACGAGGGGTCATCGATATAAATATATTCAGGCGTATACTTTTTCTCAATGTCGAGGACGTTTGTGTTGATTACTTTACCCACTTTTTTGTAAACTTGATTTATATGGTAAGCGACGAAAAGTCCTCCACTGGCCAATATTGTTGTAATCTTTAAAAACTTTATTATCGGTTTAAATCTATCTTGATTTATCATTGTTTATTTTTAGCCATTAGAAAAAAAACCTGTCAAATTGATTATATCTTAGAGATGCTATCTATTATCTAATATTGTTTAATTATAGATTTGATTATTCGAGTCTAAAAATATAGATATTATATTGATATGCAGTACTAATACGATTCAGTGAATCGATTTTCGTTTTGATTCAAATTTTTCTTGTTGTTCATAATACAGATTTACATTTACAATGTAAATATAATATATACATTGTAAATGCAGAATTAAATATATAACGATTTTTTATAAATCGAATTTTATAACTTATTTTTGGGAATCAGGTTACCAATCATATCAATTTAAAAATCGACTTTTTGGGAAAGAATCGGCATCCCTAATACGTCATAATAATTCTGTAATAGAGATGTATGCAACTATTGAAAAACGGTTAAGCAGCCGTTGTTTACAAAATTGGTTATGTTATCCTTTAACTCGCCAACTAGCTAAAGGTGCGTGCGTATTATAAGTCCGTCAGGTTCTTGTGTGCGCATTCTTCGGACCCGTCACATAATGTGTAGTCACCTTAATGATTATCAAAAACATCAAGCACTGACCAGCTTAGCCATTCATCTGCAACTTGGTATAAACTTAGTTTGTCCATTGTTTATAGCGGATAGTGTTAACTAATTTGTTTTATTACAGCCAGCCAGCCGGCCGTAAAGCTAACGAACTGAGCACACACGATTACCACGGAACTTTATTCACACTGTATATTTCTGATTTTCAAAACACAACAATGAAATTATATTACTTATTATTTTAGTGTTTTTTTGTCAGAATTTGTGTATAAAAATAAAATCGATCCGTAATTCCATAAATTAGAGCTACGCCGTCGTTAACGCTACAGCTTTCAGTCGGTTCGTGAGTCAATAGTCCATTAGCTAACAACCCTCAGGGGTTTCTTTAGCTTAGCTATTTGTCAAACCTTATCGGTAATATTCCTATTCTTTTGGGTTTTCAGCTCTCTGTTAATTACTTTTTTAAAAAATTATTCATGACCATAGAATCAAAGTCTTTCAGTCGGAAACATGTTAATTAATAGGTCTTCTTATAGTAGCGCAGTTGTATTGCAGGCTACAACCGACGCCATTCAATGGAGTTCTTGTGAAAACTCGAAAGATCACATCTGACTATACAGTTCACATTTCTCACAAAAACACATAATTTCTACTCAAAAACTATAAATATCCTGCAACAATTGTTCATTTTAGAGTAATTATACACATGTTTAGAAAATAAAACTGCACAGCACAACGTCTCCTTTCAGTTCCCGCCAAAAACTCTGCTAATTACTATCAGTGCAGTGTTGCCAGATGGGGGGATTTCCTGAACATTCGGGGATTTATTTGACGTCTGGGGGGAGATTCGGGGATAAAGATTCTTTGGGGGGACTTTCGGGGGAAAATGTTTTGTTGTGAGAAATTTTGGAGAGATATTTTAAGTACTCAATAATTCATCTACAAACACAATTCTCATCACTACAATTATTATATCTAAATCACAATACGGTATTATTACTTTATCTTAGAATTATACTTTACTAGTGAATCATAATTTAATTCAATAGTTCATTTTAATAATCCAATTCATTAGTTCGTTCATTTAAGTCATTTATTTATTATGCCGTCTCTACTCGTATGCGTCGTATTCCATAGGCTACTTTCCGTTAGAGCCTCACAATGATCATGTTCACAACTGCGTTTTTTCCCGTTTCACTTATTTGCTGGCGTCACAATCGTAAACTCAAGTGGAATTTTATTTAATGTACCCATTAACACGGGTCGTTGTGAGCGCCCCGTGAGGGAAAATAATGACGTCATTAGTGACGTTTTCGCTACGACGGTGGTTTTGCTTTTTTTCTTTCTCCTTTAAAATAAGTAAAAACTATTTTGGGGCTTTTTTCTCAAAAAGCTTATTTTTGTGGTTTTTGAAAAAAAAATGGTGATTAATTGACATGGTCATCTGGCAACGCTGTATCAGTGCTGCCACTCTCGAGAGAAACCCCGCTGTGTCTACTAATAAACGTTACATATACTTCGAAAAAGAGCTAAAAATACATCAAGAAACTAGAAGATAAATAAATAAATTATTAAAAAATACTTTTATTTTGAAGACTTCAGAATACAAGTCAATCTTTCAGAGTGAAATATAATTAAATAATAAAATACCTATATTATAAGCATATAATTTGAAAAAACGCTAAGCGCTAAATAATGTTTTATCTGTGTTCACCGGGATGAAAAAGCGTAGACAGAGAAACCTTCTCTATCTACATAAAAAAGCGTTATAGGTATTTAGCGCCGAGAACAGTAAGCTGGCAATAATGATTACTGCTTTTTTTGTGATGTTTCACATTTTAGTGATGCACGATATATCGATATATAGAATACCGTCTGAAGGACTCGTTAGTACCTAGTGTTTTAATGTTATAGCTTGTGTGTACGTATGTATGTGTAACTACCTATTTATAATTATTCTAAAGTGTTTGCATGCGTTGTAACTAAGAGACATGTTTTCCTGAAAAAAAAACTTTATTTCATCTAATATACAAATGTCTATAAGCGATAGTAACCAGATGGGCTGCCTGCCTGTCTGCTGAACTCGTGCAATAAATTAAAAATAATGTAGTTCCAGTAGTTGCCGTCAAAAATGATTGTGACATACACAGACCGACACAGAAAGACGGACATGTTTTGACAAAATCGTTACGGAACTCTAAATGTGATTGATGTCAGTTCCTATATTTTAACAATCGTTCATTTGCCTTACTATCGGTTAAAGTTTAACATAAGCTTCATACAAATAATGTCAAATTACCGATGATATGGCATGTGATTGAATAGTATGATATAGGAACCAGTAAAAAATATTTTTTTCTATAAAAGAATGATTATAATATCAGACCATAAATGTCCCACTGCTGGGCTCGGACCTCGCTTTAAAGGGGAAACGGACACTATACCCGCCGCGCTTGTCCAATGTGGCTTGGCTGGTTTGACACATCGCTTATCTGGATTTGCAGGTTGCATCCAGTGTCTCCTTTCACCGTTGTTAGCACGTGGCAATTGTAATAATATGCACATTAGATCAGAAAACTGACTATCAGTAGTGCATGCGTTCCGTTCCGGCCAGGATCGAACCCATGCCCTTTGAGCTTGGAGACGCGTACGCTAGCCATTACGCTATTAGGACTTGAAGTAAATTGAATAAAACAAGTGTAACGGTTTGATATTATACTAATATTAGACGGATCAATTTGATTGAAAGGCAAAGAACTGAAAGAACGCGATGGTTGGTATTCAATGTATAAACATGAATTGAATCCTTCAGTGAATGTAAGTATGTTTATATGAATAACTTTGGTTGATACAACCAAGTTCAAAGACAGATATGAACCGTCTAATATTGGCTTTACAGTGGCTAAGACATTATAATGAAATATATGTCATAGAACACACGGACGTCGCGATTTTATAAAGATGTTAATTACAGATTTGAAGCAGTAACCAACTTATTGTTCTGAACTTTTCACTATACCTTGCTACACCTGGGATAAAGCCAGTACTACAATGCCTACGTGCCACGCTTTAAATATATCGCATTTGAACTGCAATTAGGAAGAAAGAAAAAAAGACTTTTAAATAAAGATAATTTTATTTAAAAAAGAACAACTTAAAACTAATGATAAAAATGTTTAACTTCTAACTGTACTACAAAATTACGTATGTATTAAGTATATTAGGTACGAGTAGGTACCGTAAAAAGGAGATTTCATTTGATAATCTATTCAGTTTTCTAATCTACTAATACTTTAAATCTAATCTCATTTATTCGAAATAAAGAATAATTATAATAAACTATGAAACATTTTAAAAGCATGGAAAAGGTGGGTTGGAAATGTATTGTCCTGACTTTGTTCATAAAAATAAAATAGAGCATGATACGTAAGATTATATAATTTAATTTAACAATTCACTAATTATATTGAAATAAAGTAAAAACTTTACACTTAAAAAATAATGCAGCTGCTTATGAATCATAGTAAAATTAAAATAAAATACAATTAAGCGAAGAAAGCCGTGTAAGCTACTTATGATAAACCTTAGTAAGTTTTGCTCACGTAAGCCTACAGCCTCTAAGTGCACTATGTAGTGTGTACATACATTGTCAAGATTACGAATGATTTGACATTTGTCCGTCAGAGTCAGAAAAATATCACATATATTTGAATCTGTAAAAATAGAATTATTCCCATTATTTTCCTGCTTTCAGTGGCGGATTTGCAGTTTTGGCCGCCCTAGGCCCCAGGCCATATAGTAAGTACCAGCCACCCCTTTCTCAGCACCCATTATATTGAGTATACATAATGAATTTACTTGAACGAAATAATTACTACACATTACATTATCTATATTTTATTTATTAAAAATACTAAAGTGAGTTAGGAAGATTATTATTATACGATGCAGTGCAGTGCGGCCAACCATAATGTACAATAGCGAAGATGTACGTACTTTGAGTTATTTCTTATTATCACCAGTGAATTTTTTGTCATGATTGGCCGCCCCTAATATCTGACCGCCCTAGGGCCGGGCCTCCTGGGCCGTAGGCCTTAGGGCAAATCCGCCACTGCCTCCTTTGGTATATACTAATTTCGAGGAGAAATTAGTATATACCAAAGAAATTAGTATTATATATTATATAAATTTCTGGGTTGTTTATTTTCTCCAACGGCCTGGCATATTCGTTTACAACTGATTTCAGCATTGACGATTTGTAGTGCGCGCTTAGAATCGAACGTGAGCAAAACTTACAGGTGTATGACCGGCTTTCATAATGTAGAGTAATTGTAATTAGTACGTTTTTATGTTAAGAAGGTTATGTATGGTAGCTGAATTTAAATTATATTTTTTTTATTAAGAAACATTTCAAAGCTTTGTTAAAATAAATTAACAAAATTTTATATGAAAGCTGCTCGTCTTGTCTAAGCCTTAATAAAATTCAATTCATTCAATTATAAAAAATAATACTTTACAAAATAAAATATCTACAAAGACTTTTTAATAGGTTAGTATTTCAAATCGGCATCCAGTCATTCCCACAGTTGGATAATAGTTCAGATATACTATATTATAAAGAGATAAAGTTTGTGAATTTGTTTGTAGTAAGTAATCTCTTGAACTACTGAACTGATTGTGAAAATTCATCAAAAATTAATTCACCAGTTTCTATCAGTCGAAAGCTACATTAGTCCTGAGTAACATAGGCTACATTTAATTGTGATTAATAATATTTTTTAACTTTTTAATGACTCTCAGCGAAGTGGACACGGGTCAACTAATTACCGTTAAATAGAGATGAGTCTCTGTATAACGTCAACAACAAATTAATAGAAATTATAGTAATTACTGACAAAAAGTTCGGTTTTAAATTATCCAGTAATTATTGACTTTATTCGTTACAAACGTACAAAAATAAAATCAAAAATTACTGGACGGATTTTGAAAATTCTTTCACCAGTCGAATTCTACATTATCCCTGATTAATATAGACTATATAAAAATTAGGCATTCTCAATCATTCTAAACAAAATATTGCCGCTGGAATCGGGTTCTTCGATTGTGATGAAATTTTATGAGTTTGAATGGGACCCGTGGTGGTTTCGATTTACAGTGAGATCCGGTAGGTGGCGCTGGAATCGAGTTCTATTTCAAGAAATAGTGCGTTCGGTCTATTGCGACTGTTCATCTAAGGTGTTTGTGTCCCCAATACTTCCCCAAAAGAAAAAAACTAATAAATTATGGGTAAAGCCTCTAATCTGCAGACTCTGAGTTCTTTCAAATGTCGACACGCGACTGAGCGCCGATCTAAAATACCAAACATCACTTTACATTAAACTCTAATTATGAATAAGCTTAAATTATAAAATACAAATACATTGAATTGAATTACGTTATATTTGGAAACAATTTGGTATTCATAGCTTGTTAATATTACAGCCCTTAGCTGTGATTAAAACTAAATTGGCTTCTACTTAGGAGCCTAAGATTACTTTGGCAAATATATTACTTACTATATACCTATACTAAAACTTCTTTGTATGAGAAAACGTTTACCGTCTTGCAAATAAATCGGATTTAAAAATCGAAGCCCAAATCGTTTGCTACGTACCACGGCGTAGAGATTAATTAGAGGTAATAATATTACCGTAAATAGAAAACGCAGTTTCAGTACTAGAGTTTTTCAGCTTGTGTGGTATATACGTTGAGCACAAGTGTGTAATTTTAAATAAGAATTTTCGCAAACATTTAATGAAACTCTGTGAAAGAAGTGCGTTGGCTTCGGTTGTAAGGGTGTCCCTCTAAACCCACCGCTAGCTTATCGAATGCTCGTCTACAATTCAATTTCGCAGAAACTCCAAACAGGTATTGCCAATTTTCTCCCACTGGGAAGGTGTAAGAATGAATAATAGATATAGAAACCTAATATTTTAATTTCTACGACTATCTGCACTATGCTTGCTAGAAATTTTCTTAGTGTTATCTCATAAGGGTATGAAAAATAAATAATTTTTAATTTTGAGAAGCAACTACTAAATTGTGATTGGTAGCTTGCTCGATTTTCAATCTCTTAGACGTGCCCCCGTGTACGGTGTACGCCTTTTAATTTTATTTATTTACGGCTGGCCTGAATTTAACCATCATTTCATACTTTTAAAGAGAAACCCTTATTAAACAAAAATAAAAATTGAAAATTTGACAGCAGAGCAAACAGAAAAAACAATATCGTTTTCGTTTTCAATTTGCTGGTCGTCTAGCCTTATTTATCTAATCATCACATTATTCCTTTAAACTTTCTCAATCCCTCTTGAAACCTTGAAGCAGTTTGATAGCATTCAAATTACGGTAGATATTGTATACGAGTAGTCGCAGCATGAAAAGGTTCGTCATCTTAAAGTCGACTTTTGCTTGCATGAGTTCAAGAAACAGTACTGCAACAGGTAAATAAATGTTTCCTTTATAAAATATAGGAACGTAAAAAGAAAATGAAAATTGCATTGTTGACAATGTTAGATACTTATAACAATAGTTTTAATTTTCAGAAACAAAGTCACTACGCTTATCAGAAATAATAAAACCAATAAAAATGTTTTACAATAAAACAATCTATGTCATTTTAAACTTTATAGTCAAAGAGTTAAACATAGTTTTCTGTGGAAAAGTCTGTTCTGCAACTTAGTTTGAAAAGGTTACATGTGCACGCGGAACGTTATATGAATCAATTTGATAACTGGCGAACCATTTCATACCACGACTGTACAATGCTTTATGTAAGTTTAAGTGGAGTTCGCAATCTCGCTCGCGGATTACCACAATTTTCAAGATATACATACATTGACAGAATTTACATACGAAAAATTTGTAGACTACAAATCTCGTTACAAATATTTTACCAAAAAATATTTTTGATTCAAAGTTTCATTCATACACCTTTTTTCACAAGAATAGACTTTTACACAGAAATAAAGTATGTTTTCAAAAATGTGATAATGCGCAAGTGAGGCAGCAGACTCTATTGAGTTAGCTCCAATATTGTTTTTGATGGTTGTTTTTATGAAGATGATATTTTTAAATATGGAAGCAAAACTTGTTGTAGCTTCCTTAATTTTAAGATAGATTGCATCAACTCAAATGTTGAAATTTTTGTTTCATTTAACGGTTTGTCTTTAAAGGTGCGACTTAATACCTTCTATTGAAGAATTTACTCCTTGAGTTTCTCCGAACGCAGTACCCGATATCAGGTCCTACCTAACGTTAACTTAAGATCTGGCCCGCAAGAAACCGTATAAACTTTACAATAAACACCCGACAAGTTACCTAATAATAGTGTAAAGAGGACGATGACGGTGGAGGCACCGGTGTGGGGGCAATGGACGCTGGCGAAGGTAGCGCTGGAAGTGGTGTTGGCGGAGGCGTAGAGTACACCTTGCGGTCTGGAGGCAACGTCGGTAGTGACGTGGAGAGTCCAAAGCCACCCAGACCACTGATCGAAGACCCGCTGGACAGCATCTGCCCATGGACTCCGCGCATACCGGCAAACATAGGCGCCGAACCTGAAATTTAATTAAAAATAATGTAAGTAACATGTGTAACATTTCAACGGTATTAAAATTTGCTAGATATATAACACTGGTTAAATTTTAACACCTGAGGGAACACGTGGTGGGGCAGCCCGTAAAGTAACACACAATAGTAACATTTAATATACAGCTGTCATTAAACCGATATCTGCGATATGGTCTTTGTAAAGATACCATTTTGCTTATTATGTGTACTAAAGCCTAAGCATTATTCGGTGAAATGTGGTCGCTAAAAATATGCTACGTGCTCCAATCAGAATAATTAGATATCATCAAATATAAGTTTACTGTCACAATCTTTCAAAGTTATATTTTCTGCACAAATCAGATATTGGTTTGACAACGAAGATACACTCCATACAAGTAATGTCTATTTTCTACCAATGATAAGGTAATAGAATGGATACTAAGACACGGCATTAATAGGCAGATGGCGTTAAGGGTGTAGATTCAACAATATGTCGTCATTCGTGGCAACAGCACTAACAATGCAATTTTAATGTGTTGCTATCAAGTCATGGTAAGTTCTAGATTGCATCGCTATAATGTAATCAATGATCATGATAATCATTCCTACATAATTTTAATTCTACTCATACGAAGTTTCGCGGCTACTTAATCAAGAATTTATTTAGGGCACCAAAATTCAATACATAGATCTTTTCATCTTTGAAATTTACTTGATTTTTCTGGAAGTGTAAACATCTGTTACAAGGCGCCGGTTTTAACCCAATTCGCCTCTACTCTATCGTTCTTTTTAGATACTTCAATCGTGCACTTGGAAAAAATAACTATTGGCTGAGGTATTTAGGCGCTCTGCTCTTAGTAATTTACGAATACTGAGTATAAACACGTATAGAAGAAAGATGACGTAGCCTTAGTTCGTTGGCCGATGATCTAACCTTGGCGGCAGTTATCAGGGCGCAAACTCCAAGAGGGCGCAAACTCCAAGGGCGCAATCGCAAATATATTATAGCCCATGAAGTATTTGCTTTTCGTCCTACACTATTTTAAGGATGCACGTAATGCAAAATGCAGGTAATCACAAAACATAAATAGGTTAATACAACACACTGTTCATTAAAGCGATAGCTTACATTATTTTTCAAATACTGCGGTATTTTGTGTTCCGGAAATTTCGCGCGAATTTCAATTCAAGCGTAGACAAAGCCGCGGGCATATCCTAGTTTGTAAATAAAATAAATTATAAGTCATGAAATGTAATTATTCCCGTTCGCTTTCTTTAACGTTTTCACAATTATTTGGGATGACGTCAGTAGGTATTTATGCTTTTTTCCTTACTTCTTTATTCTGATATTAATTATGTCACACCACAAAATAAGCGATGGATGTAAGACTTTACTCTTTCAAGTAGGGCGGATGTGTTGATTTGATAATCAATTTTTAAACGGTTTTATTTAGCTCGCCCCGGAATTTATTTGTTTATTTATTTGGGTCAAAATTAGAAATTGAAATTTAAGCACCTTCCCGTTGTCACATTGATCTGAAATTTGGTACACACATTTAATTTAGATGACAATACAATATAATAAAATCAATAACATTATAAATCTAAGATGGCCGCCGATACAAAATGGCGGATTACATATTTTTCCTTAACCCCCTCAATATGGGTATCAAATGAAAGGGCTACACTAGTAAAACACGATGATTATGTCAAAATTTAAAATTCAAAATGGACGCCGTTCCAATATGGCGGACTATGTACATATTTTTCCACAACCACCAAAATATGGGTATCAAATAAAAGGACTTCACTAGCAGAATACTGTCATTATGTCAAAATTTCAAACTCAAGATGGATGCTGTTACAAAATGGCGTACAAGCATACGTGGCTCTAAGTCGAGTCAAGTCTCTGGAAGGGCTATGTATTAAGGAATTAGATTGTACTAAATTATCAGGTAAGAAACCATGTAATAATGATGCACTTAATGAATTAAATAAAATGAGGAATAATCAGTAGACAATTTCACTAAATACTAAAAACAAGAAAATAAAAATCGGTAAAAAAACTTTTAAGTTAAACGGTTTTATTGTATGTGCACTGAAAACTACAAAATAAATAAATAGTTACTATACTAAAATAAAAACGTGGGGCCCCATAAGAGAGATATATGATATGCTCTGCCATAGGTAAGATTTCAGAGGGGCCCCACGTTTTTATTTTAGTATAGTAACTATTTATTTATTTTGTAGTTTTCAGTGCACATACAATAAAACCGTTTAACTTAAAAGTTTTTTTACCGATTTTTATTTAAGTTAATAATTGATTATGATTGATGAAAAATTAAAAACAATATTGATTGTAACAAAGAAATCAGTTATGGGAGGTACCAATTTAAAAAATAGAGGTGTAAAACGCTTACAAAAGTATAAAGTTACTATTTTATAAAAATATCTGACAAGCTCTGCGGAGGTAAATTTCACGCGCGCACAGTTTCATCTTCATGTCTTACATGTTAGATGTCTGTACACAGCAAGATATAATTGCACATTAGTAGTTTCCCATCGATAGCAGCGCGCCTGGGCCTTGTCTGTTGTCGGCCATATGCACGCTCCGGTACCTAATCGCCATAATTTAAACAAACCTAGCAATGGATCCCAATTGGGCGGCTTTAGGAATAAAATCTTGCTGGGAGCTACTGTATTCTAAGAATTTCCAACACACATGTTACACGTGGTGAGGTGCGTAGATTTATTGCGGTACAGAACAATTACATTTTATATTACCCTCTACCTTGTAATGTTACACTAAATGAATACCTAAATGAAATGCTGAATAATATTAAATATGTAAGTGTATCTATTATTTATTCGTTTTAAAGCTTCATGTAAATCTGTTTGTCTCTCTGTTTATTTGTGTCAGCATTTTTTTTTTCGGAAAGTACTGGTGGGTCTATAATTGATGAAATTTTACATGAAGGTGTAGTCTGTCTTCATCATCATAGCAAGCGTTGAATTCCGGTTGCGTTCGGAGCGCTCGCTCCGGCGCTCAGGGTCCGTCTT
This sequence comes from Dendrolimus punctatus, assembly GCA_012273795.1. Classification (NCBI taxonomy): domain Eukaryota; kingdom Metazoa; phylum Arthropoda; class Insecta; order Lepidoptera; family Lasiocampidae; genus Dendrolimus; species Dendrolimus punctatus. Next base: position 6,617,544 of record CM022533.1, on the reverse strand, counting down.
CCTACTTTTTCTACCCCACGTCGTTTAGAGACCTTTGGTGCGTATGTACTTTTGCTATGTTACAGACATGAAAACTGCTGCAGATTCGGGAGTTCCTGATACGATTTTTCCACGTGACTCCACACATCCATCCATTCCATCCATCCATTAGTTATGTAGTATGTAGATTTTTTTTTCCTTTTTAATTGTCCTTTAGTTGTAATAATACCAGGCAATAAAAGAAAAACAGATTCGAAATCGAAGCGAACTCCACTGAGGCCCGCCACACAGACTCTGTTGAGACCTAGTGCGGGCACCAGAGCTAACTTTGGATGGTCCTACAGAATTGTCATCGTATTGTTTAATTATTTTATGTTCCATGTACTCATACATACATAATGTAAATAAATTTCATTTCATTTCAAGTTTCATTTCATTCTTCTCCGTGACCCGCAGCTCTTGCATGTGACGCTTCACTGCCATACAAAAGAACAGGTCTAATGATGGATTTATAGACCTGTCTTTTTAATTTGATCTGTATTTTGGGATGATAAATCGCCACGTGTACCTCACGCCGCTTGCCCCAGGCTGCTTATAGACTGGTCTTGAAGTCGTGATCGATATCCCCGGACGGAAGGTATAGTTTGTATAAATAATAATAAAGAAAGTGTTGAAGTTTTTTCTTGTACATAATCATGTAGTGTATCGTTTGTCGCATTTTGACTACCTATTGCAATGTTTTATATCGAATGACTTTTATAATAAGTAGCTAGCTAGATTTGATCTCCCAAGTTGTGACAATTGCGTCACCCTCTTAGTTTAAGACTATATGGGAGAAAATGTTGAAAAAAAAATAAAGTTATAGAATTTTAAATATACTTTCTTAGAAAATTGAAAGTTTGAGCAAACCAAATTCCACTGAAGAACATTTTTTGAAACATCAAAATTAAGTCTACTTCCTATTCTATGAACACCGCTTCACAACAAATTAAAGCGAAAAAGAAGTCCCCAGCGTCTAGCCAAAAGTTATTGTACTTGAAATTTTATCAAGCTTATATTAACCAAATTGCGAAAATGGGAGTTGTGTGTCAGTTCGTCACGTCAACGTCAGAATCTTGAATTATCAAGAACCTGTGAGATTTGTGTGTGATAAAATGGAATTAACAAACATTTAGACTATAAGAAAATGACTTATTTCATATAAAATTTAAGTAATAAAAATAGAATCGGGTGAACGCGCACTCAAAGAGTTCTCTACACTCTACAGACGTTGCGTTTGCCATACTCTACTGGTTGTCATCACGTTTTAAAGCTCGTAGATCACGCCAGGGAAAGGGCCTTGCCGATGGGATAAATTGCTCTCAAGTTGGCGGGCGATGAGAGACGTGCGCCGGCGGCGGCGGCCCACCCGACCACTCTCCCACCAAATCACGTTACTTTAACCGTTTAACTATAGATTTATTAGAATTTAAGTGGTTTAGCTAAACGCGCATGGAAGTTCACCGTAAAATTTCACCAAATCAACCACTGTGGTTTGAGTAGTCATCGCTCTCAGGGTTCGATTCCCGGTATGGTAAATTGCCTAAGCGAACTTTGCGTTATATACTATAATCTAGATATTTAGAACTATTTCCAGAGTGGTCCGTTGTATTAATATGTCAACGGACCCATAAAACTAGTGTCACTTCTTAATTTGGGCATGTTTGGGGATATATAATGTGTATATTTGTTTACCGATTGTTATTATTAAATTAATAATAATAATCAATCGCTCCTCCATATTTAAAAACAACATCGTCGTTAGCAATCGCTGACCACTACTGGGCCGACTGGTAGTCGCTAGGGTAGTTTACCCCCACAGAGTACATTAATATAATAAGAGAGTTTACCCTAAGATTTTTTAGTATATTTCATTAAATGTTAATAAAAGTCTCTAAAAACATACTAATATTCAGTATTAGATTTTAAAATGTAAGAAATTTGTAATAAAATAATATCAGCCCATAAACGTCGCACTGCTGGAGTTGGCATCTCCATTTTTAAACTAATTAAAAAATATTGGTTTCACATATCAACTCTCTTTATGGAGGTTTGGTTCTGTCTGTAGTAATTGTAATATTATGCACATTCGTTTAGTAAAAGTACCCAAGCGGTGGATGTTACCCGGCCAGAATTCGAACCCATGACATTTGAATGAGACTCAAGAACGTCAACCTTTAAACTGAAATAATTTTTTGAGCATGAAAGGTAACTTTCAGAAATTCAAAGTTCTTAGACGGTTTAGCTAACTAATTAATTAAAATTATGTCAAATTTTCAACATCACATTCAATTCATACATTAATACTCAAACGACAGGTGTCAAAATATCACGGTAGTTTATGCCATTTCTTACAGATGCCAGTATATTTAGACATGTGTCGATCTCACGATAAGATTTTCCCAAAGAGGCCGTTTTAAGCCGCAGCCCTTTATGTAATTTTACGACCAGTTCCTATATCTTACTATTCATTCACTTGTCTTACCATCGCTTGAATTTTGACATAACTTGTATGGAGCTTATGTCAAATTTTAACTGTTAGTAAGGCAATTAAACGGTTGGTAAAATATGGAAACTGACCGTTAATGCAGAATGTTATTTTACAACGTACTTCAATGGCAATGTTTTTGTTCATCTTATACAAAACAAATAATTCACCTCTTTACTTTTCCCACAGTAGGGTGATGTAATTGATACAAGACGGGGACACCTCTATATACTAATTATAATATAGAGCCCATTTAGCACCAGCTAACACCAATGGTCTTAATATGTATCTTTCAATCCCTCCCTTTAATTATTTGGAAACACAAGAAGTCTTTCATAAACCAGATCCACAAAAATAGAATTCGCATAAGTCGCACAGCAATCTCGAGTTAAATAAATATGAAATTATACAAAAAAAGAAATTAAATTTTTCGCCAGCGAATTATGTGAATCCTGAATGCCGGAAATTTACGATCGTAATCAAAATATTTTTATGTCACTGAAGCAATAAAAGTGGATTATTCAGTTTTATATTAGTTTGTGCATGTTACTCTAATTACTGTCATTTACGATCCAGGGAAATGTAATATGTGAATTTGTGTATTTTAAAATGTTTCATAAATTAATACAAGTTATACAGGCTGCTGTTTTATATCTATTAGTTTTGGCATTAAGGATTCACGAGGACGCAATATTCCAGAGTAAATAAACCTTGTTGATTTTGATGTGTATTCCAGAACGCTAATCAAATTTGAATTGAAATTAAACATAGAAATTGCAAATTAAAATTGTCATGTAGACATCGACGCCTTGTGCATTAGAAATATCTTTTAAATTATACGGTTTATTTATTGTAAGCGTCACTTTGAGCATGAGTGTTTTTCTAGAATACAGGCCTAAACGGTCTGTAAGTGGATTCAGCACTTTGTCTTGAATGAACTTCTGTTATAATTTTTCATTCAGTTAGTGGTTTCACATTTTTAATGCGTAGTTTAATGGAAACAAATTGTTCAGCATAGGTTTACTTAAAAATAATATGACATTATAATTCGCGTATTTGCAATTAGGTATTTGAATGTTCATAATACCTGAATGAAATGTATCGTCGGGAGAACATTTTTTTCAAGTCACTGAGGTGATATACGTCGAAAAGTAATCTGGTATTGCGCCATCGTTCCTCCCTAAATGAATCAAAATATTGTCTGTTTATTATTTATATAAAACATTTCGACGCTACACTGAAAACATATGTTACATGAGAATAATTTTCTTTAAATGTACTACTTCTTTCGATTCACGTACCATAGTGACACCTTACTATCAAGTGGAACGAATAATAAATAAATCGACATTTATATAATATGGAAAAAGGTCTCATACTTCAAAATTTAGAGGGAAAACACTTTTTACGAATTTGGAAGCGAATATCGCTCGACCTATTTACTTAATAAACAAATCTTGGACCGTTACGTTTTTCTCAATTGCAGACAGACACATTGTGTAGCGTCACATAAAATATACTTTTCACACAGCCGGTCTTATAAAGGTTCTGTTTTTGCCAAAATCCACGGAATTTTGTGAGGGGAGTAAAAATATTCTTCGGTATTACAAGTATTTTGATAACGTCGTAAAATAACTGCAACAGCATCTACATAAGGATGTCGTTTGTTAGAAAGAATAGAATAGAAAACCCGTTGTTATTCGCCAAATTAAACAATTACAAAATGAATAATCACAGTAATTTTACGGCAAAACAAAAGGCGGCCTTATCGCTTAAAGCGATCTCTTGCGGGTAACCTGACTTGAGCATTTTTAGCACTTTTAACAAATTATGTCTACATATAAATAAATTTTCAAAAAAGCAAATTAATAAAAGGAAGAACAGTACAATGTGGACAGTAAACGGCCAAGTTAAGAATAATAGAAAAATATATTTTTTATAATAATGTAAACTAAGGTAATAGTTTTTGACACATTTTTTAATTTTAATTTTAATTTTAATTGATTTAGTTTTCATGATATATATGGATAAATAGTTCCAAAGGCAAACAGCCTGCACAGCAAAAGATTTGGAGCTAAATGTTGTAATGAGAAAGATGTTCACAGACGGCTGTAAGTGGTTTATTATGTCTATATATACTTTTTTATACCACTAATAAAAATGTAGCAGCGAAATATTCCTGTCACTAGGATTAAGCAAGATTTCCTGTTAAGAAATGCCTAGATTCTGTGTTAGGTATTATTATTTTTAAGTATATTTCATTACGCGTATTAATTATCTTTTTTTCTATTAGGTATGTTATAAAGAAATTTGTAAAAAAATCCAACACATTTGTTTACTAATAAAATGCTAAAAGAAGTTTTAAAATAACTTCGGCTGAGTAATATTACAAAAAACGTAACAAAAACTCGCGATTTTTATGATTTTTAAAATATAGAATTACTGTAAACAAAAAAAGGGTTAAACAAATAAGGGTCAAGGGTAACACGTGAAAAGGTTATTTTATCCGCTTGAAGTTCCTTAATGGTGATATTTTTAGGGTTTCGTATACTTTTGGCAAAATATGAAAACTTAAAATGATTAGACCGTTCGTCAGTCTGGAAATCTCTGAGGCAGTCATTTTTATCAAAAACTATGGGCATATGACGATTGATATCTGCAAAAAAAATATGCTTCCATCACGAGATCATCATAACTCGAGAGCAGACCCTTGAGCAAAATTTGAATTATTTATTTAAGTTGCTTTTTTTTAACAACTCTGCGGACTCGAGTTCCTTATTCTCTTTTACAACTTAATTTCTAAGAAAGTTTTAAGAGTTTATACACGCTTATTGGTTATTTTTGTTATTGTGTGTGACATTAATTTAGTGATTTTTGTGATGTAGTTACGAATAGCTTATTATATTAATTTTAATACTAAACTTATACTAATGTAGAGTCTAGAGTGTATCTGTTACATGCTGGTGTTATGAGGAAGTGCATGTGCAATGTGTGGCTTATGTCTATACCTATTAAAAAAAACTTATTTAAATTATATAAAATTTAAAAAAATATCAAGAATCTTTTTAAGAAATCTAGAAAGTCTTAAAAATATGAACTATATTTATTGTTAATGAAAATTAGAATACTTTGGTGTGATCACGAACATTTTTGATTTTACAGTTAATACCTTGTTAAAAAAAAGAGATTCAAACAAAGCAGTAGATATAAGTAATACTCACTCCGTTCAACATCTTTGGCAAACAGTATTTTATCTGCATAATATTTATGTGTAATTACTATCGGCTAAAATGTTGGAATAAACATAATATTACTTGTAAATAGTCGATTTTTCGAAGTAGGTACCTATTAAAGAAATGATTAGTGTACAACGTTACAAACTATTTTGAGTATGTTTCAGATTAAGTAGTTATTGAATCACATACGCACGTTAATGTTAAATGTCACAGGCATTTTTAAATTATTATTTGAGATATGGGGTAATTTCGATTAAATATTCCGTAGGTCCCTAGACAACGAATAAAAATACTTATGAATTGTCTACGGAATCTTTCACTTGGCATGGACTGACACGGATAATTGAACCGATGAGTTCATATAATATGTTTTTGAAAATCGTATTATATAAAGCGGAACCCCAAATCAGGAGGTTCAAAATTTAACTTTTTTATATGTATAATGTATGAACCGACAAGACCGCACGCGTCGAAAGCATGCATGCATTGATCTGTGTCAATTACTCTAGTTTATTTTTAACTATTCCAAAATAGAAGGGTTCAGTGTAAGTTTTGTATATTAAAAAGTACATTTTTTAGTTCACGTCTTAAGGCGAAAAGGGACTTAGGTAGATATCTATTACAGACAAGAATGAAAGTAATTTAGAATTCTTACTTCGCCTGCGGTACATTATAATGCGCTTGTAAATTCAAAGCAACATGTTGTAATATGAAAGCCTGTATCACAGTGACTGTAGTAGAAGTTTAGAAGCAGAAGAATATAAAAAGTATACAAGCTAGATATTTTCCCCCAAAATTGCGAAATAGTCACTATTCTGCAGACCCTGGTTTCCTCAGAGGATTGGGACAATAGCAAAAAATGCTGAGTAGCATGGCACAAGAATACTAAGAATAACAATCACCCAGAAAGCATGTCTGTGAAAAAATCCTTAAACCAACACGACCTGATATTGCTACTCTTAATTTTTGTAACATAATAAAGTAATAACAGCCCATAAATGTCCCACAGCTGGGCTCGGGCCTCCCACTATAGGAGAATGGACAGTATACCCGCCACGCTTTTTCAAGGCGGTTTTTCACATCGGTTATATCGATGTGCAAGTTGCATCACGATGTTTTCCTTCACCGTTATTAGCACGTGGTAATTGCAACAATATGCACATTTGGTCAGAAAACTGCCTAAGTGGTGCATGCGTTCCGGCCAGATTCGAACCCGCGCCCTATGAGTTAGGGACGCGTGCTCTAGCAATTACGCTACCACGACTTATTAAAGATCGAAATCTATCATCTCGTTTGACAGAAGTCTCACTTTAAGCAAAAGGCTGGCCTGCACTTGGGGCAACGCATTGCAAACGCGGGAATGCGGTCAGTGTTTTGGGCACATTCCCAACGACATCAATTGGGATTTATATATTTGTTATAATTTTTCATTAGAAAACTGTACATAATTTAACCTTTACTTATAATTATGTATTTGTATGCAAAATCCCATTTATTTTATTTAAACATATATTTTTTGATCACCTATGTTCTACTTTATATTAATCAAATTTCAAATTTAGCCTTAATATATTTTTGTTATGGGTATAAAAATATACAATGAAACTTTTCTGTTTCTTAAAAGTATTAAAACCATGACTGAATTTAAAGGTGAATTATGAGTCTTGATGGCGAAGACATAAAGACATTCTATTAAACATTATTGAAATGTCATATTTTGATGCTAGGGAATGTATGAATAGACCATAAGACTTAAAGAACAATTGACAATTGTATAAATGAATTACTTTCAGTTAAGATCATTTTAACAAGTAGAATTTCGAACCTTTTCAAAGTTATGTTCCTTACATAAATCTAAACTTAAATTGTATAGGCTATTCTTAACAAATGATATGAAGTTTTCTAAATACCAAGGCTATTTTCAAACAGTCAAACAAGATAATTCGAGTCATGTCCGCAAATAGGTAAGAGAGGCTAATTGAAGAAAAAGAATTAGCAGCATTAAGCATATACTCATTTAAAGTCGCGTTAGTAATCGAGTAAATGAAAACAATACATTTGAAAAACAAGATGAATCAGATTGCCAGGGATCTTAGTACAAAAATCATGAAGTTATTTGCGGCAGATTATGAAACAACTATCCATTACGACTGATGGGTGATGAGAAAGCAATCAGTGCTAATGCGATCGGTTAAAATTAATGATAGCAGACGAAACAATAACATCAAACATTATGTTTGTTTGTGACTCGGCTAGACCGAATTCTCAAGCCCCGAGAAGTGCGTCTTAAATTTTTCCATTGTCTGCTATTTCTATTCTACTATATCATCACCATACGAGGTTAACTGATTGCCACTGACAAAGGAGACGGCTACGCTTTCATACATTCTTGGGCCCAGATTGTAAAATGATGACAAGTGATTTTAAGTCTTTTTTTACTATATTAATATGTTTTATAATTGCAGTGGCTTTAGTTATTTTCAATAAATCAATTTAATATTATTAATTGTTGAAATTTCTTCACATAAATCGATTATGGCAATCGATTATATTCTCGTCTTCCAGATACAATTTAGGGCTGATGTTTTTCTTTCATAATAATGTTAATGGGTACAAAATAAATATTATTTAAAAAAAATTTAATGCTTTATACTCACTCATAACATAACATACCTCATAACATTTTTTGGCCCAAAAGTCCAAGTCCGTCTTCTTTTGGTAGTAATATCAGATATAACGTTGTTTCGTACGGCCATCTTACTTATTTACTTGACATTGATCAGGTTTGTATTAGATTCCCATATTAAATTTGTGCCCTATAATTTCTTTCCAGATAAAGAATTGTCTAGAGAAGTTGGTAATTTTAATTTTACAAATACAATACTAGAAGACTATGTAAATTACCAGTTTTGTTTAATAGATAGAATGGAAAACAACCTGTGTGTCTAGAAGAATAATTAAATGAGAAATCGGAAGTCGATTCATTTGCAAAAGTGTGATTATTATATATTGATAAGTAATAGTTTTTATATATAATAGTTATTGTAATCAAAAGAAATCGAAAAACATTTTAGCTGTGAGAAGATGATTATGTATTTGTTGAATCACTAAAAATAGATGCAACAAGTTTAACATTAAAGTCACATTCGAGTAACCTGCACCCACACTATTTGAAAGTCGACAAATTTCTTTTCTGTACAGACAGGTTCGCAACGGGTATACTAATTTAAGCTGATGGTTGTAATAAATATCGAGGCTTAATTATGTTTTACTTATGCACATGGACATTTTTTGTTATATTTAAATAAGTGCAATCAATAGTGTTACAACCTAGGCGCCGCCAAAGACAAATTCCAAGTACAGATCTGTAGAAGCAAATTTTGTTACCTGATCGTATTCTTTTGTTCACTTATTTATTAGTATACGTTTACTAATTATTGTGGAGCCTATTGTCCTATTGTACTAGCTCATTAGCATCACTAGCCAGGTGTTCCGGATTACGTCGAGTATTATACGGACACATTTGTATTTGTGAGGTATAAAACCAGGGCCTGATGGAGAGAAGGGGCAGTCGAACTACGATTACGATACGGACGTGACGTGTGTACATGCGTGAAGCTAATAGTGACTGCGAGTTTTATTGAATTACGATCTTCTGCATTACGTTTGGATTTGTTGTGTTCGGTTATATTTGTACCTGTCTTATACGTGCTTGTATAGTTCTAATTAACTCTATAGTAATTCTAACGGCATTTTAATTCGAGTCCCGCTAAACTCTATTAATATTCTACTTATAGACTTTAAATGCTAAACAAACCGAAAACAGCTTCAAATATTGTCTTGTATTAAATTGTAACTTGTAGTATATATCAGATATACTAAAAACAATTTTATGATATTCTTTAAATACTAGGAGTTGTATTAAAAACGATACAATCATCGAGCACTTCGAACATTTCGAGTCAGAAATTATGATTCCAAGATTTTATATTAGTCACCCTGTACAAGGGCTGGTCTGGACTTTGTTACGTGTAAAAAAGAAAAACCAAACATACGTCAGTTACGTTAAATCAAAAAATGCTCATAAACGGAGCACCTATAGCCAAGAATAAACACAGCATCAAGGTTGTCGTTCTTAAAAATCATTCTCAATTTTTTTTATTAACGCTAACGTTAGAGTTCCGCCGACGGCGATATTTTTGAAACACCTATTGCATTTATAAAGATCAAACGTTTCGAACAAACGGGCGTTCATGTAAACACATCATACGCGGGTAGGTACAGTTTGGTACGGAGAGTAGAGAGACGGCGCGCGCGCAGCTAAGGCGGAATTACATTACGAGTATGTCGTGGCGCCTTGTAGCGTGGTCTTAATCTATTTTTTCCATCGTCGTCCTGGATTTGCGATGCAATACAATTTTCGACAGTGGAACAGTCCTCGCACACAAGATGTAAACTAGCCTGCTGTCAACATAAAATATTGTATTGCTATTTATGCTTACTATTATAAAGGGTATATTGGTTGACCAAACAGTTTGTTTTCCTAAAGCCTAGTTCATACTACGCGAATATTTTAGTACAGTGAAAATCTATACAAATAGCTGAAATAGAATAAATAGAAAACACTTTATTGTTCACCAAATAAACATTTAATAAATATATTCCAACAATGTAACGGCAAAACAATGGGCGGCCTTATCGCTCAAAGCGATCTCTACCAGGCAACCTGACTGTGGGGATACTTTTAAAAACTTATGTCTAGGTATAATGAAATTAATACGAAGTAAAATAAAAAAGGAAGAACAGTAGAATGTGGACAGTAAACAGCTAAGTTAAGAAGAATAGATTTATTTTATTATAAACTAAGGTAACGGTTTTTGACAGATTTTTTAAATATGGCAAGTGATTTAGCTTTTCTGACATCTATGGGTAAAGACTTCCAAAGGCAGACAGCCTGCAAAGCGAAGGATTTGGAGTAAAATGTTGAAGATGCAGGTGCCTTTAACAGGAGGTTATTAGGAGCGCAAATCGAAGGTGTGTGAGGTGGTGTGTGTGTATGAAGGAAGTTGAAATATTCCTTGAAGTAAGGAGGAGTGAAAGGTATAAATAGTCTCGATATAATAAATGTAGAAGATGAGCATACCGGCGAAGTGAGATTGGCAGCCACTTGAGTTTTTTGCGATATTATATGATTAAATATATACCAACTAGAATAACTGCTATTCAGAAGAAAAAATCATGTAGTCCATGCTAAGTTTTAATGCTATCGAACCTTTCATAAAAACTTTTGTCTTGATACGTCAGACAAACTGAGCAGTACGCGGTCTTTCCAAAAGCTCCCGCATATATAGTTTAGGCCAAAGGTCTAGTTTCCAGAGCAAACACCTCGATCTTTAAACAATACTGAAAAAAAATTGCCAAGTGATGGTACGCAGGATTTAAAGCCTTTTTGTTTTCAATATCTATCTTCTTGTATATAAAAATGAATCGCAAAATGTGTTGGTATGTGTTTGAGTGGGTCCCGGGATGGCTTATATCCACAATTGGAACCGGTAGGTGGCGCTGAGAGCGGGCTCTACAATCCTCCTAGTAACCTGGAGCGATTTTGGTAATTTTGATTTTCTGTGTTTGAGTGGGTTCCCGGATGGCTTAGATTTGCAATTAGAACCGGTAGGTGGCGCTGAGATCGGATTCTAGAATCCTTCTAATCACCAGGACCGATTATGGTTATTTTGTTTTTGTGTCATGAAACAAAGTCTTTTAGGAATTCAGAAAATATGGCGGTACGAAGTTCAGGTCAGCTAGTTAATTATAAAAATGATAGGCCAAGTATCCACGGTTTATATCACTAAGGTGGTTTCGAATTCTGGCCGTGTGATCATTCACCGCTAAGATAGTTTTTCATATTATGTACATACATAATGTCATAAAATCACATGTATTGAAATCTAACGGTAATGAAAACGCTACCAATGATGAATATGTAGATTATGGATGTGAAGTACCCGCCCATCCGCCTTGAACAAGCCCGACGCGTGTATCGAGAGTTCCCCATTCCTGCAGCGATGTTTATTGTACACTCATCACCTGTGGCTTTGTATCAAGATTGGACTATTGGGCCACTTATAAACCAATGTTGGATCTAGTAGACAATAAAATAATAATGTCCGAAAATTTGGACATTTTATGTTTTCCAATCTGGCAAACCTAAACCGAATTAACCATTAAACACAGGAAGATTGAAATACAAAACGCAATATTCAACTGACGTACTGAGTTCATTATTTTACAATATATTTTGTTGAATTATAGCGAGTTTAAAATAGTTTCGATGTTCTCTTTCTTTATATCTAAGGTGTATTGTAAAATCTCAAATATTCTTCTATAACATAATATCCACATTGATATTTTTTATAGCCTGAAGCAGGCAAACAGGCAGACGGCTCACCTGATGGAAAGTGGATACTGTCGCCTATGGACGTTTGCAACACCAGGGGTGTCACCAACACGTTGCCGACCTCTAAACAATTTTATATACATACCGCAAAGGGAAAATCGCGACGAGAATTTCCCTCCCACCAGATCATTGTTGTACACGGAAGAAATGTTCTAGAGAACCGTTGCGTAGGTAGTAATTTTAGGGGCTTCATCTGCGTTAGTGTTAAAAATTAAAGAATATCCAAAGTTCGACATTAATTAATTAGAAAATGCTTTAAGTTAACCCTCTAGGTACACCATGGCAAAAGTATTCTTCTTCTCTCTCTCTCTCTCAAATTTGTTCTTATTTAATTTATCTCGTAAAAAAAAATTATATGTGGATAGTCTTTACCTAAATTAGCGCCGTTCTGGTTGATTTATTTACTGTTCACTATTGGACCTCTTTTCAGTTTGACTTCTATATAAAACATGGTAACTTTTACCCTCACACAGTGTTGCATTTAAGGGCGTATTAGAATTAAGTTTTTTACATGGCATTTTTCACTGTTAATGCGGAGAGCATTAAGAGTGAAAAAATCGATGTTTTATCCTAATATAAAAAATATCAGTGATTTTGTATCAGTGTTGTTCTTCGGAATGAAGGGATTTACGTAACATAAATGTTCAATAACAGAAATTAACGCACGATATATCATATCTCAACAATGTTTCTGCATTAATCGGGAATCTTGAACTAGAAAGAGCTTAAGGAAAAACGGTTGTTTACATATCATTACAAACAATCACAGAAGTGTTTGTGGGATATGTAAACTAAATTTATACCAGCAAAGCGGGTGAGAGCTCTAGTACATTCATAAAAATTAACATAACATATCCTAATATACGACATAACGACGTGTTCTGAGCAGTTCGCTAAGGATCATTATTTTACTTATAGCCTTAAAGTACTTTACCTAAGCTTAATTGGATTAAATTTTAGGTATGGTTTATCTTACTCCGATGTTTGTTACTGTGTTTATGAGGAAGGAATAAATATTTTATTATATTATACATAACTAGAGTTTTCCCCGAAGTTCAGGCTTCAGTTAGTAGCTCTCTTTGACTTACATAAAATTCATCTAATTGATGGTTAAAGCGCTTAAAAATCCGTTGCATGGTTTAGAAGGACTTAGTGGATATATAGTTTATACCAGCTGCTCACGCGTTTTAGCCCGCGTGTTGAAGGAAAATTGTTATATTTTTGATAATTCACACTACATCTTTATAAACTATAGCCTATGTGTTATTCTGATGTGTAAGCTATATTACTGCAAAGTTTCATTAATAACCATTCAGTAGTTTTTGCGTAAAAGAGTAACATACATACGCCCATTCTTACAAAATTTTGCCTTTATAATATTTATAGAGAATATAGATATCCAAGGCCATTATAACATATATAAATATTTTACTATAGATTTAATAAGTCCTAAATAGCTTAGAGTCAATAGGTTGTTTTTCTAAGTCTATAAATACTTTTGGTGAAAATGAATGAGCATGCTGACATGTAAAAAATGATGCGACGATGGAATTGATTGTGAGAGAGTGCAGGTTTGCGAAACTGCTGAAGGCAGATGGACGTTCGGAGATTACTATATTTTCGGTTCAAGGAACTTTGTACAAGCGGCCTTGAAAATCACGGTGATTAAGGAAATCCTACTAGTATGAAAAAAATGTAACTAGTGCGTCGAAGAGAACTTGATTTGAGAAGTAATACAATGATTGACTTGTTTCCAATAACGACATACAAATATGTATATTTGTTAGTGAATTGAAAAAACGCAATTGTAGTGCTATCTATTTAGCTAATCTGTCTATTTTATGGAAAAGACATCATTAATCGGGATAAAAAGTAGCCTACGTGTTGATTCGGGATATAAGCCAGTTTCATTTATATACGTTCAGCAGTTTTCAAAAAGGATATGATCGCAGCTCCACCTTTATCGATATTGTTATCTATTCCGCGGAAACAACGCCATTTATCGGGATAAACGTTATCCTAAGTTACGTCCCGGGATATAAGCTTGCTCTGTGTCGAGTTTCATTTAATGCCGTTGAGTAGTTTTATCGTGATGCTTTAACAGACAGAAAGTTAGAGAGATAGCCAAAAATTCAAAAAAATATTATACATATATATAATAGGTTTTGAATTTTTGTCTCTCTCAGTATTTTCGGAAGCTCCTGGTCCGCATTAGCCCCCCCCCCCCATATTTTTTCACATTTTGATACTCAATGTACATTTAAGCCATTTACAAATGTGCGCCGCTTGGCAACTAGTTATTACTGTTTTAGGAGAAAAAGCGGCTAGAGACCCCAGCAAATACTGCATGAGTATGCAATGCATCAACTGCATTCAAATTGATTTGGATATAGACAAAGGCTTAGCTGTTTCTGTGCACGGACACAAAAATAGAGATGTATTCGTATGTTATTCTTGAAGAATAGCTTATTATAATATGTAGTATATATTTTTTGATTTAACATAGATAATAAGCTTAATATTGGAATTATATTTGACGGAATTGGAATCGTTAAAGTTATTAACGGAGTGGATTTTTCAGGACAGCCAACGGTGCTAAACCATTTCGCTGTTTTAACTGCCCGACCTTTGAAGCTTACAGCTATCAGAACAGAACCATCCGTGTGATGCAGCGCTGGCATTGCACATGTTACCACAAATTTTATGGGCGTCGTAAGGGAGTGTTGGCGTTTCTGAGAAACGGGCCGTGGCGCACATGGACAGCCATAAATCCCCGATTATCCGGCCCTGTGAGCCGACTTGTTCGGCATTTATTGCACTATGTACTCTCAGCCTAATCTTGCAAACGTTTATTGGCAATATTAACTATTTACATTCGTGGCTCATTAACAAACCGTACCAACAATAAATGCGAAAGTATTTCTGTGCGTTTGGCAGTTTGTCGCAAATGTGGATGATACTTAGTTCTACGTTTAGTAAAGTTACATACATATATTTTGAATTTTAAAGTGGGTTCCATTGCCTATACGGAGCGCTTTATTGCGCGAGGAAAACCAACACTTAACCGATTTTTTATAATCATTTTTAAATGTCAGCGCCGACTACTTATAAAATATTATTTACTTAGGGCCGCTTGCATAACGTTCTTTAAATTTATTTAGGAAACGCTAAACGTATTTAACACCCTTAAATACAATTATCGTGCAAGACGCAACACAAAATTTGCCTCTAAATATGTTTAAAGAACTGTCAATATGATTTGTGTAAAACGTATTTAGGCAGTTTAATAACGAATTTCATTTTAAGGTGATTGTTATGCAAGCGGCCCTCAATTTTACAGCAGGGTTTAACGTTAATATGAATTTAATTTTAAGGTACATAACAAAATAGTAATTAATTGTAGCTTCATAAAGTCGAAAATCGCTTTGAACTTTAGTGCTTCCATTATTAAGAGGCCCACACCACATGCAAAATATTTTTTACAAGGTAAACAGTAGCCAGGATGTCTGAAATATATAAAATCACTACATACATAGTCCTGTTTCAATTCAGTGTTCCCTGCATCCCCTCTCGGTGCATCCTTTTCAGATCATGAAGTACTAGGGCCCTAGAACTTATGAGGATGTACGTCGGAAAATGCATTTTCCTTAAAACCGTTGCAATAGAATCGAAAATGGAATGCTCAAATTTAAGTATTTCCTTAGTACAAAAATATTAAACTTATAAGATAAAAATCTGTGACACTGCAATGCTTAGCCTCTTAAAGTCAAAGAAGCTTAACCGTTACTGACTTTTAAGGGCTTACTCAGGAAACACTACCTTTCTTTAAAAAACTATGCCTCTATTACCTATATATAGTTATTTATATTATATTATTTATTAAAAAAAATTACTATTATATTTATTTATGTTAGATATATATTTATTTTGAATTGTAGGAACATCTTAATTCATGCACCACCTGCATCACATCATTAAGTAAGAATATCCTATAAGTTACCTGGAAGAAATCGCTCTTATCGATAAGGCTGTCTATTGTATTATCTAAAATCTTTTTAACGACTTTATTGTAATTTAAGATAAATGAAGTAAACTGAAAACCTAAAATATAGCCACCCACTGTTACTGGATATTTAGGTTGTTTAGTTTGAAGAAGCAAGAAGTGTTTTCATCGACTCTACTACATTACTGAAAATTCCAATCATATTTATTTATATTTATTGTGTCTGTTATTTTAGTTAACAATAACGTGTTATATATCTAAAAATAATATAAATTAGAAATTAAAGGACTACTGTTATATTATAAGGGTACATTATTTTATAAACCTTTCCATAAATATTTGTATATAATCAGGACAATTTTTTATTCCTCAGTTACATAGCCACCCTTTATTTATCCTTTTCACGATTATATTATACTTATATGTTTTTTTCTATTTATTATATTTTAGTTATTTTCTAAAAAATTTCATATATACGTATGGACCCAGTAGTCTTTTCATTTTTATATAAGCCAGTTTATGATTTTGACATGATTTATAAATATATAATAAGTAGGTATACGAGTATATTAGAAAAATAATATTTTAATAACATTAAATGGCGTAGTATGTTGGCATATTGGTATATATGTATTATGTATATCTTGTTAGTAATATTTCGGATAAATAGATTTGCTCATTATTGAATAGTCTTGAATCATACAAACACGATTAAAACTATTCAGATGCTGTGGGTGATGTATGAAAAATCAAACCATAAGTGCAAATAAGATGCGTTGAGATAAATCGATAGGAATTTGCACTAGGAATACAAAAATGAAAAGGAGGTTGAATACTGTTTACGTGTGAAGGCTTTGCATACGCTGCGGATGCACTACATGCATTTATTTGTCCAAATTTAGTTGATATGATACTTTTATATTCATATAATATAGTCACAACAATACATAGATGTACGAGTATATTAGAATTTTTAAAAAAGTAGGCGAAATATGTTTGCATTGTGGTATTTCAATAAAATGTGATAAATAGACTTGTTCATAATTGAAAAGGCAGTCCCGAATCAAATAAATATGGTTGATTATTCAGATGCTGATATGAAAATTCAATCCATAAGTGCATATAAAACGCGGTGAGATAAATCGATAGGAATTGCAATAGGAATACATAAATGATAAGGAGGTTGAATAAATTTGTTTACATGTGCAGATTTTGCATACACTACTCATGCATTTATTTTTCCTAATTTAGTTGACAATATACTGTTATCTTTATATTATAGAATCATAATAATACATAGGTTTACGAGTATATTAGAAAATACAGACATGTTATTACGCCTGTTTCCCAGGGGGTAGGCAGGGACTATATGTCTCCGTTTGCGACGATCATACAATTTTCGCTTCATCTACTTAAATTAACCTCTTCATACATGAACGTTTATTTGATATGCTTTTTACCTGACTTTGTTTTAACATTTCTTTTATTTGATCATGATATGTCTTCGTCGTAGTCTACCGGTACCAACTCTACCATTCACAATACTGTTACGACCTGAGCGCCGACTAAAGACAAATACACACACACATTGCATACTTTTAGAAGTTTTATTACTTTTGCGGCATGTAGACTTCTTTTGTTTACTGTGTGTTTAAAATGTGTGATGAGGAAAAACAGCTCACTGTGTATTGTAATCTTTTATGGTAGTTATTAGCCAGGTGTTATTCTAGGAAATTCAATCCACGCGGTCGAACAGACATATTGTATTTGTACAATATAAAGCAATGTCCCAACGGAGAGATGAGGGAATCTAGCGACAGCCACAAGCGAAGCAAGACGTTACTGACGGACTTTGCGCGTGTAATTGAATCGTGCATTACATTTGGACTGATTGTGTACCATTATATTTGTACCTGTGTTATACGTGTTTGCATAGTTCTAATAAATTCTATAATTATTTGAACGGCATTTTAATTCGAGTCCTGTCGAGTAACAATACTGTCATACATTTATTTTATGATTCTATTTTTATCCTTCTCTTTACATGCCCAAACCACCTTAACATTCGTTTTGCAACTCTGGTCATTACATGTTCTATCAATCCATAACGTAGAAAATATATTTAAAAAAATGGCAAAGTATGTTTGCACCGTTGTCTTTAAGTAGTGTGTAAATGTTAGTAATATTACGGATAAATAGACTTGCTCATGTTTAAAAAAGCAGTCCTGAATCAAATAAATATGTTTGCTTATTCAGATGCTGATTGATGTATGAAATTTCAATCCATAACTGAATTAAAACGCACTGAGATAAATCGATAAGAAATTGCAATAGGAATACAGAAATGAAAAGGAGGTTGAATATATTTGTTTATGTGTTAAGGTTTTGTATACGCTACCCATGAAATACATGCATTTATGCTCTCATTGATATTACCACTTTTTAAAGCCTAAATTATTAGTTTTAAAATTGTCTGTCTACCGTCCAGCTCATGTAGGTTTAAATATATTGCAATCAGAATATTTTTGCGCGGTTTATTACCAGGGTTACATAAGCGAAGAAGAGGTTTTTTTGCACCAATCAATAAAATGCGTCTATATTATAATGTTATGTCTGCATATCATCCAAGTGACGTAGATTTGAAGGATGTGCAAAATATTACATCCAGTAAAAGTTATGCGCGTTTATCAACAAGAAGAGAAGAGGTTTTGTTGTACAATCAATAATGTGTCTATATTATAATAGTTTATAATTTAACAGCAGATTTTATTTCTATCTACCGTCCGGGTGATATAGACTTGAAGGTGAAATATTGCATCAAGAAAATTTATTGCGCGCTTTTCACTAAGACTATATACGAGTAAGCGGCGAACATGTTTTGATACACTAATCAATAATGCATATTTAATATAGAAGTTAATAAATTTTAAAATTAAATTTTGTCCGCCTACCGTGGTTTGTATGGATATAGGTTTGAGGGTATTACATCAGGGTAAATAGCATCCAGAATATTTTTGGACGGTTTCCTCTAAGGCTATATACTAATATACTGAGCGATGCAATTTCATACATTTTAGAAATTATGCAATTTTTATACGTTTTAGAAATTAATTTCATGTCTACCTGCCCTCTGAGTGATTTAGGTTTGAATGTAAAATATTGCATCCAGAATTGCGCGCTTTCTACTAAGGCTACATAAGCAACGAAGAGGTATTGCTGCACCAATCAAAATGCATTTTCATTATTTAGTATGAAACAAAGTCGCTTTCTGTGCCTTTGTGTGTATATCTCTTAACTCCTTATAAACTATGGAAAATAATATGCATTTTTTTTTAGATTTTTTGTCTCTATATATATAAAATAAACTTAAAATATAATAAATAACCTAATTAGGTTTTTATGCAAGTAGTAAAAAAACAATATTTTGCAACCTACTTGTAGAAGTACTAGGGTTTTTGTAAAAAAAAAAAAGTTTTATTGCTGAAGCACTGCAGACATGCTGACGGCCTGTGATGGAAAGTGGTTAGCGTCATCTAAGAATATTAGAATTTTACCCGCACCAAAACCTTAGACTACACTATAATAGTTTCAACGATACATTTTATTTCTGACTACCGCACATATGATCTAGGTTTGAAGGTAAAATATTGCATCCAGAATAGTTTTTTGCGCGCTTTCGACTAAGACTACATAGGCGGCGACGAGGTTTTGTTGCACTAATCAATAATGCATCTGGGTGAACCTTCTGAGCGCAATATTGTCCGCCATACATTTTCTAAAACTAAAATTTCTAAAACTTGTACTAGATCAGTTTTGGTTACCAATATCACTGACGATTGTTATCTATTGTTACCAACAGGGTACTGAAAGGGAAAATTCCTAAGAAAATATAATATTAAAAATCCTTCTTGCGGCCAATGATACGCGGGAATAGATTCGGAAGATTCACCCATCTTTATAAGTAACAGATTATAAATTTTGTCTGTCTACCGTCCAGGTAATGTAGGTTTGAAGGTAAAATATTGCATCCTGAATATTTTTTGCATGCTTTTCACTAAAACTACATAGACAACGAAGAGGTTTTGTTGCACCAATCAATAATGCATTTCCTGCGCATAGTGAAACTGAAAGTGTGCACCTACGTCACTCTGCGCATACAATGCATCGTACGATACGATTTTATTTATTTAAAAAAATACCTTTATACACCGATATTACATTTAAACACTCTTTTTACACGACTTCGAGGTCTCAGAATTCGCTGTAGTAAAAATCGTATATACAAACCACTTTGAAAACTACAAACAATGTTAAAGAAAATAATCCAGCATTTATATTTTTTATTTTATTATATTATTTATTTTATTTTATTTTATTTTATTATATTATTTATTTTATTTTATTATTTATTTTAATTTATTTTATTTTAGTTCTTTAATACTCTTCGTTTTAACGAATCTCTTGTGGCGAAGGAATTTCGACATGCCATACCATATCAAAATTAATTCAAACCGTAACGGCACAAAGTTTCCAAATAGTACATGTTTCATATACAGATCAATATAAAAATATAAGAAAAAATAAATAAAGTTGCTCTATTTTGGGTATTAACTTTTAAATTGTTCGTGCATAACCCTCAAACCTCAAATCATTCCCGTAACAATTCAGATATATACCTTATCGAAGAAAATAAACTTGCAGATGGGGGGGACATTAGAAGAGTAACTCCCTTGTTATGTTCTACTGATGCAGTAGCACCAAACTCTGCAAAAATACTAACAGCCCTTTTCATCATTTACTTTAATAGCCGGAAGCCGTATTGCCAGCTTCACCAGACTCAGAGAGCGCGGGTTATTATTATAGGAGATGTCAGGAATGCAGATGAAACCTTCCAAAGTGGCTCTGCCGGGAGCTTTGACGGCCTGAGGCCCCAATACCTCAAAGACTTAATAGGCTTACATATAGCGAGGCCGGTGAGTCACTTTTTAGAAGTCTGGCGGTATGGGTTAAATTTATGCTACCGGGGAAGCTTGTATATGAAATCACTGGCATCATTTAAGGTGCACCCTGTGAGCTCTGAAGGAAAAAGTTGGAGGAATAAGAACGATCGCAGTAGGCACTGTCTATTATATTTCCAGCCAACCTAGTTGGGTTTTGATTCGCGGAGAGGAGGGGGTCCGCTTTGCGCACATTCCTCTAGCACAATTGTAGAGATTTAGTACGGAAGGTGATGTTAACCATGCTTTCAATTCAGTTGACCGAACTGCCTTAATGTCGCAAATTAAATATCAAATATCCGATTATTACCATTTCTTTGTCAAAATTCATTCATCCGTTCCGTTTTCAGTGTAGCAATTCATTCCATTCTACCACATCACTTTCAGTGTGGAGTTATAGTAGACCGATTTGGACACCACGGATTGTCACGTATAAACACCGCAGTAAGAAGATTTCGTAATGCCGGCCTCAACGACATCATACACCAGGCTCTAGTCAGCGTCAGCGTGCCGGCCACTCTAGAATCGAATGACCTGGTGCGTGACGATGGCATGAAACCGGACGGAATGCCACTAGTCCCTTGGTAGATGGCGCGGCCGCTAGTGTGGGATACTACTTGTGTTGACACACTAGCTTTGGCACATTTTTCAATGACTGAATCAAGGGCTGGCAACGTTGCCTCTTTAGCCGAAGACTGTAAATGGCGAAAATATAGAGCCTTAGGGAACGCGTATGTATTTGTGCCATTTGAAGTTAAAACATTAGATCTGTAGGGTCCATCGACAGAGTTCCTTTAAAGACATCTCTATAAGAAACTCTTTGACATTACCCGCTATCAGAAGGCTGGCTCGTATTTCGCAATTCGCATTGCAATACAGCCTGGCAATGTAGCCAGCCTTCTTGATACGCTCCCCATTGACAGTCATATGCTACATAAGTTACTCTAGTTTTAACTATTTAGTAGTCCTTTAGTTATATACAATTTTTTTCTTAATGATATATTTTAATTTTAATTTACATTGGTTTGAATTTTAATGCCAAAATGTCATAATAATGGATAATCTGAGAAACGATTACACAGGGGGTATTTGAAAGTTGCACCCTTGCCTGGAATTTTAAGACAATGGTGGTATTGTTATGAGCCGAGATATTTTTTTATTACGATAAGAGTAAAGCCAGATTATGTGTAGGATAAAGAAGAAGAAGAGGAAAGAGACCTTCTTCTCTCTCTTTTTCTTTTCGTCGAAATATATTCGATTAGGTATAGTTACGTATATCACTACTGCATTCTAATTGTGATATTCAGAAGGAGTTAAGGAGAAGAATGAATGAAGCATGGCTAAAGTCACTTAAACTAAAAGATCATCCAGTTACACAACCAGCCGTGTTTGTTATACCGGTCCGAATGTTCGGCCACTGAAGTGATATACCAAAAAGGCTCCCCTCACCTGAGATGAGTTTGTTGAGATGGATAAGAAATGTTATAAGAATAGATAAAGTGTGAAAAAGTACAGAAGGGGATGTTTGAAAGTTGCGCCTGTAGCTGAAAAGTTGAGAGGATCAAGGCTAAAGTGATATGGGCATGTAATGAGAAGGAATGAGTCACGTGACAAAAAGAATATTAAACTAGAAGATTGACGGCTACAAATGTAAAGGTATGCCAAAAAACAGATGTATGAATTGTGTGAAAGATGACATGATGATTTGTGGTGTGACAGAAGTAATAAATTAATCTGTTTAATACTGTTTAATCATACATGCATGGCAGCGCAATTGTTTAAGGATTATACATTAATTTTTAGAATTTCATGATAATCGGTTCATTGTTAATTCCGTGAAGGGGAAACAAATATGTAAACAAACATATACAATATTGTATGGCTATCCAAAATTATACCTTGTTTAAATTTTGGGGTTCCGTAGCCGCCAAGTTGGCTACAAATAGAACACTTATAAAATTGTCGCGTTTGCTTTTTTTTCTGCAGTCAGTCATGAAAGTCACAGTCGCTTTTCTCAAAAATGTCTGTCGTATACAAATCTGATAGGAAGATTGATGAGATTAAATATTGGCCGTTTTATTCGTTCCATCAGATAGACCATCTGTCTCTGTGATGAACTCTTGTGATTTAAAAGAAAACTCTGTTAAAATTTGACATAAGTTCTATACGAGTGATGTCAATTTTCTAGTAATAGTAAATTAAAAGGTTTGGCAAAACTCAGGAACTCAACTGATCTGAAATTTAGAATAATTATTTATATGAGTTTG
This sequence comes from Dendrolimus punctatus, assembly GCA_012273795.1. Lineage (NCBI taxonomy): Eukaryota > Metazoa > Arthropoda > Insecta > Lepidoptera > Lasiocampidae > Dendrolimus > Dendrolimus punctatus. The sequence continues at coordinate 6,594,078 of CM022533.1, read as the reverse complement.
GTTTTGGCGAAGGTTCTGTAGAATTTTTTTTTCATTACCTGATATCCTTCCGGCTAATTGTCCTCGTCCTGTTAAAAGTAGTGATCTTTTAAAATGTTTGTATGTATTCTATGTAAATTCTTGACTGTCAATAAAATTATCTTATAATAGATAGTACTCTTACGAGTTGTAGGACTCAAATTAAAATGCCGTTGGAATTATTATAGAGTTTATTAGAACTATTCAAACACGTATAACACAGGTACAGATATAACTGAACACAACCAGTCGTAACGTGAAGCACGACTCAATAACACGCGCTAATCCGTCTCTACCTAGATTACCGAATATACACGTGTTGCTCCGCTTGTGGTTATCGCTCGACTGCTGATCTCTCCATTGGGGCATTGCTTTATACTGCACAAATACTGACTGACTGAATTTCTTAAAATCACACCTGGCTAATAACTACCATAAAAGATTACAATACAAAATAGGCTGTTTTTCTAATTACAAACTTTAAACACAAAGTAAAGAAAAGAAGTCCAAATGACGAAAAGATAATAAAATATCTACAGGTATGCAGGTGTCAATTTGTCTTTTGTCGGCATTCAGGTCGTAACAGTATATATAGTGTATATATATATATATATATATATATATATATATACATACACTGTTACATTATACGTATTAAAGGTAAGGGTTGTTTGCCTCCAGTTCGTTGGTGGGTAGGGTCCACAAGAGGCACATGTTAACGTTAATTTTCCCATGCAAGTAATGTCTAATTTCTACCAACAGTAAGAAAGTTAGTGAATAGTAAAATATAGGAACTGGCCATATGCTACACAATCCTAAATTAATTAATTAATGAAAACACTTGTTTGAAACTAGGTACAATAGGTATAGTTCAGAGGGCGGCCTTGTCGCTTAAAGAAATGTCATCATCATGTTAAGTTATTGCGCTGGTGTAGACAATAAATAATATATAAAAACATTCAAAATATAAAATAAATAATAATAATAATTTTTTATGGCCCGTTGTCTTCAGAAGCAAGATCTACAGAAGCCCGATTTGACACTTAAGAAAGTCAATAGAAGGTAACTCTAGATAACATCAATAAAGCTGAAAGCCAATAACAATTTATTTATTTAGGTGATAATATTTTTTTTACTGGTTCGTGCATTATATGTTAAAAAATATTTCAATTATTATTTTCCTCCAATTAACGAAATAACAATAAATTAATAATAATTCTGTCATGTCATTCTATGGCGAAATCCCAAAAACAGTTACGTTCTGAGGCATTTTATTTTTAACTAGCTTCTGCCCACGACTTCGTCCGCGTGGAATAGTTTTAAAAAACCCGATTTTGAAACATTCTTCATTGGTGCTCCGTTCCTATTGGTCTTACCGTGATGATATATAGCCTTTCTCGATAAATGGGCTATCTAGAACTGAAAGACTTTTTCAAATCAGAGCTGTTCCTGAGTTTAGCGCGTTCAACCAAACAAACAAACAAACTCTTCAGCTTTGTATATTAGTAAAAGATTTAAGTGTTGCTACTTTTTTATTGCAAGAGTTCAGCAGACAGGCAGACGGCCCACTTAATGGAAAGCGGTTACCATCGCCTATGGACATTTGCAACACCAAAGGTGCTACAAATGCGCTGCTCCTCTCTTAAGAGGGAGACTGGGACCTGGTCACTAATGCCGGAACACAACTCAAGGTTGTTATGGCGACATACTTTAGACCAGGGTGGTAGCCATCCTGTCGGGAAAATGCCCTACCACCTGGCTGTGGGTTCTTCTGTCGCCTCTTACGACAGGCCGCCCGGCCGCAGGAAATTATATTCTTTCTCTGTTCCTGCACGGATAAAAAAGCTACTAAAACTATTTTGCATTTCATCAACTCAATTAGGTTCAGGAAAAATTATAATACATAATTTACAACAAAATAGTTTATCATGTATGTGTTTATACTAGAATAATTAGAACAATACTACATAATAGTTATCTATACATATAATAAAATTGTAGAGGTCAAATTTCTGTACAATTAAAAAAAATGCTAAATACCGAGTCAGGGGTATGTAATGTAAGAAGTGAAATAGAACTAATTTCGATTTTTTCATTTTTTTTGTTTCTCTGTTTGTCTGTTTATCTGTTTGTCTGTCTGTTTGTACCGGCTAATCTCCGAAACGACTGGACCGATTTACATGAAATTTTGTATGGCGATAGCTTATAACCCTGGTCAACATATAGAATACTCTTGATCCCGAAATATTAAAGAGCTGCCGTTTAAAAAAACCGCACCACGCGGACGAAGTCGCGGGCAGAAGCTAATTATATTATATGTAAAAACACGAATTAAGTTTTTATCTAAGTAAAATAAAGCTACTGCCTAGGGTTTGACACGCGGTGCAGCCCCGGGGCTAACTCTAGTATCATAAAATTTTAAAAATATGACGATAAGATTGTATTTTATGAACGTCGTTCGTTCGTGGAACGTTTCAGAAATTATTATGGAACATGTCAACTATATCATTAGAAATGTGAAAGTCATTTTGGTTTATTGTTTGTTTGTTCCATTTCCACGTCCTTGAAAATGAGAAATGAGGTAATGTCCAGTGTATAATTTATATATTTTCTATAAACTCATGAACATAGGCTGGTTCTTCGAATAGGGGAAAGTTTCCACAGGATTTTAAACCTGAGAAATTGTAATATTAATTAATTTTCTAAATCGGATCGGATAACAACGGAAACAGTACCATAGCGATACGAACGCCCGACATTTATATTTGCCTGGTAGACTAGCCTGGGCGAGGTCTAGATTAGTCAATACTCTCTGTCTGATCTGAGAATGCGCCGTAGCCAGTTTGCATGCAATCGGTGGCAGTCGTTAACATGGCACGGTCCCTGTCTACTTGCTGTCCATCTCACTATGATAAAAATTGCTAAAATTAATTAAACATCACACCAGCGTAGTCCTGTAGCTTATATGTTTTCGGGTAAAATGTTACATAGACGCTTTCAGTCTTAACAAATTTTATGCAGACATATTTTGTTTAACTTGTTATAAAAGTATTGAAAAAATGTGAATTCTGTGTTAAATAAAATTTGCTAATATTGAAACAACATTACACCTATTTTGATATCTTATATGCAGTTTAGGCTTATCAATTAGATATGTGTAGTGATGAAGTGGTACAGAAATTACTTAGGTTGTTTTAATTTCATACATGAATGCTAAAGTATATGCATCCTGAATTAATTAATGTATCTTCCTTCACTTTATCCCTAAAAGCATTAAAAGGTTAAATAGACTTGAGGCAAGTGATAAAGAATCCTCTGCTGAGTAACTATGTTCTACATCTCAGTCTTTCCTTCACATCAAAGCGCAGGGCCGCGAAGGGAGGAGGGGTTTTTTAGTGGGTATTGAGGTTGCTCGCCCGTGCGGCATCGCTCGGAGTCTCCACACTCCTCTGTGTAATCCATAGCGGACGAAGCGCAAGTAGAGCATACAATTGCTAGCGTTATCGCCCCCCGTGGATTCGTGCCGTTTCCTAGTGACGGCCCAGAGAGTGCGTAAATCGGTTAGTCATTTTTCCCCGCCTCAAAAAAAAAAAAGTGATAAAGAATCCTGAAACGATATTTCATTGAACTAAGCATAGTTAAAAAATCTTTGCTATATATTATTTTCGTTAACTGAAATTGACTTACAAAATATAGAGCTAAATAGATTATTAATTTTCAACTTGGCATATGCCTATAAGTTTTATTGTGTAACGTATGTCTATAAGTTAATTCAGTTAAAATAGTCCAAAAAGTCGAGTATAATCGTATTATATATATATTCGAACTGTAGGTATACAAAATGTTTTTACAAATGAATTATGAAGCTTGAAGCCCTCAATCCTTTGTTAAAACTTTATGAAAAGCCCAAGATTACATAGAAAGGTTTTTCATATTTCTAAGGTGGGGCGGGCTTATTTATCCCTACTACAATCCCTATGGTTCGGAGTTCTTCCGTTTTTTTATTAAACACTTATTTTTTCATTAATATTGCGCTCACAAAGTTGAACAATCTTTTTAAAGTCAAAAAAATAGTGTATATCGTCAAAAAATGAAGAAATAAAACAACAGAGCACATTCAAATACACTACAATAGTAACCATGAAAATATTAAAATGCAGCCTTTTTGATTTGTTTTTTTATTGCAGGAGTTCAGCAGACAGGCAGACGGCCCACTTGATTGGTTACCATCGCCTATGGACATTTGCAACTACAAAGGTGCTTGCTACAAATGCGCTGCTGGTTTCTTAAGGGAGACTGGAACCTGGTCATTAATGCCGGAACATAATTCAAGGTTGTTATGGTGGCATACGTTAGACCAGGGGTGGTCGCCATCCAGTCGGGTAAATACCCTACCACCTGGCTGTGGGTTGTTTTGTCGCCTCTTACGACAGGCCGCCCGGCCGCAGGAAATTGTATTTCGTTCTCCCTTCCTACACAGATGAAAATAGCAAAAAAGTAAATTTCTTGATATAAATATTAAATATTAAGAATATAATTATGTTAAATTTCAAAGTTATTAAATGAACAATAAGAACACCAAAACTATATTGTCAGCTTTCGCAGAATCATATAACAAATATGGCATTCAAGTGTTCATTATTCATTTTACAAGAAATCAATCATTCGTTATTTATTTTAAAAAGACCGTAAATGATGTGTGATTGTTCATTACTGCGGCTTCTTATGTTTTTCAACAACTCAACGGCCCCGTGTAGTGTGCACGGTTTCATAGAACATGTACTTATTATTATTTAATTGTTCTACGGGCGTGAGTCGTCTCGTAACCGTTTTGCAGTAATGGGAGTTACCTTTCACAGCCGGTTCTTATATCTTACTACCCATTCATTTATCTTACAACTACTTAAAATGATATTGCCCAAAATGCCCCACGGTGCCCAAGCTAATGACTATGTTAAGATATTATATGTAGTCCATGTATTATTTAAAGCCGAGAAAACATTTTGAGTAAAATAAATAACATCTTTCTTCTTACGATATACTCGAAACGGGTCGTGCCGTTGACTTAGCTCCCATACTACAATGTTCAATTTTAATAATGACAAGGCAAAAGAATGAACCCATTCTTTTATTAGAAATTATATACCCTTTATTAGAAAATTGACATTACGCGGATATTAGACGATTCATTGCTATCCTCCAATTTGGATTTATTAACCAAAGAGAGCCATTGAATCGAGTCATTGAATGTCATGACTTTTTCAACCGATTTGATTGAAATTGGTTGATCTGTCTAATATCAGCATTACTTGCATGGAGCTTACGTCCCTTTATCCTTAATCCTTCGTCCGATCTATCTCAATTAGGCTCACCATTAAGATCTCTTTAATTTTATTCAATAGACGAGCTCTGTGTTTTTACCAAATAAATGATTTCCTTTCTTTCACCTCTTTCTGCATCAAAACGTAGGATTGATAGAATATTGACGTTACTCGTATGAAGTTCATGTCCAAATTTATTTAGTAGTAAGGGAATGTATGGATAGTAAGATATACATAATTATATAGAAATCGGTATACCTAAGTATTATTTTGGCAAGTTTTGTTCTATATTAATTTTTTGCATCGAATAGGCCGGCTTTCTTGTGCATTTCAACAGATGGTCAATAATAATTATTCATTGCTGCGCGACGCTTAGTTATCATCAGTCAGTCATTTTAGCCACTTGAGACGAGATTTCGAGTGACGCAATACAGCAACGCATACTTGTATACTCAACTAACACCACAGTCTACCTTGAGCCCCATTCAAGTGGTATTCTTTAACAAATTCTTCAAGATTACCGATTGTTAATTATCACTATGCGTGTGGAAGTCATAATGACTCGTATTTAAGAAGTGCAGGATGTATAAAATGGAGAGTTAGTAATTCTGACAATACAGAAGTCCTTATAGAAGGATCAGTTGTGTTTCTGTTTGGCTGTTTGTCACCACTTGCTTTCTACGTGTTCCACGTAGAATAAGATGAAATTGTTTTCTAAATATAGCTACCTACGTATTTAGAAATAGGTAGTTTGTAACTACTTATGACCAGGTTTCTATATCTAACCACTCATTAATCTCGATGACCCACTGTTCATTTGTTAAGAGGACCAAATTAGTTTTGACTTTTTTTTATTGTATGAGGTCATCAGACAGGCGGACGGCCCACTTAATGGAAAGCGGCTACCATACCTATAGATATTTGTAACAACTTTTTACAAATGCGCTGCTGTTCTCTTAAGGGAGACTGGAACCTGGCCACTAATGCCGGAACACAATTCAAGGTTTTTAAGGCAACATACTTTAGACCAGGGGTGGTAGCCATCCAGCCGGGGAAATGCCTGCAATCAACTTATCGTTGCAAAATACTGTACTGAAATATAAAAAATAACTTAGCTTAAAGACGCCCATCATATATTTAATAGGTATACTATAGATATCTATAGGTTTTTCCAACTTAGTACCCATGTACAGTCATGGGAAAACAATGTTCTTCATCTTAAAGTCGTCTTCATCTTGCTCGAGTACAAGAAACGGTTCTGCCAGCCTTTTAATAAATGTTTCATTTATAAAATATAAAAACTTTATAAATGAATTTTATTTTGTCATAAAATTGCAATGTTGACAATGACATACACTGAAATTAACAAGAAGAAGCAAAGAGGATATAATCACTGCGCTTCAAATAAATATTAAAGCCAATAAAATTGTTTTACATCTCTAAACAATCTTTTTAGACCAGATAGAAAATCGAACTTTGATCTAAGTAATTTTAAACTTTATTGTCAAACAATCAAACATATTTTTGTGGAATAGTGCGTTCTGTGATTTAGTTTGAAAAGTTGACATATGACAGCCAAACGTTAAATGAATCAATTTGAAAACTGGCGAACATTTTCATACCACTACTGTACATAGTTTTGTATAAGGTAATTACTTTTTATTCAAGTTCGATAGAAAAAGGTTTGAAAAAAATAAATTTATTAAATTTTGTAAAAATGCTTTTTATCAAATAATCAATCTTGATCAAAAAAAATTATCATCATCATATTATTAAAATCATTTGATATGACTAAAATCTTTTAAGTCGATTTTGAAATATGCGGTATTTTCTATCAATTTCTTTGAATATTTGATTGCTGCGTTCATAAAAATAAGAACTCTACATGTATTAGGAAAAAAAATCCAAAATCTCTTGGAAAACGAAGTAAAGCTTTAGATACAAAAATTGATAATATATACCAAAAAAACTTTTTGTTTGTCTATCAGTCTGCTTATTAATCTGTCAGATAGTTTGTCTCGAATAGGCTCCATTGCGAACGTGAAGAATATAAAGAAGTGACAAGCACAGCTAATGCTAACATTGGACGGATAAACCAAATTAAATCAATTATAAATAATATTATAATAATAATAAAAGAATTTTTATTGACACCAAAAATATAACATATATATAATTTGATTGAAGGTTCGTGTTCGTGCCTACCCCGCAAGGGACTATGCGTGAAGTTATGTATGTATGATTGAAGGTCACAGAACTGAAACGACACGATAAAAAAAATACAATGTTCAATTCATCCAATTTGGAAGACACATGAAAAAGTTTCTTTAATTTTACTAGCTGTCCCGGCAGACGTCGTCCTGCCCGGTTAAAAATAGGGGTTGATCGTAGAGGGTTGAAAATTTAGGGTTGTATGTATCTTTTAATGCTGTATCATAAAAAAATAGAAATTACAAATTTTGTCTAAAAAATAAATAAAAAAAATTAGGGGTGGACTACCCCTAACATTTAGGGGGATGAAAAATAGATGTTGGCTGATTCTCAGACCTACCCAATATGCATACAAAATTTCATGAGAATCGGTCAAGCCGTTTCGGAGGAGTATGGCAACGAAAACTGTGACACGAGAATTTTATATATTAGATATCTTTAAAATGTGCCAAATATGCATAACTTAATTCGGTTATACTTCACATGAAAAGCTAATATAAATCTGATAAGAGAGTGATCATCGAGAAACTATGAGGGGTTCGTAGTGAGAAAAACACATCCGTTCTTTACGTCATTTGGGTACGTCATCACAGAGAAAATTTTTAAAATACCGTATGTTTTACATTACAATTATCTAGTAACGTATATGGTTCTAACAAATATTCGTTCAAAATATTTTTATTCAGAAATAAGATTCTTAAACTGTGTTTACTTTTTGTATTAGGTACAGATATTAGTTTTAAAGTTTGCCGTCCGACTTGCTAAATCAGAATTTATGGTAAAGAGGGTAGACGTTGCTTGAGGAGAGGGGAAGAAGGACTTAAGCAAATGAGAAGGACACAAGTAGAGATGAGAAGAGTATGGGAAGGAGAATGAGACGGGTTAAGGAGAAGGAGAAATTGATAGAATGAAAGTATGACTCTATCAGCTCCAAGAGGTCAGAGTTGGTAGCCTTATTCAAGTATCTGGCAGATATTTACAAACACCTAGAGGTCACGACTCCGGCAAGGTCTCTACTACTATAGATAGATACTCTAGTAGTGGAAACTATCCTATATGAACCTAACCTAGAGTTTCTACAAACTATATTAAACATTTTATCAAGGACTTTTGAGTTAATAATATAATAATAAACCTCCATCACAGGATACGAAATTAGAATGAAAATTCATACTAACAGGCACTTAAATACAAAACTGAGTGTTTGGATATTTGTTTGTTCAATTATACCTAGGTAAAACGACGGAAATTAACCGATTATTATGAGTTTAAGTACATAAAGTAATGATGAGATAATTATTTGTAAAACAAAATATATGAATAAGGCTTTGAAGTTAACGCAAGTATAGCTGAATCATTTACTATAGTTATAAAACTTAAAATTACGGATCTAATAACAGAATCGATAGGTACATAAAAATGTGTCTGAGAACTGGGTATACTCAAGATAAATAAAACCTATAAACACGTTATAAAAAGTAATAAAAGGCAAATAATTTACGTAAGTATATGCTAAATGACATTAGTGGTCAAAACTATAGTGAGTTAGGTACATTTTTCTGTCATGAATTGACCCGACTCTGACTCTAGTATCTGCCGTCAGTAATTTTACATACCTATCGTTAAGTTCTTGTTTTCTTTTTTTTCTTTTTTTTAACTTAAGTATCATTATGTTATTTTCCCTTCTGTAACCTGGTTCAACATTTTATGTCTTGTTAGATATGATAATAATAATAATTAAATATTGATTACTCACCATGTTCATTGGCGACTGCATATTGATAGTTGGGTATGAGATCAGGCGGATCATGATGTGGCGGCGGCGACGAGGGCGGCGGCCGGTATCCCGGATCCATGGACCCGTAGGGCAGCGGCCAATCACGCTCACCCATAGCACCGTACGTGCAATACTCTCCTCCGTAAACTAGCTGTTGACTTGCACTGCCAGTATGGGAATACGCGCACGCACCGTAGTCTATAGACGGAGCACTACTTGACCCCGCACCGCTACCACTTGCCAGCTCATATCCGGTAGGCTGCGACGGTGGCAGTGCTGGTACTCCACCTCCGCAAAGGTATCCACCACCTCCATATTGAGGTTTCAGCGCTTGGCACTTGCGCCGAAATCCCCTAGGGCGACGTCTGAACGACCCCTCTTCGAACATGAATTCGGACGAAGGATCTATCGTCCAGTAGTGCCCTTTACCTGGCCGCCCTAGTCCTTTCGGTAGTTTGACAAAGCATTCGTTTAAGCTCAAATTATGTCTCACGGAATTCTTCCACCCCTGGTACGAACTACGAAAGAAAGGAAACTGTTGCTGGAGGAACGCGTATATTTCGCTCAGTGTCAGCCTTTTGTTCGGTGAGTGGCGTATCGCCATCACGATAAGAGCGATGTACGAAAACGGTGGTTTCTCCTGGCGGCGCGTGGCGGGCGCCCGGCGCGCCGCCTCTTCGGTCGTTTGCTCCTCGGTCTTCATGCGTGCAGAGGTGCACGTTGCGCGTGCGCGTTGGAGCGCGTGCTGGAGACAAGTGCGCGCACGCCGCCGCCCACTGCTCGCACCAGCGCCAACCTCGGCCGCCCACCGGCGCCCCTCTCCGCGCCGCACGCCACCGGCACACCCACGTCCGCCTCTCTACGCTCATGCTTATTGGCAAACCGACACACGCGCCAAATCATCCGAAGCTTATGATGACGACCATGTGCAAAAGTGATCATAAGTGGATATAAGGGTAGCGTATTGTGGAAGTAAATGCCAATGCAATTTGACTGAATTCTTAAAATCTTAACTTTATCACTTATTACTTACTATATACACAGTTAAATGAAAAACTGTAACGTTTATGGACTATAGATGCAGCAGTTGTAAGCTTGTATTTTACCTATTCCCACGAAGACAAGAGGGAATCCTATAGGGAAGATAATAAGCGAAATTTCATGCAAAGGACTATTAAGATATTTTTTAAAGTTTGTGTAACGTGCGGGGTCGTTGCACTTGGGGATCCCCCAGCCTGTATCATCCACAGACTCATATAAGCATCCAAACAGCGGAAAACCCGCTTAGACAATAATATTTACCCATCGCAAGGACGCCTGTCGAACGCCCGCTCTTGACCTAGCACAATTAAACCAAACATTTTACTAGAACTATAAAACAGTTATACGACGTACACCAAATATTTACCATAAAGCGTAAACCAAAAGTTTTGCATTAAACTTGCCGGATTTATTTACTCAGTCGTGTAAACGAAAATTTTTGAACAATAATCAACCTTACGTCTCAGTGATAAGGTCTCTTACGGTATTTATGAGATTGATGATCTACAACGCTTGCTAGTTCCTCATACTAGCGAAGCCAGTGTGAAGGAAGTCATTGGATGTAATAAACATATTTTACCAACATGAGCTTTAACAATTTTTATCTCAAGGTGCACTATTGCTAGTAGGCAAGTGTAAATTATTATAACAACATTCGTGAATGCAATTTACGTTTGAGATAACTGTACGGCTTACGATGCTTGTGGTGTATGACAGGGTAAATCATGATAGCGTATAGTGGCTATAGCACCTGAGTCTTATTCCAATGAAGTGTATTGGAATTCTGTCTGAAGAATTATCAACGTTTAGGTGGGTTTTCAGACCTACGTGCTGACAGTGAAGAAAGAAAAAGGAAACATGCAAATCGAGATATCTAATACATAAAAATCCCCCAAACTGCCATACGCAAAAGTAGCGGCATTGGTGGGTATTCAATCCGTTCTCTTAAGGAAACTGGTGAGGTCCGAGTCGTGCAGAAGAATGTTATAGACCTCCTGTATGTAAGGTACATTCAGAAGTAGAGTAGGAGTGATATCATTTGCACTTTCTATTATACACTGACAAAGTATTTATTTCACTTTAAGATTTTCTTCAGGTAAATACCTAACATTCACAAGAAAATCACAGGAAAATGACATAAACTTCGCATGTCTAGACCGGCATAGTTTTATAACATCATCTGTGGCTTCACAGGGTAATAAAGTGACGTTGCGTGTCATCATAATAAATAAATATATCGGTTAAATACCAATTGGCTATAAATACCGTGGCAGTGTTCGCAGCGCGCCATGAGGATGCGTGCGCGCCGCCGGTTGCTGATCTTTGCTGTAAACACCCGTCGCTACATAGTAAACATTAATACTATCATTATTGTAAAAGTAGATAGGTTAACGGGTAAAACTTATCAATATATGACGTGAAAAATATTAGGCAAGCGTTACCTAATATTTTTCAAGGTTCACCTCTTCGAAACTTCGTGTTTCTATTAGGCATTCTTGCATATTATACTTTTAAGCATATATGAGGAGTTTACTGATATGATTATTGTTATTATTTTTTTCGCCATATTAGATAAGTAGGTACCTATATTTATGTACGATATTAACTCAATTTAGCATCTTGAATAAGTAGGTATTCTAATTTCTAATAGTCGGCGATATCGTTTCGTGCAGATGCAGAAGCAGTCTTAATAATTCTGTTCTATAATAACACTGGTCTGTATCAAAGCTGAAGAAAAAATAGTAGGTAGCAAAACGGGTATCATGTTTTTCATCATAGATACAGTCCCGACTCACGATCCCTGAAGATCATCAATTTCAAAGTACGACAGGCACGCGTGGATGACACACAGCATACCGAAATATATAAGATGGGTACTTCGGAATTAAAATCTACTCTTCTCTTTCTGGCTCGATGTATCGAAATAAAGCTGAGTTAAAAGGAAGATGCGCTCGATCGCAATGGCGAGATAGGCTCCGCCCACAACATGGCGCACGCGGTGCGCCTGCGCCGCGTTCCCATCGACGCGCCGCACCGCACCGCACTGCTCGTGTACCCTCCATTCATCACCTTTTACGAGCTAGCGTTGTTTGCTTTGAGGTTTTTACGGTTTCGCCTTAATTTTTCGTGTGCAATTAGACATTTTATAGCTAACACTTTAATTGATTTCCAGCCATTATTTTTAACCAAAAAATTCGCATTCTTATTCATTCAACAAACGTTCAACATATTCACATAGTGACATAACGATGCTGTACGGCCACGTAAATTTTGTCGGTTTCCTATATAATAGTCAGAATATATCAAATGATATTTTAAATATAATTATTATTTTATTGAGCTATTTGCTCCAGAGCACTTGACTAGATAATTTGAGTCTACTACAAATAACATTATAACTTCTGGACCTCTACCTTTCTATACAAATATAATTGAAATAAAAAATCAATATACTTATGTCCTAATTTTGTTCATATATTTATGCTTACCTTTGGAAATTTCTTAATCTAATAAAATCACTAGATGAGCTTATTAAAGCAGTTTCGATTTTGAGTTTTTGGATCCAAGCTTCTCCATTTGACATGAGGGTTTAGATATTTACAAAATCTGTAGTGCAGCGCAGCTTTTTCTTCGGCTTAGAGTACTTGCTACCACACCTAGAACAGAAGTAGCCTATACATTGTCCTTGCCCCCGTAGTATTGGGGAGGATAACGCTACGCCTCAAATGACGTACCGGATCTACAATAGCAGGTGATGGTGAGCGTCATGACTCCAAATTCCTGAAGCCGCAGAATCACTCCGGCGACATAAAACTTTTAATGAGAACCATATGATTGATGATGATTGCCCTTTGCTGTTTGTTTTTGCTTTGCTGTGGGATCTAAGGTTATCAGAATGCTGGTGCCTGCCTCGGAAAATGGATCAGTATCTAGCTAGCCTTCTGAGCACTTTACCTATTGAAGACCGTGATAATTATTGTTGAATATATTTAAGTGCTTGGCTCAAATGTTTGAAACTTACCAGATACAATATTGTAGAGCTGTCAAAAATTATAATTTTGTGTAACAAACTCAAAATTACAATTTTTGGAGAAAAGACCTCCGATTCGGGCAGTTCTGTGATTTCAAAGTAAATGCCATAATTTAAGGGAATACTGCTCAATAAACGATGTCTTATCATAAATGACTGTTTAGAAATTAGTCGATTAGTCTGTCTAGCAGTCTGTGTGGAAGTTTGGCTCGATTTGACTAGAAATATGTTAACAGATTTCAATGAAAATTTTAAGGATTAAAATAATTATTATTTCTTATTTTTTAAGTCTCATTGTAATATCTTCTAGGAAGGTCGGAAGGACTACTTTTGTTTGTCTTGCGGAGGAGAATATAATAAAAATATCGAGGATTTGGGAGATCTAAATAAACAAATTGTTAGACACACGTATTGCACATCCCCAAGTTAAGTAATTTATGCTTGTGGTATGGGTAATAGATATAAAATCGACCACTCTGGGGCCGATCCTACACATCCAGACCATAGTTCATAACGGAAAATCCTTTACGTTAGGTATTTAGCCTGCCAATGCGGACCTCTGCACTGCAGTGAGGTAGCCGGGTAAAGGCGTCCAACTCAACCACAGCGGTTATCGAATATAATACCTAGAATATCTATAGTATTGAATAATATTAAACCTAATGAGATGCAGCTCTACAACATCAACTCATGATCGGGCCATATTTATACCTTATGCCACTGCTCCACCTGCGTTAGTGTTAGTAACTGTCATCAAATTCGACTTACTTATAACGTTAAAAATAACGCGATAACGAATAGCTACATTAGTGTATATACACGAGTTGTTTGAATTAAGCCCTTGTCTACATCAGCGTGACTCAGTCATTAAAACTAACAATATCCCAAGTCTAGCAGGGGTATTACTGATACTTTCTAGTCAATTTATTACAAACCAGCTGCGCACGCGGTTTCGCTCGCGTGGTGATTGAACATCTTTATATTTTAGATTATTCACATTATATCTTTATAAATTTTAGCCTATATGTTAGCTATTCTAATGTGTAAGCTATATAGCTTGTACGTGCTTGTAATATTATTATTGTAAAGTTTCATCAAATCAGTAGGAGGCTATTTACCGCATGAACTATTAAACGAGGTTTTTCTTTAGAACTGAAATTAGTCACAAAACACCTTAATAATGTACTTCCTCTTTAAATAATTAAACGCAAAGTCCAAGCCCAGGCGATAAACAATTCCATTGTTTATTTCATAAATCTAGTTAGCTTTCCTTTCAACATTGTAACTTATTGTTTTAAATTTATAAAGTTTAAACAATGAGAATAAAACAAGGTGTTTACGAGTTAAATGTAATAAACTCTGTTGTTTACCTAATAGAATTTTCCAAAAGGCGTCACTAAGCCACCCTAATTAAAAAGTCAGAAGTACTTTTATGATTTCAGAATCACGTGTTAAGGAAAAAAGTGGAAACAACACGACTCCACAAAATACAAAATTTCCACCAAAGCCGAAAAACCCTTTGTAATAAATTTCTTAATTATTAAATGCATAAATACTGTTTTTAACCAGTCACAGGTAAGCTAAAACAAAGGGTTAATTTTCATCAGTTTATGTAAGTACTTCTCTTACAAAAGTTTCAACATCACTAAGTGATGTTGAAACTGGTAAGTCATGATGAACAGAAACCCTCTCGACCATGTCACCTCTCGAGAGACCCACCCGATAACACTAATAATCTAAGCAACGAAGACAAAAAAAAATCCTATGGTCTTAGAAACGGTCCTCATCCACGAGCCAGACGTAATCACCATATTCCTCGCGATCATCATCAACCCTTGAGGTTCACAGCATCAGTCGAGCATAACAGAGGCAGTCTTAGCAGACGCCGGAGAGCCCCCGGTCCACCCAAAAAACGTTAAATCCACCAATCACTGCAAAGTCCAAAGTGATACTGCAAAGTTTTGTCATTTTTGTTTACTGTTGACCAGTTCTTAAATCTTGATATTCATGAGTACCTAGTAAGACCAATATCACGGGTATTTAGATATATCATCATCTTAAGCTGATATAGACCAATTAACTAACCAAATTATATGAAAAAAAATTTGTTGAACGGCGCAGAACTGAAAAGACACAACATCCGTCGATGCCATTGAACGGTTAACGTTTATATGAATCACTTTGGTTGATTCTTCCAAATTGAAGGACAGAGTAATAAACTGTCTAACAATGGCTTTAGATCTTGATGCATCGAGATGCAAAAGTGCATACAAATTTGTCCAGAAAACGTCACTACGATTTTGGGTTCGCACTAAGACTTTATAAGTTGAAAGCGTTCGTTTTTCATAAATGCAGCATTGCATTCTGCTCTCCTAGTAATACAGCCTAGCAATGGCGCGCTATATTCAGACATCAATGTAGGTTTCACGTGCATCCCCCACAGCCTCTACGGTTGATGATATATTCAGTTAACATGAAAATAAGGAAGTACAGATGATTTTAAACTTGTATGTGACATAGCTATCATTTTTAAAAGCATCCCCTCGCCACCCCCGCGACGACTGGAAATATAGCCAGTGGACATAGAAATAAGGAAGGGGCATAATTTTAAGCTTGTATGTGACGTAAATTTCATGCATAAATGCATCCCCCGCCGTCTCTACAGTGGAGGCAGCGGGATATATCCGGTGTACATAAAAATAAGGAAGTAGACTTAAAATGTTTTGTATGTAATGTACTACTAGATTTCATGTATAAATGCATCCACCGTCGCCTCTCCGACACGGACGGCGGGGATATATCCGGTGTACATAAAAACAAGGAAGAATCCAGTTTTCATATTCTATTTATTACTTTAAAAAAATATTCTCCACCGGAACTTAGTTTGGATAAAATCTTTTAGATTCAGAAGTCGCTTTGTAATGAAAATTATAAAACAAAGCCGATACAATTAATGTCTTAGAATTGCCTAATATTCATATCAGTAGAGACATTATGACTGCTTAAAACCAAGTACATATATACATACATAATTTCACTCGAGGTCCCTTGCTGGGTAGCCACGAACAACAGAGCGCCATTCAGGCTTATTTTCACACACCTCACTTGCTTCTTTGACATTCATAGCTCTTGTCATGCACGCTCGTCTGTTCTTAAGGCTGACATCACCTTCTGCTAGTACATGAAACCAAGTGTCAGATAAAATATATGATACTAATGCGTTTATATAATTAATTATTTATTAGTAGTACATTGTATTGGATATATTAAAAAATAGGGTACGTATACTCTTAGATAATATAAACCCTTAGGATACCACTATAAAAGATACAATTATTTTGCTTAGTTGCACAGGAGACAAAAAGGAACATAGCAAACACTAAAAACTTCTCTATCTCCATCAGCTTATTCTAATCGACGTGAAGAAGGAAAAAAGTAATGTATTGTTACGAGTTGCAAGACTCGAATTAAAATGCATAACAAATTGCGGAGAAAATTTAGGTAAAAAAATTAACTCAGGTTTCTTATAAATTTGTTTTATACTATTACAGTGCTTAAACAAGTAAGAAAAGCTGTTATATATTTACCATTTGACATAGTATTTATTTATTTTAGAGTGAATTCTGAAATAGTTTTATGTTAAATTATATTATTTATAAAAGGGTTAAATTATTTATAAAGGAAAAATACTATTTATTTATAGCACCTAGATGTTAAGCTTGATTGCGAACATTAGTGATGTGATAAAAATAACATTTTCGAAAACTTTATTTTCAAATATAGTAATCTTTAATCATATATACAATTACTACATAATAAATGAACTGTTTTCCATCAATTTTTAACATTTGCATGGCAGTGATGGCAATCATGATAATGATACCATTTTCGTTTACGTTAAAACTGCCTTGAGATACTTATGAGTGTTTTTCGCTATTTCGAATAATTTTATCCTGTAGGCTCTCTCTAAAAGTTCAGCCTTCATATGTCAACTTAAACACTTCAGTAACACAACAATAAAATATGTAAAATGTAAGAATGATAAATACGGGTAAATAACAATTATAGCTATAGTGAAAGCTTAAAATCCATTTTAAAACTGGCGAAAATCATCACCAATAATTAAAAATTATTTTGCTAAAGAAATATTGGCACACATTTTTGGCTGACAAAACAAAGAGGAATTATGAATGCAATAGCTGTCGACAAACTTTTTGTATATAAGTAGCATTCATGACGCAAAATTGCAATGCAAATAAAGTGTCAACTTGCATAAAATATCGATTTGCTTTTACTTTCATCGGATGACGTAGCTGCACAGGATTGGTGTATCTATATGCATTAGGTTTTATGAATTCCTATGACATTTTGCTGTCCTAGTAGTTGCCGCCTAAAATTTCGTATAACTAGACTTTCTTTTCGCAGTACAGAACGCCGTCCTCTATAATAAATAACCCTTTTCTTTGATGACGCAGAGGGAATGTCTTTTCTTGGGACACCATCGTCGGGTCTATGGGGAAGCTTGTCGAGTGATGTGTGGGACTCTTGATTCTTGACCGGCCATAGCCTCTAGGGGCGGCCGACAAACTACCAACTAAACCTTACCTGCGCCCGTAGCTTATACGCTTTTACGCGGATCCACAGGACTTACTACAACAATAGGTACTGCACCTGTGATTCTCTAACGCTAATGCTTGAACATGATCTCAGGGTATCGTACAGAAGAGGACAACCTCTTCAACAACAGGGGGAGTCCACGGAATCCCCCACTCGACTACGAGGCCTCCAAACGCGGAGCCGCCATCTAAGGACAGCGTCCTCAAACGCACTCTTCCCCCTGTCCTGCATAACCCTGTACTAACTCTTTTAGAATTATAAATAATATACATCTACCCAAAAGGTTGACAACGCGTTTGCTTCACACATGGTGTTGCAAACGTCTGTAAGCGACGAAAACTATTTGCCATTGAACGGGCCGTGTGCGTTCTATTAGGCATCTTTGCAATATAAAAAGGGACGACCTTCCCAAGGTTGCCGGTAGATGCTGGATTTGGGAAATGAGTGATCAGAATATGTGGTTCCACTTGAGGCGGCGTCCAAATAGAATATCCCAGAACCTAACCAGGTTAACAATTCACCGGAGTGACGTTGATAAAACATTCAATATGTTTTATGTGACACATTTCCACTACAGAACTAATTTGCTCCATTACCTGTCAGTGACACAATACATGAGTTTGCAAAAAACGATGTTTTCTGAAAGTTTCAGTTCAAAATTTGAATCTTAAAAGGTCGGTAGTGCAATACCTACTCCCTCGAAAAAATCTAAAATATTGAACTAGTACCTACATTAAAAAAAAATTATGGGCGACCTTTTTAAATTCAAATATTGAACTGAAACTTTCAGAAACGTGTTATTTTTCGGTCTAGAAAATTAAACAGTGACGAGAAAAAAAATAGGTTTCTGGCTATTTCTGGAATCGTAAAAAATATTTGGAGTGACCTTAAGGGGTCTCGACAGAAGTTATTAAAACATCAAAAACTAACATTTTTTTCACCCGAGACTCAAAAAAAAATGTCGGTTTTTTTTTATTGTGTTCTTTATGTTAAAGCTAGCTCACTCAGTTGTCTGTTGAAAGACCTTTAAAACTTAACTGAGTTGCTACTTGTTAAAAATAATGCAGAATTTCGATAAGTGTAAAATTCAATCAAAAATTCATTTTCATAATTTGAACAATGATTATTTACGACATGCCTTTAGTATTTTTTTTATTACAAGTATTTTAAGATTGCCGAACTTGATAAATGTTGTAAAGCATTTTAAAGATCAGTACTAAATATGCATTAAAGCTTGTAAGATGAAACATTGAACAATACCAAAAGGCTATTGGCGACTAGCGCAAAAGGCGCGCGCATAACTGAACGAGCCATAAATTATGTTTTATGACGTGCGGCCATGTGTGTTACGTCTGTCGGCGCGATGTCGGGAAGCGTCGAAGAAATCGCGCGACCACTGCACCGGCTCGCCATTTGCCAACAGTCGTCGTTATCGAACATGAAACAGAATTCGGCGAAGCAAACTTGATTTACATCAATTTAATTTAACCACATATTGCCTTTAATTTTCGAACACAAAAACGTATTAAAGACCTATACGAATATGCGGTTTGGACTACTTATTCAAGGATAATATTTAGTAAGATCAATAACAAAACGCTTCAAAGCAAGTAAGAACGTAGAGATGTTCCCTCGTTTTGATATTCATACTTACATAGTTCTAGTATAAACTCTTCCTTTTATATTGTCTCGCTGAAACGGTCACAGGATCTTATTTACACTAAATCACGCCCGTACTATTTATTACATAAATTGCGAATAATACCCTGTAATTCTTTATTTTTTTGAAACTAAACTGATGAAGAGCGTAAGGCGACTCTTGATGATTCGCAGTGAAATTGACACTTGTCTAGGTATAATTACCTGTTAGCACATTATGGGTAGATAGATAAATAACTATATAGATGACATAAGTTTCTGTAATGATGTAGAATAAAGAGTTATCTAGCTATAATGGCTATAATACTCTAAGCGATCACTTCCAAAGGTTGTAATAAAAATAGATTGAATCTGTCGAAGTTGGTACAGGTACTACATATCATACGATACACAACAATTACTTTGATTAATGGAAATTGTAACAAAATACAAAGTTGGCCAAGCTGCCTAAGCGGTGCGTGCTTTCCGGCTAGGACTCAAATTTCGTGTTTGGTACACGAATGCGCTAACTACTAAGGTAGCATGGCTTAATAGTAAATAATTGACCTTGATTACTCTTCTTGGGGCTGGCTCGATCGGTGCGATACCACGCTCTCACAGAATATGGGCATGAAACGGTTAGACTTAACCGTTTTCATACGAAGAGTTAGAGTTCCGTTGGCCTAAATATACCTCCTCCTATCCCATCTTCACCTATATTCCATAGCCTATCCGATCACGTCTATCTTATTCTTCCTATCTGACCCTTCTATTTCAATCCTTCCTATACTATCCTGAAGGCTGACATCACGTTGGCTTCATTCCTGCTGTTGCACACGTCTTTAGGAGTATGTAACATTTCCATGAGGGGCGCGTTTCCCTTGTAGCTTACAATGATCAAAATGCTCCTTCAGCCGTTCCACATAGCGAACGCGGTCGTTATGGTCGCCGCGAAATCGTCACTAATTACTACATAATAATTGTCGCTCACGCAGCGCTCAGGACAACCCATGGCAAGAGGTGGGTCGAATAAGCGTCCCACTTGTATTTACGATTGTACGCCCACAAACAAGTGAAACAGAAAAATCGCGGTCGTGAGTGTGGTCGTTGTGAGCCGCATGTGGAACGTGGCCTAGGTCGCCATTGCTTTTGCCTGTTTGCCAGCTTTGCAATTAAAGAATCCTAGTTTCAAAGTCCTTCTTAGAAATTAAACACAATAGTTAATCAGTATGATTTAGGTTTTTTCTTAAGATCTGTGTTTTCACACCGTCTTATCTTGTACCAGACATGTTGTTAAACTCTGACTGTGAGCATTTTTTGTAAAAATACGATGGGGTTTAGTTAGTTTTTTAACCACTGCACATGTGGTGTTAGCCCGTGGAACTCTGTTTACATCCGCCGTCTGAGGGTTAAAACTTACCTATTATTTTTACATTCGTATAAAGGGATGATGCGTCCGAACACGTTATGGAAGGGATCATATGTAACGATGATTAAAATACCACCTCCATAAATTTAAATACACTCGTTATTGTTTTTCAATACTTATTAAAAACATTTGATCGAAACCAGCAAGTATAGCCTGATTTATATTTGCATTAGTTAAATAGTTAACTTACGAATAACACAAATGTGTTTCCAAATGATGATAAGGATTGATTAAGTCTAAAAAAATGACTGTCTACACGACGATAAGAACTTACTGCAAATGTCGCAATTTAACTAACTACCTTATAGAAAATAGCCCTTTATTAAAAATGAACTAATTACCTCAACATTTTTGACTAATAAGTCAGAAAAAATATGTAAATAATATACAAACGAGTCTTGTAATAATCCTTTAAATTATCAGAGGTAGGATGTGTACATTATACCCACTTCCATTGCGATCAGTACAAAATTGGCGAGGGAAATGGGTAGCGCGAATATGTAAACACAACATCAAAAATCAGCGAAGTATAATTATTTTAGTACATTATTATTAAGCATTATTCAGGATTCGAAAAAGGAAACTAATATCCATAAGTATAATTGGGCTATTATCTTAATAATACTCAGTAGAGGTATTCAAAGCGGTACCTACATTTAAATTTCTTCAAGTCACATGCCTACCTATATTGAATTAATATCTACTTTGATTTTTTAATTTTCATCCCGTAAATCAATCCTGAGACAGACGATATTATGAGCGAATATAATAATAATTATTGACTTGAATAAAAAATTAAAACATTATTATTTACGAAAAATTGCAGTGTCATATAAGGGTTTATAGACGGACGAACAATGTAAAATAATAAAGAATTTGTTTTCATCATTTGGCCACAGAGTACCTACTAAAAATTGCATCGACCATTAAACCGGACTAATGCCATTAGCTTTGTATCAACATCGTCTCAATTTGCTTCTACGGCTAGACAAAAAGAGTTCTAAAAGATTCGAGTTCTCTGTACACCTTTTAAAGTCGCCGGCCGATGGTGTTGTTTACATTCGTCGGCTGTTAATGGATCCCAGTCTACAATGTAGGTGATTGGTATATCTTATATCACGGGACTGTTTCAATGATCATTGTGTGCCTGTTTCCTGTTTTGAATGGCCAATGCGATATACTGAGTCTGGGAATAAGAAAGTGCTGAAATTTGTAACCAATTCAGAGAATTAGAGCTACCAAAATTTTTATGTTTATCTACATCAGTGTTAAACAAACATCTGAATTACATTTTAAGAGATAAGATATGAACTACTGTTTAAAGTATACTATGTTACAGAGGCAATTGTTTAAACACTACCTTCCGAGTAGTCATAAGTCAAGTCAAATAAAACGTACTTACCACCAAAGCGTTTTATTTTTATTGGTAGGTAAGTACAAATTTGAGCCCATTGGGGTGATGTTAGCAGTGGCGCAGCGTAGTGGGGGCGGCAGGGGTGGCCCGCCCTGGGCGCCACTTTTTGGGGGGCGGCAAAATTTCACAATAAATAATATAAATATTTGAACCATTTCATATTTTTATCGCAACTACAAGTTCGAATCGATTGAAAAAAGCACGTATTTTTTCATTACTTTTTCTGTGACGTATTCGGAGAATCCCTTTTCTTTGATTGATATTTCGTAGCGACTGTGGGCAACACAAAAAATATTTTTCAAAATCGGTTTTGTAGATCCAGAGATTACCCCCTACAACATCACAAACACACAAAACTTACCACTTTATAATATTAGTATAGATAGATATAGTATGGATTAAATTGAAATACCTAAATAAAAAGGCGGCAAAATTGTCTTCCGCCCCGGGCAGCCGACACCCGCCCACGCTATGCCGCTGGATTAACATTTTGCTCCCGAGGGGGTCAAACGCCCATATTTTTTTTTTCAAATATCATTAAATTCCTGGTCGAAGCCCCAGGCGACTGCCCACCTCGCCCAAAGAATTAGTGTATGTATTTAGCAAGGTAACGCTGCCAACCTCCTAGGCACACTACCCAGCAACAATCTGATCAGGCTGGACCAAATATAGTTTATATTTTTTTATTTTAGGACTACCATTTTAATTCAGATTTATAGTTCATTTTTAAGTATTATTTATAATATTTATAATTTAATTTATTGTACGAAGATATTATTTGAAAAATAATTGTATCCAAACGAATAACTTTTTACTATTAATTTACATACATACATAACTTCACGCCAGGTCCCTTGCGGGGTAGGCACGAACAACAGAGCGCCATACAGGCTTATTCATACACACCTCACTTATTCACCTCACTATTAATCTACAATGTACTATATCATAAAAGACACGTTTTTTGGAAAAATAAAATCGGATAGAATGATTTCAAATATAAAACAATTAATTGTCGGACTTATTTGTATATATATGTATGTGTATGATATGAATTTGTCATTGATTGGTCATGTTAAAGTGGAAGATTGACGGATGCAAATGTAAAGGAAGACCAAATGAGAGATCTATGGATTGTGTGTAGAATTGAAGACGTGAGTGGATGAAGGTGATATGTCGCATATTCGGTTTTTTGCTTTTTTTGCGTAGATGAATGTTATAAGTCGATACCAAATGACTACAGACTTTAGGCCATAGATATAAGGCATATTTAAAAAATAAAAAATTGCTAAACGTGTTAAGTTCAGTTCATATTCAAATAAAAGTAAAACTTTTATCTCGATTTACTCAGAATTGGAATTATGCGACTTATCACCTTCATTCACACATGTCTTCAATTACAAGGTGATTAATGGTATGACAGAGGATGTATGTTAGAATAGAGGAGAATGGAACGAAAATATATACTGTGCCAACCCCAAAAAATAAGAAGGTAAAAGAAAATAGCCTGTATGCTATTCTGTTGTATAACCTACATTACTGTAAACTTGTACTGTAATCGGTTCATTAGTTTACGTGTGAAAGGGTGGCGTCCATCTATCCATTCTCATAAACCTTCTCGATTCTCATATTCATAGATCATATCTTCATATTATGGTTCAAATAGAACTTTATACAACGCAATATGATTAATACCTTAAAGAATATGAGTGCATATAAAAATATAACATGAAACAAAGGGGTCGGCGACTGGGCGCAGTGCACGGTCAGGATGCATCCGTCAGTCATCCCCCTTTGTTATCATGGCGCAGCGTGCGCGGTTCTAACAAAATATACAATATACCAAAATGTAACCGACAGTCGTTGCAGTCGCACAGTTGCCCACACGCACACAATAAAACAGTATGTTTTGACAAGCACTAGGTATCCAGTGTAAATAACAGTCACACGTGTTGGCCTTCACCGCATCTATGATTATTAAACTTCCACAACTCGTTTGAAAGTACAAAGTTGCATTAACGGCCGTTTTTTTAATCATCAGCTAAAAGTTATCCGTCCAATAAACAGTAAACCGAGCAAATTTAAAAAGCATTCAACTGCTTAGTTTACGCTTCTGACATTTTTTAAAATTTCATGTTATACTTTATTCTATGACTAGGTTACTTTTTATCTGCTGATTGAAAAATTGGCACTAAGACAACAGAAACATTCAACTGATTAGACCTACTGACGGCTGTGGTTCAGTGGGCTCAGTCTGCCGGCCGGGCTCACTGGAACGCTGAGAATTCGGGTTCGGCTCTGGCATGATAAATTTATTATTAAAAAAACATTTCGTGGTTTACTATGATCTGTGTGGGGTTGGCCCCAGAATACTATATTGTATATTACCCATACATAGATGTAACAATTTTTATTGCTACATCAATGCATACATAACACAAGTGTCCTTAGTTGGTATTATACAATACGTGGTTTTCTGCTGAATTATTATTATGTAAAACAGTTAACTATTACATTAATACGTAGAGATGGGAAGACGAACGGGTGAGTTGATAAGAGTGCAATTTTCCCAAAATATTCAGGTATTTTAGGTATTCACCCTAAGAACATACTGGGGTATAAAGTTAAAAACCATAAATTCCAAACAACATTTTTAATACTTAAACATAATTATATTTACGTCGTGAAGGGCCGCTTGCATAAAGTTGCTTAAATTTATTTAGAAAACACGAAACGTATTTAACACCCTTAAATACAATTAAACGTCTTGCACAACGCAAAATTTGCCAATATGTTTAAAGAACTGTCAATACGTTTTGTACAAAACGTATTGAGAGTTAATTAGGCAGTTTAATATGATTAACTAATTTTATTTAAACGTCGTAAAACTATCGTTATGCAAGCGGGGCTAAAAGTTTGAAACGAGGAAAATCTAGTGTAATTATAACGTCTACATAATTTTATTAGGAACTGCAACTTGTGATTCAAAGTCGTAAGATACTGGACGTGTAGGTTCTGCCAGTTCTGCTGCGTAGTGTAGAGTATCCCCATCTTGCACTGGCTGGAGATTGGCCAAGTTTAAGAATTCCATCTGATTCTCACATTGAAAGGATTGCGCGTAAACATGCATTGGCAACGTGCCGTCGCTAACATGCGATCGCATGTGGAAATTCAAATGACTACTTTGTTTAAATCTCCGTCCACAAATCGAACATTCGAAAGGCTGTATGTTTGTATGCGTACGCATATGCTGCCTCAGATGTACTGACTGGGAGAAAGCCTTGCTGCATATAACACATTTAAACGGTTTCACTTTTGTATGGGTCCGTAGATGTTGATCCAAACCAGCCTTCTGCGTGAAAGCCTTGGTGCAGTAATTACAACCAAATGGACGAATACCACTATGCATCCTCATATGTTGTTGCAAGCCGCCTTGTTGAGTGAATCGCCTAGCACATATAATACATTGGTACGGTTTATTTTTCGAGTGAAACAATCGATTGTGTTCGTCATAAGATGTATTATCTAGAAACGCCTGTCCACAAATGCGGCAGTAGAACGTGAAGCGGCTGACTTGTAATTGCGCCGCTAAAGTATTGTCTTGATAGATATCCTTGTCAAGAATCTTTTCGCACACTTGACATCGGTATGCAGCTTTGCGTCTCTTTGTGTGCTCATCGCGGTAGTGACGTGAATAATCGCAACAATTAAAGAACACTTCGTGGCACTGCATATCAGGACGTTGGATTGTAGGTATTGTACACGTAAACGGTCCCCTGGCAAAAACAAAATGTATGTTCTTAACAATCCTAAAGCTCCACCATTCAGATAATTACCATACTAGGGTAATCCCGGTTTCATATGAATATTCATTCACAGAGTTCTGTTCACTATTTTTTACCTAGACTACCACCTATTTATCATGTTATTCACTATTTTAACTTTAATGTCGAAATATTTCTAAAGCACTAATTACACAAAACCATCCTGACGTTAAATCCAAGATACGTTGGGTTTTTCCTACTTCCCACAATATCCGACAAGTCTCATTGTGAGAGGATTTACCTAATCTTTGTACTGAGACCTGGCAAAATAAATTAGCTAGATAACTATGATTGTTCTCCACATCGAATATATACACGTAAAAGTGATTTTATTTGAACATGTATATTTATTTCCTGACGGATTATCATGACCCTTGGTAGAGGTGGCAATGTTTTTTAACAAAAAACAAAAAAAGAAGCATAGGATATTTTGTAAACCAGGTATGTAGCCAGCATTTACTATGCAAAAACCAAAAATCAAAACAAAATCAAATTACCAAGCTTGGTAAATGATCCCAGACGTGACCATATAAAGTGCCCACCCTTTTATTGTGACAATCTAAAATTAAGGTGGTTTATTATAATTATGGTGACTAGACACCAGTAGTAGTGTGGTTTTTCATGATTATAAATCCCTAGTCTCATATTGACTAGGGATTGCCTCTTTGGTTGAATGGGTAAACTCTTTGCTGGCCTACTTCACGGCGACACAGATGCTCCTAGCATAGAACATTTTGTAAATGAACGTTCCTTTATTTGTTACTAGCTATGTCCGCGACGTAGTCCGCGTAAAATTTGTTTTCAAAACTCCTCGATTTTGAAACATTCTTCATTAGTGCTCCGCTCCTATTGGCCTTAGCGTGATGATATATAGCCTATATATAGCCTTCCCCGATAAATGGGCTATCTAACACTGAAAGAATTTTTCAAATCAGATCAGTAGTTCTTGAGATAAGCGCGTTCAATCAAACAAACTCTTCAGCTTTATATATTAGTATAAGATGGTCTGGGTACTTGAAATCGGTCCAAAGTAGTCCGTTGTTGCCCATAACACAAGCGTAACTTTCTTAGCTTAGGGATATAGAACGTGTGTTATACAAAAAATAAGCTATATAACTCTTCTATTACTGCTACATCAATAATATAACTTCTCTTAAATCGGAGCTCAAATGGTCACAATACATAACATTCTCTATAACTGAAATCAGGTTATAAGGCGGTAACTATACCTTTCTTTTATTACTTGAGTAACGCAGACAGGCAGCCAGCCCACTTGATGGAAAGCGGTCACCATCGCCTATAGACATTTGTAACACCAAAGGTAAAATTTGTACCAATGCGCTGCCGCTCTAAGGGATATTCAAACCTAGCAGCATTCTCGACTCCAAGGGTGGTAGCCATTCAGACGGGAAGTAGCCTATCACCTGGTTGTGGGTTGTTTTGTCACCTCTTACGATAGGCCACCCAGCCGCAGCAAATTATTTCCGTCCTTCTACCGATAGAATCATACCTCAAATCTACGAACTCTTTTGGCTTCATTTGCCCTCTCTTCATAAGTCTATCGAGTCTTGAACGTTTCATGGCGTTTATGTTATCATTACCATCCATTTTAACGATCAAATATGTCGTATCTTCAGTGAACGTGCGAATCATGATCCCATCTCGCAATGTACATTCTTGATTAGGATTCAACGGTATGAATTTAAAACTGCAAACGCTGTTCAAATTCTGTTAAAAGAAATTGTTCAAGACATAAAATATTAATCTAAAGTGATTAAATAGAACTAAGTTTTACGGTTTTAAGCGCGGTAATTTATTTATTTTGATTATTCGGACGTTTCGGTCGCTTTTCAGTTGCCGTGAACGTAGTTTCATTATGTATACAAGTTGCGAAAATTTAAGAAAATACTAAAGTGATTTATTAACTGGCAATATTGCAATATAACCTGTATTTCTATAAGTGACAATATTTTCTTTATGTAGTACCTATAAAACTATAAAACAAAGACGCTTTCCGCGTCTGTTTGTTTGTATATCCGCAACTCCTACAAAACAATGCTACGAATTTTAAACGATTTTTACCATTACTTAGGTAATTTTTGAATAAACTAATAATAATATAGAATTAATCTCAAGTGGGTTCTTCAGGGCCTAATTCTAAATTAAACAATAAAACTCAAACGATTTTGAAGAAAACTAAAATTGTGTACTTAGATATTTTTATTGTAGCAGCTCAACAGACAAGTCAACGGCCCACTTGATGGAAATCGGTTACCATCGCCTAAGGACATTTGCAACACCAAAGGTGCTACAAATGCCCTGCTGCTCTCTTAAGGGAGACTGGAACCTGGTCACTAATGCCGGAACACAACTCAAGGTTGTTATAGCGGCAGGCATACTCTAGACCAGGGGTGGTCGCCATCCAGTCGAAGAAATGCCCAACCACCTGGTTGTGGGTTGTTTTGTCGCCTCTTACGACTGGCCGTCCGGCCGCAGTATATTGTATTCTTTCTCTGTTCCTGCACCCCAACTCCCAACCCACATACACAAAACTAAAAAAAGGTAATTAAGTTTCTATGTACGTAAAATATAGCCACTTACCAGAATTTGACCTTCAGTGTAGCCGCGAGGAAATATCTAGTATTTGTTACAAATCAATTGAGTTCAAAATTCAACCGATGGTAGGACAAGTGTATGAATAGGAAGATATAAGAACTGGCTATTGGTGACAGTGGGAAATATCTAGAGTATACTTATATACTAACTTTTTCCATAAAAAAATGAAAATTGTTGTACAGTCGACGGAGATACAAACAACGACAAAAATTTAAAAAAAAACACGAGGCGAATTGAGAACCTCCATCTTTTTGAGGTCACTTAAAAAATAATGCGCACAAAAGTCGCGGGTAAATTACATATACATGACCTGGTCATCGTCCTTAAGTGAATTCTGGTCATCAGGCTCTTCGCCGTCGTGGTGCATATTTTTATGGTTGCGCAAAGCGTTTGAGTTATCGAATATTTTCTTACAGATCCCACACATAAACTTTGCCGTTTCCTCTTCAGGATAAAAATGCTATAACGATTACAATTATTTTAATAGGTACCATCGACTTTCACATCAAAGGGCTTCAAGTTAAATTTCAAAACATTTAAAAGAGAAGTTTTTATTTTTTTATTGCTTGAGTTCAGCAGACAGGTAGACGGTCCGGCTGATGGAAAACGGTTACCATTGCCTATGGACATTTACACCACCAAAGGTCCTAAATGCACTGCTGGTATCTAAAGGGAGACTGGAACCTGGTCATTATACTACACAAGGTTGATATGGCGGCATACTCTAGACCAGGGGTGGTAGTCATCCAGACGGGCAAGTACCCTAACACCTGGCTGTGGGATGTTTTGTCGCCTCTTACGACAGGCCGCCCGACCGCAAGAAATTGTATCCTTTCTCCGTTCCTGCACGGGTCTTATTAATTATATATTAAGTACCTTCCTATAATAATATATAAAAAGTATTAGTTTATTTATTTATATTCCGACAGAACACTGCTACAAACGCAGAAACGTCTGGAAGCTAATTTATCTGTAGTAAAGTGTAAAACTATTAAAGCACCTAAATATTTTTTTAGTTAATGTTTCTTTAATATAAGAACAAGACACTTTAGATAATATAAATTACATACTATTGAATACAATGTAAGAAAACTTAACTTATTTGTATTGTATTCTAAATAAAATTAATTAAATAAATAAATAAATATTACATTTATTATTCGCTTTTTGTACAAAGCTTACTTTTTGATTTTTTGGTGCAGCAGCGGTGCGAAATATGTGTTGTCAGTATATGCGGTACTACTCTAAATTTACAGAGCGATTACAGAGTAGAATAGAATATACTTATTTAAAAGTTGTACTTAAATATTAGTTTTTAGGAATCAGCTGATGCACCATTCAGGCATTTTTCAAACATGCAGAGGTAAAGGAAAACGTCTTAATGAAACCTGCACATCCAGTGAACCGATGTGCGGAACCCGCCAAGTCCCGTCCAAGATGGCTTGGACAAGCGTAGTGGTACTGGTAAGTATACTGCCCAATCTTCATAAATTGGGAAGATGTAGTCCAGCAGTGGGACGTTTATAACCTGGTTATAACTACAGTGGAGCAATTTTAGAAATGCAAAATCAATTAGACATCGAAATACCTTTGGAAAATCTTTTATTACCACCTGCCCATATGGGTTCATCGGATTTGTGGCGTTATTTTTTTGAATTATCTGATTTTCATCATCAGCTTCCATTTTCAACTAATAATAATAAATCCCGGTCTGTTTAACTTTACTAGTATTGCAATATATTATATGATTATATCTATCGGTTTGTAAATAAATAAAGGTAAAAGCGTGAATATTCTTATAGTTGTAGGTCTCCGGTTATATTTATATAATTATACTCTTGGGTTGTAGGTAATTTAATTAACTCTCCATATATTCAATATACTCTTTGGAGCTAATCATTTATTTGAATTTATTAATGTCATAAAATAACAAACTGTTGCCAAGCGACATTATTAATGTTGGCTACGTTCCATCAGAGACTCACAACGACCACGTTCACGACCGCGATTTTTCCCATTCCACTTGCTTGTCGGCGTTACAATCGTAAAGCCAAGTGGAACGCTTACTGACCCACCTCTTGACATGTGTCGTTGTGAGCGTTGTGTGATCTCCACAAACACAACGACCACGGTTGCTTTGTGAAACGGCTCACTAAGCATTGTAGGCGTCCTGAGCTACTGAAGGAACGCGCTATGAGTGTAAGTCTGACAGGGACACAACTACGTGTTTCAAACTCCACTTCTTCAATTTTATTTTAGCCCAAATAGAACTGGCTGTCTGATATAATAAATAATTCTGCAATCACGTATTCCACAATAAAGCTATTCCACACTGCTGGCCCATATATCAAATTGTAAGGCTGAATCCAAAGTAAAAATAATTAATTGGTTTAAAAGTCTAGGTAACAATTACAATTCAAATCTTTAAAAAATATGTCAGTGAAATAGTTGTCAAAAGTAAAGACTGTATGTTCTTGTATCGTTGCCCGTTCTTTAAATAATGAAGAACAAAAATAGTTATATTTACAGTTATTACAAACGTCAGTTGTCAAATCAAAAATTGTCAATCAATATCAGTGAATTTTTTGTCGAGCCCGCAGAATACAATTGCAAAGGGTATGGTTTATTTTATGGCTATAATTATAAAAGATTTAAATGTAATAATTATTCAAAATATTTAACTATACTTTCAAGCCAATCGGAACCACTTCGTCTGATAGAATGGCCGGGTCGGCATTGAGACGGCTTATGGCTGAATATAAACGTAAGTTTTGAAAATAAATTACAAATAATCAGTCTTCGTTATCAATTATCGTAGCCTACAGTTTTAAAGTTCATTTTCTTTATAGAACTCACACTTAATCCTCCTGAAGGCATTTTAGCTGGTCCTATAAACGAAGAAAACTTTTTTGAATGGGAAGCATTGATAACGTAAGTATATTTAAATTATTGGGTTAAATTGTAACACACTAATTATACTACCTAATTGTTATTAGTACCGTTATCTATACAATTTGTGTAATATGAGGCCTTCATAATGTTATTTGTATTCTAAACTTACAAATTCAATTTAGTCTCTAAACATCGTTGCCTTCCTGTTAAGATACCTAGCTTATAGTGTATATAGGCCCTGAGTGTTTATGTAGAGATTTCGAAGTGCTTAATAGACTGCTTGTATTATAAGTATAATAGTCAGGTCTATTTCTAACTATATTTCATTGTATTAGAAAAATCAGGTTATAAATATATACCAGAAGTTATTTTCAAATATACATACAGCGCTACAACATGGGGTTTTTAAAAAGGGTGTCATAAAATTTCTTTGAGGTGAGCAGCGCGTTGGTTACACCTTTGGTGTTGCAAATATCCATAGGCGACAGTAACCACTCTCCATCAGGTGGTGCGTCTGCCTGTCTGCTGTACACCAGCGATAAAAAAATTTTGCAATATCTTTGCTACATTTTGAAAAATTTTGCAAAGCCCTTTCTTCCTTAATTTTTGTTTATAAGATGAATAGTTCGTAATATCTATCTTTTAAGATAGTGCAATTAAAAAATCATTTGATTATAAATAGATGAAGGGCTCCACACTATAAAGCAAGTAGTTTTTAATATAGCGGCTCTCCATATCATATGTTCACATACCTCAGATGGTGAAGGAGTATCATTTGGTGTGAAAAAAACATTTACAAGAGGAATAAACTAAGAGGGTCACCTATGTTAGTATGGCTACATTTAATGGGGACCGGCTTATTATGTGGGGAACGAATGTCTAGCCATGTCAGGTCGAGGGGCATGCTTATAACTTCCTAATTGGGGTGTTCCTAGCTGAAACTTTTTTTAAATAAAGCTGGCGAATGTCTTGCCACGATTAGAACTTGGTGAAACTGTAATCTACTTACATTAAAATTGAAGAAAACAAACTACATAACCTTTGCTCTTAGAGAAAAGTTGAAACTCAGTAAACATTTCTTTCTAACTTCTCATACATGTTCAAACAAAACAATGAACTGTTAAGATGCCTAGGAGTACAAATTGATGAATATTTGCATTGGGACACACAAAAATGTAATAGCATGAAGCTGGAACTTCATCTACATATTCAAGACACTAAAAGAATGTGCACTACTAAAGTTAGTCAAAAACATAGCATTACATCCATCCATTTCAATATGGCTGTATGGGGTGGAGCAGCAAAAACCATATTTCTTTAATTAGGAAGAGTGCAGAGAGGGCTGTGCTAAAAGTCATCACAAAAGAACCCTTTAGATACCCAACCCAACAATTGTTGGCACAATGTGAGCTAAGTAGTGTATGTTAGCTCTATATACTCGAATTAATTGGTAGCAAACACCGAACTGCCTCTTTACCCGATACCTAACATCAAACCAAAATAAAGGGCCTCTCTGTCCTGCATTATACCAGTTTAGCCAAATGTCAATTTTGTGTATTCATTTCTTTGCTGTACAACAAGATATGTGATAAATGTGACATTGTATATTTAAACAGACATGAAATGAAAGCGACCACAAAAGTTGCATAACAACTTGATTACATAAAAACCAGACACTTATTATACAATATTATATAAATCAATCTTAAATATTGTTATTCATCATATGTGCACACTCACACACACTCAGACATGTTAACATATATTTTAAAAATAAGTTAGTTAGTTAATAGTATTTACGGCTGATGTTTTCCATTTTGCTAATAAAACAACTAATAAAACAATATTAACTAACTAACTCTGTTGGCTCAATGACCCAAAATGTGTCTTGGCCTCCGAAACGACAACACGCCACCTGTTCCTAACCTGTGCGATTTCTTGCCAGTTAAGGGCTTGAAGCTCACACAGGTCAACCTCCACTCTGTCCCTCCACTGGGGTATTTGGGGTGAACAACTGGACATTCACCCGTCCGATTGTCCCAAATAGGCCCTCTTCACACTTCAATCCTCTCCCATCCATTTGAACAAAGTAACATTTTTGCAATCTCACTATACAGTAGAAAACTGGTACAAGATTCCTACTAATTTTCAGTTGTGTAATAACAAAAGTTAATAAAGGATATACCTACATATATATAGACATGGGCAATGAAATGTTATGTTACTTTTGGCTTTGAAACCGAAAAAACAATTTAGATTGATGGGAGTTAAATAATGTTTAATTTGCAGGGGCCCAGAGGGTACATGCTTTGAAGGGGGAATATTTCCTGCTAAACTAATATTTCCACCAGACTATCCATTGAGTCCACCAAAAATGCAATTTATTTGTGAAATGTTTCACCCGAACAGTGAGTACAAAAGTATTTATCTGAATAAATTAGGTATCCATCTGCGACTTTAAAACAAATACCGATATGTAAGTGAAAACTGTTGTATTATTGTTTATGCCTAATCAAAATGATTTTCAAAGGAAACTTTAAGTGGACTATAGGCATTTGAGCATACTTGACACCCACTTTATGGTCCAAAACAGGAATTTTCTCTTAAACTATTGATTTTTATGTTTCAGTTCAATATTGCAGGATTTACAAGATATGAATATAAAAACCAAATTCTATCCAAACAATGTGAAGGCATCATCTAATTATCTTAAATACTGTAAACTCATAGAATTGATGAGCCTTATTTCTTAAAGCATCCTCTTTCAGACAACCTACATAATAATATATAATTTTAATTGATCCTAATGTTTATTTTATATTTTGTAGTTTATGCAGATGGAAGAGTCTGTATATCTATTCTTCATGCACCGGGTGATGATCCAATGGGTTATGAAAGCAGTGCTGAGAGGTGGTCCCCTGTTCAGAGTGTCGAGAAAATATTACTTTCAGTTGTCAGTATGCTAGCTGGTAGGTTTCTCTTACTTTAACGAGTTTGAATATGCTACTTTTAGAAATGCAAGTGATAGTATTGTGGATAATACATTTAGCTCTGAAACTCAAAGGATGCAGGTTCTAATCTTGGCCAGAAAAGAATGCACTGCACCACTTAGAACAGTTTTCTTATGTTATATTTATTAATAGTTACATTTATCACATACTGACTGTAAAGGCAGCCATCAGGATTTAACCTGCGTATTGAGATAACTCATGTGTCAAACCTGCTAATCCGCCTTGAACAAATGGGGGAATGATTTTGCACATACCCTTGGGCCTCAGGGTAGCACCGAGGGGTATGTGAGACTCGCTCCTGACGGCTGATGCTACATGAGCTTCTGGTAATAGAAGGAGTTGCAAGCACTGACCACTAAATCTTCCAGCGTCCCTCCGCATTATAATAAGGTGCCTTGGGACCGTAATCATAGGTATGACCGCTGTGGTGTATCGATTCATGCCGAAAAGACGGGATGTCCCTAGGAAAATGTAGGTAATGTCAAAACTATGGTTGTTATTATAAATTTTAGAAACATGCAGTTATATTTTATTAAAGTCTTGTTTTGTGAAAAATGGAATCCTTATAACAGTGGTTCCCAAACTTATTTTCTATACCGCCCACTTTGAGAATAAATTATTTTTTAACGCCTCCATTTTTTCACTTATTAAAAAACACTATAACGACAAATTAAATTAATTGATTATTGAGAGCTACATTAGCGGAGATTAAACATTCATTCTAAACGAGACTTTTACTATAGCCCGCAAGAGTTAACTTGAGACCTAAGGAGTAAGTAGTACACAAAGGCGCTGAGGTCTCAAGTTAACTCTTATGGGCTACACTTGCCAATGCCCATTTTTTTCTGGGTCACTTACCGCCCCCTTTTAGGCTTGCAGCGCCCACAACGGGGCGTTATCGCCCACTTTGGGAACCACATCATCTCCACTTACCTTTGGAGAAAATAATTTTTCTGGAAAATTAGATCTACATAATATATGGATGAGTATTATAAGAAAGATACGATTTTTATCTGTTGCAAAAGTGAATAAAAAAAAACAAACATTATGTGTGGCTACCATACATGTATCTGAAGATTGTGAATTTTGTTCTGCATTCATTAATACCTCGAGTATCTTTGGTCACATGTTATAATAATTCCGATAGTAAAATGTGCCCTTAAAAAATGGGTGACCCGATACTAGCTTCTAAACATTTAAAATCGTATCCTCCTGTTAGTTTTTAGAAAACATCATCATTGTGGCTTTTGAGATATAAGGTATTTTTGATTCAGGCCAGGGATTCGACGAAGGCTGGTCAGTAAGTAAAACTGACATGCTTTCAGAAGCATCTCTGACTAGGGCTCATCGCAAATTGTGCTGTATTTAATACAAGATTATTATTTTAACATTTGTTCAGAGTTCTGAACACTATTGCTACATGTATGCATAGTTGTAAAATGATCTGTATATAAAAGTTTTCACTTCAGGTATATCTGTACTGATAAAGAAGGTACATATAGTAATAACGGTCGGCGACTGGCACAGCCATCGAATCAAATTTGTAAGAAATGTAGAGTTGGACCAAATAGGACTCATTATTGATATTATTTTATATGCACTTCTTTTATGGTTGCCAAATCAAATATCGTAATTAAATGTTGCATGGAACAGTTTCAATACTGCTTATATTTTGTTCTAGAACCAAATGACGAAAGTGGTGCGAATGTTGATGCAGCAAAAATGTGGAGAGAAGACCGTGAACAATTTAACAAAATTGCTGAACGTCTTGTAAGAAGAACTTTGGGCTTACCCCCACCATGATTATGTTCTTAATTGTAATGTAGTACACTACGTTGTATGGCTGTAGTCATGCAGGTTTTCGGGTACTCTCTACTTTTATTACTTATATAATTTTACTATGTTAAAGACACAATAAACATAATCTCACCAAACTTTTATGACTGTTCTGAGTTAGTCACAGATGGCTGCGCTAATGGATGCTTTTTCACGCAAAATCGACTATTTCGCAGTCTTTTATAGCGTATCTAACGTTGCTTTACTTTGGTGTGTACTGCAACCAATTTCAAAAATCATATAATTCATTTTATTATTATAGAATATTTAAAAGTTTTATTTTTTTATTATATCGCTAGGATATGTTATATGGTATATAAATATACAATTGACGTGCTTTATAATTATCGCAATAATATATTTAATGATTCAGTGAAAATCTGTCTTCAGTGGCTAACACAGTAGCCAAAAATATATAAAAATAATAAGATACTCAAATGACAAAAAAAAATTTGATAGAGTAGAATCTTCGTACAACTTTATCAATTAAAATTCTCTGTCATTCAAGACCATCAATGTATAGTCATATCTTATGTCAATAACACCTCAATAACGTGAGGAATTATTTACAAACTTGTGCTCTTAGCTATACAATATACACATGGCTGGCGTCTGTGTGGCGTAACAAAAAAGAACACTGCCACTGAAAATTATCCACCGTTATTTCGTATTCACTGACTTATATTCTAGGGACTAATATTTATAATGTATTAAATTTTATTTTATAATGACCTACAATGGAATTTTTAACAAGCTTTATTTTGCGTCAATTTTTAGTATATGGATCGTTTTGTATATTAACTTCCGTATGTAGATTTTATTTTATACATGATGAAATCTAATATGCATAGTTTGCTATAAATAAATTTAAAATATACACTTATCAAATATTTGAATGATACGTCACTGAATTTATAACGCCGTATCTGCGTTAGTGTTGAACGTTTACGATCTTATTCACATCGAGTCAGAGTAAGTTTGTAGGCTACTTTAAAAACCTTAAAGAAGCCTAAAAACGTACTCTAACTCATTATGAATAATGCCGTTAGTAAATAAGCGTTAATAAATAACGCCGTTAACGAATAGCCACATTAGTTTATATACATCTGACAATATGTAACGTCATTAATAATGTCGCTAACACTGTCGCAGATGAAACAGTGCCCTAAATGAAAATAATGAACTTTCAAAAACACTAGTCAAAACAACTTTTATTAATTCACAGTTTTAATGAACAAAAAAAAATTTATAATTTTATTCATCCATTAAAAAGTTACGGTAACTTTCTAAAAAGTAGTTTTGAATATAGCCTTAAAACTCAAAAAAATATTACATTACAAAAACAAAATTCAGAACTAAAATATATTGCCATATAAATACTTTTAACTACTTTTTGATTATTTCGAAAAACTTTTCAAGTCAAGTTATATTCACTCTTAAGTATTCGTTTCCCAAGATAACTATTTCGGCGTTAACATGTCGGAACTACTTCCTATTCCAAAATCAGCTTCCTTTAGCCGGCTTTATATTGAGAGTTCGAGACTCCATCCCTCTATTAAAGGGCTAATTAGCAATGGAATATACTTGGATACAGTTGAAAAAGTTTAAATACAATAAAACAGACGGTGTGCGTCTCGGGACGACGAACAAAAGTGGTAGCATAATCTAATTTAATATTGAAATTGTTTAACTTCAGACAAGCTTAGGTTAATACTTACATTTTATGTATAATTAATATTACATTATAATGAATTTAATCAAATCTTTTATTGATTATAAAATATATTTTATTCCTGTATATGTACATTAGAATTTGGTATGTACATTATTTAATCTGACTACCGAAACACGGCTAGTTGGTTAGAGTGAGACAGGAGGAGCCTGCGTATCGCTGCTGTATGCGTGAGAAAAAGGGAAACCAGACAGACTCGTGCCGTAACACGTTACGTAACGAAGCGGTTTACCCTCCCATAAGAAGTTATCACTTCAACAATATGCGGCTTAATCACTAAAAGCGGTTTCTTCTAAGCATTACAACCTTTGGGTTTGCAATTTTACTTATGTGTAGAAGTAATAATATAATATATTTAGGTATATATTTTTGTTTTGTGGGAAGTCAAAATTATACATACAAAGAAGATAAAAAAGTACACACATTATTGTATGTACACACTGTTTTTTACATAATTTTTAAATGAATTACATTATTTAATAATTTTTAAATGAAAACGTTTTATATTAATCATCTGAAGGCACGATTTGACAAAAAAGAAGGTATAAGAAGTTAACAAAAAACAATGTTGTTTTTTCTTACCTTCTTTTTTGTCCTATTGAATAATGCTTCAACTACAATTGTATAGAATTAAATAAATATGTAATGGAAGGATAATTATTAAGTTTATTTTAATAAAATAATGTATTGTAATATTAAAATTACTTTTATTTCTCATTGCTGGTCATCTTGTTCTTCTTTATGTGACTGCACGAGTAGTTTATCTAGCCAGTCTCTAGTGTTTAAATATTCACGGAGCTATATAATCACTAAGCAATAGCCTTGTAGAGAACTTTGGCATCTAGAAAAGGCACTCACAGAGAGATGAGATATTCAACACAAACAATATCCTAAAAGTACTGTCCAATTTTAACCAGTATTATATTTTGGTAAAATCAAGTGCCGTATGATACCTACCCAAATAAAGGCACAGAGTATTAACATAAATAAAAGGAGGGAAACGATGATACTATATGCATGTACGAGCCTTCATTTTCAGTAAATACTAAGTTAACTTTATAATACTTTAATGAATAATAAAACTACGTTTCAACGGTTATAAGCGCCGTATTTCATTTTAGTTTAATTTCGACGTTTGAGACCCTTATCAGCAGCTATGATTGATCAGTAAAGTTTTTATTTCGCCTACCGCCAATTAACTTGTTTTTTTTAAATTTTCTTCTATGGACATCATTAATCCATTAATCCCATGAGGAGAGCCTAAACTAATTTACTAACGCTTCGCATCAGATTGCGGCTTGAAAAGAAAGCGGCACAAGAAACCCTTCAGCATCATGCCTAGCTCTAATAATTGTATATAATATTAAGATGGGGGGGGGGGTTAAAATAAGTCGCGAAACCGTAAGAAAATACTATACTCTAATGAAATTACTTCTCCGTTGCAATACCGACTGGACGGCGACCACCCTTGATCTAGAATATGCCGCCTTAACAACTGAGTTGGGTTCCGGCAGCAGGGGCCAAGTTCCAGTTTCTCAGGCCGGCAGCACCTCTGGTATGGCTAATGTCCTTAGCGACGATAACCACTTTCCATCACCGATGGGCCGTCAGCCTGTATGTTGTGCTTCAGCAATAAATAAAAAATACACTAACAAATACGTCGTCATTATGGAAACGCCAACGAAGTATCGCATACTAGTATTAGGTCCGACTTTTCAATCATCAGATAAAATATGTTGTCTGTTGTATATATATTATTTCGACCCCAGGGCCGATCCCATGAAAATTAATATATTTATTTCAAAATATCATAGTGTTTCGTTCGCCAACGCTATTATGGTAGACAATTTTGAATCTCTGTTTTCAGCATACTGCTGAACACTTTTTAACTTCCCCTCCATATAGGATGGTACTCCTACCTCTGCCCAACATAAAGAGAATGAATAGTAAGATATACGCACCGGTCATTGATAAATGAAATGGATGTAGTTATGCAAAAAGGATCCAACCCACAAAATGTTCCCTTGGAATTATTAAAGTTTTAGCTGTATTTCCGCATTGGTGCAGTTAAACTTATTTGTATAAAAAAATGATACATTTGCGATTATATTTTCCTAAGAACCCACAGTCATAAACAAGTAGGTACATAATGCGGAAATACAGCTAAAACTTTAATCTTTAATAATTAAAAGTAGGTAACATTTTGTGGGTTGGATCCTTTTTGCGTAACTACGTCCAATTGACGTAGTTTTCGTAAGATAGGATAGACGAATATAATTAAATTATTATAAAGCGTATTCAATCAATTAATATATCTAAAAAGATGGGCTATGCTGTGCTGCGCGGTAGAGATGCAATTCAAATGACATTTCGATATTTTTAAATTGAACATGGATATCGTAGGCCAAACTTAGCAAATCTGGAGAGGGGCAAGTAGCTTGATCAAAATCAATGGGTGTCGGCCATTGTAACTGTAACCGCTTCAGTTGTTTTCCATGAGTTACAAAAGCAAGAAAATTGTACCAATCAATTACTATAATCAAATATATTATCGATTATAC
The DNA here is from genome assembly GCA_012273795.1 of Dendrolimus punctatus. Classification (NCBI taxonomy): domain Eukaryota; kingdom Metazoa; phylum Arthropoda; class Insecta; order Lepidoptera; family Lasiocampidae; genus Dendrolimus; species Dendrolimus punctatus. Next base: position 6,553,109 of record CM022533.1, on the reverse strand, counting down.
CATTAATCGATATTAAATCGGAAAGTTTAAAGCGTTATCAAACTATCGGACGCGTTTACAGTCGCGGCTGAGAGCCGCTACCGATAAATTGCCGCTTGCCGCTACTAATAAAATAGCTATCACGACGGACGAGGCTTTCAGTGTTGCGAACTCTCGTGAAAGGAACTGAATATCACCTTGTATTGGAATGTTACCGTCAAAGAATAAGTATTTTAATAATTTATATTTTATGTTCTTAAAGTAAGTAATTTTTCATCGCAGTACATCCCAATTTAGTGCTTTTTAGGAGTTAACATAGAGTTTCTTCTGTAATTACAGTTGAATGAAAACATCCAGATTCCTATCAAGCATTCGAACGCTCAAGGACAGCCCAAAGTTACATATAGTTTGCACAGTTCTGCGTATATTTTGTAGATCAATGAAAATTTTATGGCTTCTATGATATTAACTGTGAGTAAATGCGTGCGCTAAGTATTATTAGGATTAATTAAAATTAAATTACTACTATTTGTACATCTGAAAGTAGACATAAAATTAAAAAACAATGTTTTTGGCTACGAAACCCTAAAAACCTAGTATATAGAAATGGATAGTCCTCAAAAAAAGACACTATATATTTAAGAATCAACAGTTGTGACCTTATATGGATAATATGGTGCTTTTGGGCCATTTACATTTAAATGTATAACGTAAAAATTAAGTACTTAATTAAATATTTACATACCATAAATAGCGCTAGATTTGTCGCTCGAAGTTGTTTAATAGATATGGTAGCGGTAGCTGTGTTAATCTAAAAAGCGCTAGAGCTAGCTGCAAAAGGACTGTTCAGTAGTCCGGTATATCGATATTTTTAAATATCGATATACCTTTAATAATATATCGATATTTATGAACGATATTTTTCTTAAAGGTTTACTATATTATGAGAAATGTTTTCTGCTAAGAGACGTTTTATGAACGATATTTTCTGAACTAAACTAAGAATTAAATTTTATGAACAATTTTAATAAAAAACAATTTATGAAAGACTATATAAAATGAATATTTTGACATTTTTACAGGAATAGTATGGAATTTCATAATTACGAATGATATACTATTTGTATTTATTTTCGTAAATATCGTATTTTTCAATATTTGTAAAAGCTATTGATTTAATTAATTATAATTTTAAACTTTGGACAGAAATACAGTTCATAATAATAATTAATAATAGTATAATAAAACTACGTTTTAACGGTTTTAAGCGCGGTAATTTATTTTATTTTGGTTTATCCGACGTTTCCACGGCCACTAAAAAGCGGCCGAAACGTCGGATAAACCAAAATAAAATAAATTGCCGCCCTTAAAACCGTTAAAACGTAGTTTTATTATGTGTACAAGTCGCGAAAACTTAAGAAAATATTATAATAATAGTATATTTATGTTTTTTGGGAAGTGTTAATATTTTTCTATATACTATGATAATTTTCAACAAAAACAATATAAAAAAAATGAATGAACCTCCTATGAATTCTGAACCTTCTTCAAAAATATCATAATATAGTTGATGTGCTTCAGCAATTATCAATAACTTTTCAATATTTGCAAATGCCATCAAATTTGGTTGACAATTTTAAACTTGCGAAAGAAATATTAATCATGCATATAAAGTATATATTGATGTTTTTCGTTAAAAATATTCATTAAAGATATCGATAGTTCCCGAAAAACATTAATATTTTGTTCATAAGTGTGAATGATATTTCTATTCAAGTTTCAAAATTATCATACATTAAAAAATATTCTTGCAAATATTTAAATATCGATATTTTCCTAATATATTGTACATAAGTTTTATTAAACGATATTTCAACGGTATTTGATATTTTTTGCAAATATTGGCAAAACATTTATTGAAATTGTTGATGTTTCGATAAAAATAACTATATTGTTCGTAAATATGAACGATATCGATGTCTCAAGTTAACCATAAAAACATATAGCCATTTAAATATAAAGAATAATATTTTCAAATCTAAAATATTGACTTAAAAAATGCTTTATGAACTATATACCAAAACCATTATCGATATATCGTCCATAAACATCCATATATTCAATATCGATGTTTTTACGAATGATATTACATCCCTACATATACCTCGCCCTCCGGCAACCTTGTCCCTCTGCCACCTAAAATCGCGTTCTGCGCATCGGAAAGTGCAATATTCCGAGCCGCCAAATAAATTTGAGTCGACTTAAACCTATAAAAGCCGCGACTATGAGCCGCGTTCACAATTCGCAACCTATTCTATGATTGAGGCTTATGACTCGTGTCTTTTTTTTACATTTCTCATTTTTTCGTCTGTGTGACCTGTCATATATTAAGTATTATCTGTGTTTCTGTGCGTAGGAATTATGAATTGTATGTGATTACTGCTGCAAAAAGACAAATAAAACAATAAAGTTCGTACTGAGTAATTTGTATCATAATGATATAATATTTGATATGTAATTTCTTGTTGGTTTTTTTTTATAGACAAATAAGAAAGTTAAGTTTTAAAGTGTAGTATATTAAGAACGGCGTAATCTTTTGCGTGTTACCATGGCATCTAACGCAGAATTGCAAGAGAAGTACAGATTGTATAAATTTACCAAGATATTAACTTTAAAAGTTGCTCAGATCGTAGTGCAGAGTCGGCAGGGAAAGAAAATTACTCGCGACTACAGTGCAAAACATGATAATGGTGTGGAGTCACCTCCTTTGCAATGGGTAAGTTTATTATAAATAATGAATATTAATAATATTTATGGTAAATAGTTTTTGCTGATCTTACAAATGTTTGTCTCATAACCATATAAGTACCTATATATTGTAAGTACTGAATTACAAAAGCTTTGCATGCATATTTTTTGTCTAGCAACAACAATGTGCTCCAGCGAATTATTTGTGTAATGTAAACATTTGCTTACATAACTATTTTGTTATTAAGAAGGGCATTATTCCAACTTTTTGTACTACAATGGTAAAAAAAGTTGGAATAATTTTATGCTGTGTTCTATCAGGTTTTTAAGTCTTATTAGAATGTGGTTAAGTTAAGCCTTATTTATTTTATTAATTACTCTAATCAAATTGGGTTTTGCTGTTTTTGAAGTAGTGGAGGAGAGGAGTACTTTTCCCTTCTGCAACCCCATGTCTAAGAGACGTGTAGTTTTAGAGATATATTTTTTCTTTTGTTCATTTCCTTAGTTCGTTTCCTTACATTGCGATAATGGTGACCAATCTGTTCAGGCAAACATTGGTTGCTATTGTGGCACACTAGCTTTGCTTGCTCGGTTTGCACATTTGGTTTACACTCTAACCTAAGTCACTGTCCGTCGTGACTTTCAAGTATAGCCCACAAGCCTAGATAGTGTGCCATGGCAGTGGTCAGTGTGAGTGTGAGAAACTATTTGTAACCATTATCACAGTATATATAAAATAAAAAAGTATTATCATATTTTAAATCAATAAACTAATTCAAAACTTCTTTACTATACTAAAAAACAGGTTTAGTATTTAATTTTTAAATATTAAGCGTAAGTGTATTTTTAAATACAAATCAAAATTTGTTATCAATTTAAGTGACATGACCATGAGCAATTTGAGTGAAGGCGTTGGTTACCCAACACTCAAATTGCTCTTGAGATAAAGAGTAGTAAGAGAAGCGCAGCCAAAATTCTTGTTTTGGGACTCACAGTGAGATAATGTAGGACTGCTAAATATTGATTAATATACCCCAAATAATTCCCTAAAACCCCATAGAATAGTAGTTTAGGCAACCTCGGTGGAATTATATACACACAGAATTTGACTCATAAAAATTCTAGTTATTACATTTTGTAAATTTGGTCTTAATAAGCCTCCTGATTTTTTATCATATTTTTAAAATTCATAGTACAATATATAAAATAACAGAGACATGTGGAAATATTTCATAAATAGTAATTACTTACAGTTCAATCTTTCAATACCTGATGAACCAGAGGTCAATGAAGATACAAAGAAAGTTCTCAACGGTGAAGTTATCGATGCACTCAAAAAAATTGTTTGCATAGAAATATTATTACGGACCAGTGATGGTGATGAGATGGTGTTAGAGGTGTGGTCAGTGAAGCTAACTCCTGGTAGCGAAGCATGTTCTCCATCCATGGTGTATTACAGAATGAGTCTTATGCTTAAGTCAACATTAACCATATCAAGAATGACACCAGCCTATAAGTTATCCAGATCACAGCATAAAGAGTCTTACAAGATTTCACATAAAATGTATAGTGGTGAACCAAATTATAATCTTCTAGGTAAGTTTTAAGTTTATTTTAAAAAATAAATCCTACAAATAAAATAAAATCCAACAATAAACTATATTAATACTAATTAAGTTAAAATTATATTAGAGAACTAGCTTCTGCCTGTGAATTCATCCGTGTGGTGTGGGTTTTTATCTATTCAATGGGAACTCTTTAATTTTTCGGGATCAAAAGTATCCTATATGTTGACCAGGGATATAAGCTATGACCATACAAAATTTCATTTAAATTGGTCCAGTCGTTTCGGAGATTAGCCGGTACAAACAGAGAAACAAAAAATGTGAAAATAAAACTAAATTAGTTCTATTTCATTTCTTACATCTCCTTGACTATGTTTTTGGCATTTTTTTTCACTGTACAGAAATTCGACCTGTACAGTTTTGTTATATGTATATATTTTGTGTCAGTTCGTAGTTAATAGGGAATGTTCACAAAATATTAACCATATTGCTCCACTGAATACCCTAATGTGTTGCCTGAGATATAGAATAGCCTTTTGGTTATATGAGACAACTACTACTCATTTAGCTATGTCTCAAGAGCATTTATGCACTTCATACTCATCTAGCTTTTCCTGCTAGATGAGTATGTGTGGTGCTTTATCCTGTCACTCTACTTACCAGTAGTCATCAGTCAGTTGAATGACAGATTTAGGAATCAGGATGATGTTTAACATCCATTTAATAAATCAAATCAACAAATATATTTTCCATTACTGGGTTAAAGTCTGCTCACTTTAATGAAACAAAATGTTAATGATACACGCTATACTTGTCTAAGGCAGTCAGTTATTCCTTAATTTCTCCTAATTGATACATAGATTTTTTGTGTGAATAAAATTAAAAGTATTGATATATTATTTTATTTTGCTACCAAGTTAATGAATTTGTCTTTTTCAGGTGAACAACGTAAAACAATAAATGTTAGTGAACTTAATACACCTATTGGCACAATTTCTATTGAAGTAGCATACAGGACAAAAATGACCATTTTACCTAAAGATCAGCACAAAATAACATATGAGGCACCTCCATCAAGCAATGATATAATGGTTAAAAGTGACCATTTCAATAACGAAAGCCCAAAGTAAGTAATTTAAAAAAGTCAACCGATTATCACATTACTAATGCAGTTATGAATAACATAGTTTGAATGACTCTAATAAGCTTTTATTGATTGAATAAGGGGATTACTGTATTGCAGGTCAAAGTCAAATTTCTGGGGTTTAATTAGATTATAGACCACTTTGGATATCATTTTGCTAATATATCATATTGATTACATTCCTTTCTTAATTTATAGAAGAGTGTCCAATGAGAAAAAGGAATTGGATCTATCAAAGCCATTAACTGCAGGTGCTTTTGTAGATACAATAAAAATTAAAGAGTTGCATGATTCCTTAAGTCAAAAGCTACCACCAGAACTAGCGGTGTCATGGCTACTCACCGAAAATGAAAAAATGAAAAATGTGAGTTTCAGATTATTTTTATTTTATATTTCAAGTCTTTCCTGGTAAGCAAAATTTTTAATAGGATTTTGTATTTTATTTACACTGTCTCTCTGGATGTTAATAATATTAGTAACTAGAGTGGTTTGCTGGAAACATACAGCAAACCTCTCTATGGCCATAGACATTGGATAAAGATCTTTAGGTAAACCTTTGTCTACCAATAACACAAATATTGGTTAGGATAGGTATATGTCGGGGTGCCACTATTGCCAGACGAATGACAAGGATATGACATGGCACACAGGTGTTACCTGCTTCAGGAGAGCAGAGTCATGAATTCGCTGCCGTCGCCGGCCTTGGCTTCTCGCTCTCCGGGCGCGTTCCCACTTAGTCGTGACGACAGATAATAGTGCAGTTTTAAGTGTCGTGTATGTTTAAATGGAGGTGTTCACATATAGAACAACACGATTTAATGTCGTCTAGGACATTTTTCGCAGTGACGACGGATTGTCATGACAGCTAGTACGACAGTTGTAAAACGATAAAAAATCGTTAAGACTAAATCGTGACGGCAAATCTATCTTAGCCCCGAGTGCTGGCTTCATCTTCTTTCCTTTCAAAAAGTAATAAAATTTCGTCTTCGTCCATTAAACTCAGGAGCATAAACGCACTACTGATTTCCAAGTGACTGTAGATTTGTAACTTGCTGATGATGTCTAAACGATGTATAAAGCATGGTAAACCACGGCAGTCGCAACAACATTTTAATCTTAATCCAATGGGAACAGCTAGAGACGACAGTCGTCCAACGATAAATTAATCGTTATGACATAGTGGGAACGCGCCCGTAGTCGTGGTTCGGCACACGGTCGGGGGCAAACACAGGCCGGATGCCTTCTCCTCTTTATGTAAGCATCTTATGCTGATTAAGGAAGAGGGGAATGAGGATATACGTAACGTACCAGTCTGCTTCGCTCGCGCCAGAGGAAGCCACGTCGGTACTTAAGGACGTATTTTGATCTCCTCCGCTCTGAGCAGTCAGCGGCAGATGGGCTCTTAGGGAAGGGTTCCCACCCGCCATTGCCGTCGAGATTAGGGCGCTACAATGTTGTGCACACTCATCTCAACTTCGGTGGGGTGAGCTCTAACCCTCGCACAGATGAGAGGACCTCCCCAGCAGTGGTTGAGGCTGACAAGCCACCGCCTGCCGAGGCCTACAGAGTTGATCATCAAATAGCTTTCCATGGCTTTGACATAAAGAAAAGGAAGGAATACTGAGGAGTTTTAATAAGCGTCACTGACTTAAGTGGGCAAAGGTTTCGTTCGGTGATGTCATTACTAGCCTAATGTGAATCCCACACTTACGACCCGGATTGCCTCACAGTGGACAAAGCTCAATTAATGTATTTTTCTCATTAAAAATAGGCATACATATACAACAGCTGTTTGTCTGCTAGTAGTTATGTTTATAAGAAATAAATAAAATAAATGAAACTATTGTAATAGGTAATTTTATTATCCAGTTTTAATATTAAATCAATGCAAGAGATTTGTCCTTTTTCATGCAGCAAAAGGGTGATAGCAGTTGAAGTATTGTATAGGACGATTTGTATCCAATTGAAGAAAATTAGAATGCCCTAGTAAGTTATGTAAGAATATCTGTATGAAATATCTTATTCATTACTATTTCAGAGAATGAAAACACTCACAATTACTGAAGATGTGAATACCACAGAGGCTGGTTGTAGTGGAGCTTCAACGTCACATGCTCAAATCGTCAGCAATGCGATAGAAGTACCAAAAAGCAAAAATGGCGATAGATATACTGGATTTATGGTAATGTTAATGATAATTTAATTTATACAATTTTATATCAACAGTCACATTTGAATACATGTATGAAAAAATGCTTATTAGTCTTAGGGACTGATTTCTCAACCATCAGATTAAAAAATATTCATAAGATAAACTACAACATGAACAAATTAAACATTAGAAGTTACGCCAATAAAACAATTGAATTGTTTCGCTTTTAAAATGTCAGGTTATAATTGAAGACGTGAGTGGATGAAGGTGATATGTCGCATATTCGGTTTTTTGCTTTTTTTTGCGTAGATGAATGTTATAAGTCGATACCAAATGACTACAGACCTTAGACTAAAGACATAATAAATAGGCATATTTAAGAAATAAAACGTTGCTAAAGGTGTTAAGTTCAGTTCAGTTTAAAATAAAAGTAAAACTTTTATCTCGATTTACTCAGAATTGGAATTATGAGACTTATCACCTTCATCCACTCATGTCTTCAATTGAGTTGTATAATTCCAATACCCGCCAACTCCGTTAAAAAACAAAATTAAGTTATGTATGTTTCTGGATAGTCTATGAAATTTCCCGTATGTCAATTTGTTCGTTTTATACCAAAAACCGCCAACTTCCAAATAATTTGACATCAAAATTTCGAATTTGTTCCAAAATCCGACATATTAGAACACTTTTTTGCTTTTAGTGACAATATGTTGCGTGTGGAGTTAGCTGATATTGCAATTATATGACTCAATTTATTTGATGCATTACTTTTCTGTCTGATGATTGACAAATCGGCCTTTAAATGAAATGTACATTCCGTTACAGCCAAACATGCTGTTCTATTCTGTGTTAGTAACGCGTATATAGCTTTTATTAGTTTATATAATACTAGGATGTGCCCGCGACTCCGTCTACGTTTGATTTGAATTTCCCGCGGGATTCCTGGGACAAAAAGTACCAGTGTTTAAAAAATAATTAAACTATGGGAAAACTGTGCCGCCGGTATAAGTTAATTTTTATGCACAATTTCAAACCGCTCCCGGGTAAATTCCCGCGGGATATCCGTGATAAAAAAATCACACTTTTTATTACATAAAATTTTGCTGTCGATCAGTAAAACCGCAGCATAATAAGCCCAGTAGTTTTTACGTGAATCCTGAACAAACATACAAGGAATCTGAAAAAAATTGGATCGTGTTCTCCATCGTTTATATTTAGTCTATACCAGTTGTTTTTATTTAATAGCTTCAATGTATAGACAGAGCATGTTTTGGATTTTATAATAATAATATTATTATATTAGAATAACCGAAATTTTAGCGAGGAATTCAACATGTGGCCTCTGGGTTTCAGTGAGCACTGCTGGGTAAGACTTAGGCCACTTAAACACAATTTGAATGGGGCTAAATGCAAAATTGTTTGATATAGCCAGAATATTTAAAAGTGTGCCGTGGTCGATTTTGTTACAACAACAAAATATAATTTACTTGGCACCAACCTAAAAGTCTGTTTTTTTGCATTATATACTCTATTTTATTTCAGGACTTTCCATTCGCTGACGGAAGCCCCATAGCTGATTTAGCGAATTTCTACCACGAGTGCCTCCAGGCGAGATCTATAAGCGACGAATGGACAGACATTGTTTTAGATCCCGCAATTTCCACGGATTCGGAAACGTTGTCGAAACAGCTCAAAATGTTTGAGGATGCCGTTCCCGAGTTTGATAGCATGGTTGCATCGATGTTCAGCAACTCGGAATCTAGCTCGGACAATTCATAAAAGGTTTTTTGAGACTTTTTCCAAATTGCACTGACAAGTTGAAAATATATTTTTGATATTAAGGTCACACCATTGCCCTTTATTATTCATCTTGCGTTTTCTTCCTCTTTTTATTGGGAAGCTTACAGCCCTTTTAATTGGGAGTGGTGACTTTTAAACGTTTGCAACACCAGGGGCAAAGCCAATTTATTGCTAGCCTTGAGAATGGGATAGAGGAATCGGACCAGGGATTGGGTAGCATGGGATAGGTAAATAGTATAGGAAAGATAGGACAGAGCGAGGGGGAATAAGCCACCAGACAAATTCCTGCTAATGGTTGTAATGCTAGAACGCATGCGTTAAAACCAGTTAAAAGATAATGCTTTCCGCCGAATCTTAATACATAACACATTTCAAATTCTTCATCTCGAAAACGTAAGATGAACGTGAAGCTCACTGGTGAGGTCAAGCCTAAATGTGTCAAATTTATCATTAAAGTAGATATGTTATAATAATTTATAGATATAATATTAAGATTCCGTTATAATAATAATAACCCAAAAATGATGACTCCCTATAGAGTTACATCTCCATTTCAATGTAATGGATAAATGTCCATTTATTTTTAAATTCAAAATAAGCAACTCAGCTGTGCAATTTTAGAACCTTGCAATTGGCATGGTTTTTTTAAATGAATCTTTGCGGTCATTGTCTTACTTGGATTTTGTTGATGTATTGTGCTTGTATGTATTGTGTGATGTACTGTGCGAAAACATTATAAAACTGTATCAAAATCAGATAGCACTCCTAATAAGTTGAATAAATAGTTACAAAATGGTATTCCAACAGTTGTAGTTCATTACATTTCTTTGTGCTGTTTTGTATAACTGCTTGGGGAGTACTCGCTAAGTTTTGATACAGCAAAGTTGGACTGTGTAATAATAATAGTAATGCGTTATAACGTTGTTTAACTTGGATATATACAATATGTTTCTTGTCTAGTGGTAAAAAGTATATTGATGATAATGTTACGTATTGTGGGATTCGAATTTAAATGCTGTTATAAAGATCACAAAGTTTATAACAAGTACACACGTCATTTACAGTCCTTACGTTTGCAACTAAATAATAATATATAAAAAGTACAAATCGTAAGGCAGAAGGCTATAACAAACTAAATCGCCTTACCTTTCCTAATGTACACTTAACACTTTCTCGACCACAGTTGAAACTCAACTCATAATAATCAAATGAACAAAAACAAACTGCCTTTTGGAATCTTCGAACTTGTAAAGTTTTAGTGCAAAATAAATGACTTTAAAAATTTGCAATAGAATGATTTATAATGTCTTGCTAGAAAGTCGGCAAGTAATTAACAATAATTGGTCAGATTAAAATTTTTATAGAACTAGCATAAACAAATCTCGGTAATCAATCGAGACAACCATTAAAAGAATTACAGACAATTTAAACCCCAAAGGTAATAAAACATGTGTTCTTCATAGAATTATACGTCTAATACACAAGTGTAAATTTCTCTTAACAACTGCATTCTAGTCTTAGATAGAATTAACACATTACATCCCCTTAGTTATTGTTAGTGCAATATGGATAAGCCAATTGTTGGGAACTGTCCCAAATGGAAGACTGTGCCATTGTCATCATGCTGCAGCGTGATGTTATTTAATTATTTAACAAAACTGCTATAAATCCTCTTAGTTACTAAGTACTCATACTAA